>VXAU01002216.1:1748191-1811341 GCA_013399695.1 Formicarius rufipectus | reverse complement strand
AGGAAAAAAAAACCCAAAAATCACACTAGAAAATAAAAATAAGTCACATTTTGAGATTTTTCAAAAACAGTATGTTCATTGTTCCTAGCTACATAAGTGGCTGTTTATTGTTAATAACAATAAAAGATTAACAATAAACACATAAGGGATTCTGCTAAAATGCAAGCAAGCATTTTAAGTATTTTACGGGATCAGATTTTATTATAATAAAGGGCAACTCTCACATATCTCATGCAAACATCAATATTATTAAGCAAAACAAATACACTGTCATGTTGTTCTTCACGCTAGAAGAGATACGCCTGGCAAAGGTAAAGAATAACTAGATTAATTTAGGTTAGAAGGAACTTCTAGAGGTCATGTAGTCCAACTCCTCACTCAAAACTGATTTCAGCACAATCAATAGTTCAAAGTTAGAGCGTTTTTTCCAGCTGTAGGTCTTTTCTAGCTCAGACTTATTTTGGAAGTGTCATATGGATTTTAAAGATCAGCGTAACTCACTTTCTTTGTGCTAGCCCCAACCTCTGCTACCAGTTATGGTATCAGTGTCTTTTACTTGTCATAGCAGGTTAAACTATTTTTTGAAAATGCCTACATGGAAAATCTTCACCACCAATGCCTTCCCAACAATATACTCCAGTATGTAACTATATCTGCCATTATAAAAATTGTTTCTCCTACCTAACCTTGTTCTCCCTTTCAATTTCAGTCCCTTATTTTCTGTTATTCACTACGGCCACAAATAATACATTATGTCCTTTTTTTTTTTTTTGGGGGGGGGGGGGGTCAAGAACTTTTAAAATACTTCAAAATTATCCCACTCTCTCTTCTCACACCTTTCCTTTAGGCTAAGGAATGTCAGGACACTGCCCCTTCCCTTACAAGGGTAGGTCTTCTGGATCTTTGATCACTTGTTGCTTCTTTGAATTCCATCTAATCAATTATTTTCTTTGCAGTGCACTATTCAGAAGCCGAAGAGCACAAACCAGAGCAGAAAGAAGACTTTGTGTCTTGCTACAGCAGTAGACTTCATACTTATTTCCTTACACCTCTTTTTTGTTCTATTTCTTTTGTTTTCCGCAATAACGTGATGAGTACACTTAGCATGGGATTTACAGTAAACTTTCGTTTCTAACTATAAAGCTAATATCAAATTTCTTCCCCATTCTTTATGTATACATTTTATTCTTCTTTACTGGACCCCATGTTTTGACCAAGGCACTTTTACCCACCTTTAATCCTCCATCCACTTCCTTTCCTGACCAGGTCTCCAACTTCCCTAATTTATTTAAAACTAAAATCTCAAATCTCTTTGTCTATGCATCCTGTTCCTCCCATCATGGTGTAGTTTGAAATCCAGTAAGAATTTTCTCTCTCTCTCATCACCCAGATTCACTATGGAAAATGCCAAACACTACCGAAAAGAGACAGATCACTGCAAAGTCCCTCTTGCTCCCTATTAAAAAATGTGACCATGTATCTACTGTAACTACTCAAGCAAGACAGCTACGGGCTTACAAACCATTGTACATTTACAAAACACATCTCTTACAGTAGGGTATGAGCAGCTGTGTCAGATGCCTTGGCTAAACTAATCACATGACACTTTCTGGATGTGAGCAGCAACCAGTATGTTGGAAAATCACACAAGCAGAGAAGATTCAGGCTGAAGAAGTACTTAGAGAAGCCACGCTGAGCAAAAGTACAGACTTTCTCCAACTCTAACAACTGGGCCATACTCAAGAGCAGCACCCTGAGATATTGGCTGAGCCACATGACATTAAATGTTCTGGAAGCAACCAAGGTTTATAATCCCATAAACTGCTGGGCTAACCCGGCTAGCAGGTTACCAAGAAAAAAAAAAAAAAAAAAAGGCATAGACCAATGCATTGCTGCAAAAGCCCCTTTGGTAGCATTCCTTTTGACTACAGCTCTCCAAAAATCACTGGTGCCAGAGGAGTTCTGGTGTAACAGGCGTGAGACGGACACAAAAATACTGCAGACCTAAACGCAGCCCACCTGAGCAGGCAGGATTTATACCTCTTCTGCTTGATTCACCTGAGGGAGGGTGTTCACTACCTGCACAGGCCTCAGTAACCATTCCAAACCCCACATTCCAGCTTCAATGAAAGTCATTTCCTATTTTTAACATCAATAAGCTATAGGCCAATCTGTTGTTGAAAACAACCTTGAAGTGTATTTTAGATAAAGAGTAACATTCATGTGTTGGTGATAAAAAGGAAAAGGAAACTCCTATTTCCTTTAATTTCAGTCCCTGTAAGATATGCAACAGAACTTCCAAAGGAAACCAACATTTCCTTTCAATTTAACACAAGTGAAAGAGACCTCTCTTCTCCAAACTGGCATAAATTGTTACAACACTTTCTACTTTAGCATACCAGTCCATCCCTTCCCTTTCCCTGCCTTCACTCTTCCCAGTTTGTAGTCCATTGAACTTTTTTGGTTGGTCCTAACTCACATCAGTTGGAAGTCAGCCCGTAACTCTGAAAATCAAAACATGCAGCCAGAAGGCTGTAGCAGTATTCACTTGAATAACAGCTCCTCTTGGGATCAAAGTATAAACTAAGGTAGGTTATGGTTGCGAAATACTTACATGTATCTCTCAGATTTCTCACCTTTTTGAAAAGAGAATATTGCATAACCACCACCAGGGGAGAAAAAAAACTAGAGAAAGAGAGGGCGAAGACGGGGAGGAAGAGGGAAAGAGATTCTGTCCTTCATGTTTCCTCTGTGGTTCTTTCTTTAAGATTCTTTTTCCTCCGGGAATAAATATTTTTAGTTCTTACTCCAAAATTTTCTACCATGAGCTGAGGTTTTTTGTTAGGTTAGGTTTTCTCAGTTAGGGTTTTCTTATCCTTGTTGCTAAGTTTAGATGTTTTTGAACACTTACGATTATTGTGGCTGAGAAACAACTTGGTAATTCTAATTTTATGAAAAAAGCCAGAGGAGAGAGAAGATGACAGTTTTATTATAAAACCCAGGTCATTTTCTCTCCAAATGAGAGAAGATGTCATGCTTTTAAGAAAACTGTAGCTCCAACCTTCATTACTTGAGTGAATATTTAGCAAATGAGGAAGATAGCTTCAATATCTCAAAAGTACAAGTTCTTTTAGAGGTCTTCATATGTGAATATGTGTCAGTGTACCAAAATAAGCCATCCTTGTACAGTGAGGAAATTCTACAGTTATGACAACATCCTTGGAGGAACTGAAAACCAGAAGCTTTTCCAACTAAGTCTTTATCATTAAAGAACAATGATGAAATACTCCACTGGTTTCAGAGCGCTACAAAAATGACATAGTTTAGCCAATCCTGAAGGGCCAAATTGCATTAGATTTTCACAGTATGTATTTCATACCTGTTCTCACCACTTCAAGCAGCCAGATGCCTTCTCAAAGCGATGTGAGACACTGCCAACAACTGTCTTTGGCCAAGAACAGAGGTTGCATACTTTAAATGAAAAATTACTTGAATTTCATCCTACCTTGCTTGCCCTAATTCAATAAAGTTACTCACTTTCCTTCTCAATTTCCACGCTGGTGGCAAGGAAGTTTACTGACCTAAGAAGAGGAGGTTCTTGAGCATTATGGAACACTGTGCTCTTCCTGGAACATTATGTACTCAGACTAATAGTCACCTTAAAAAACATCAAGTAATTTTTATGACTAGGTATGCAGTAGTGATCTGTAATGGTTAGATCTTCTTAAGAGCAGTGCCTTTAAGGTAAAAATCCTCGCACGTTTTTAGAGCTCACAAATGAGGTGGTGAAGACCCCTGACCCTGAGCAGGTCAATAGCACCAGACAGCATGATTCAGTCCAAAGACATGGTGTAAACTGTAAAGTTACTCCTTGCATAAGAGCTCAGTCTTAAGAGTAGTTCAAGGATATCTTACACTGAACAAAGTGTAAATGTGAAGTGACTGCAGATCCTTTAAAAGTGGGCCTTCTGTGCACCAGAGTAATCAGCATTTTGGAATTTTGATATCAAACATCCCTTAATTTATGCTAACCACAGCACATTTTTAACTCCAGAAAGAGGCCTTAGAACTGCTGTTCAAGAGTCTCCCAGGAGAGGTCTTTCCCATGTGTATTCAGGGCTTGTTCTACTTCCTTACAGCTCCAGTGCTAATATACGTTGCACAAGGCTCAGAAAGTGACAAAATTCTTGGGCTAATTTTGAAGACTCTCTCCAACAACCAAAGATATTTCAGTCAAACACAGTTATCTTTAAAAGCCAGATATGTAATTGGCCACGGTGAAACGTTATATACATAATCAGACCACAGGGTAAGATAAAGCCGTGCTGGTTCCAGCAATGGCACTTCAGAGCAATTCCTTCAGCTCCTGACATCTCTTCAGCATATCCCTCAAGTTTGTAAAGCACTGTTCTGCAGACACAAGTTTTTGCACTTTAAAGCAGTACCAAAGCCTGTATCCCTTTGAAGTGTCTAAATCCTATTCTGCATAGACTAAAACTAGGTATATTTACTTGAGTAAGATATGATTTACAAAAATATCACATAATCCTAGTCTTATTGGTATTCTCAAAATGATTCACCATTTTAAGTGGTAATTATCCAAGATGTTATTTCTAAACAAAAATTAATCACCTGAAGACTGGATTAGGGTTGTTAGAAAAAAGCACTATGCTTCTGCTTTAAAAAAATTTGTTTTAGTTATCACTGAGAAATTTGAGAGCAGTTGCTTTTTCCTCCAAAGAGTGTATTTTCCATCCAGCTGTAGATTTACTTTGCTGTCTGAAGATTTAAACTTATAGGAATCTAAATGTAATATAAATGTAACAAATAATAAAATATGAAAATCAAAGTGACTCCCCACAGCCCTTCAGTGAACAGGAACATGAAGCACTGTGTTTGCTTCAAACTGAGCCACTCAAAAACTCTGTAATGAAAACCTTATCAATTAATTAAAATACTATTCCACAAGGCTTACTAAATAAACATAAAATTACATCAAGCTGGATAAAAAAACCTTAGCAAATATTTGTCATCAGTTTCTGAATCTTTTCCATTGGTGCCTTGATTGAAAAATGTGGTACTAAACCAACTCAAATCTGTTTTGACTTTGGATAACTTGTGCAAAATTTAAAAAAATATTGTTCTATGTATAAACTTCTCCTCAAGCAACACCTTCAGCACAAGTTATTTAGACTTCAGTTTCACAACTGTGATTTATGATTAATTAATGTATTACTGATGTCTTGTTAAACTGATTTTTATTTAACAAATTACCATCTTAATGTTCACCAGCAAGACTTGAAGAAGATAAATGCAGAAATTTTATACCAACACTAAGGAAGTATTGATTCTAAGCATTCAGATGGATTAAAAAAAAAAGTATAAAAAAAGCAGTCTGACGCTCAAAACTGTCACCAAGTCCCATATATACTGGTACTGTCCAAATAGCAGATTTTTGTTAATTTCTTTTAATGGGGACTTTTTCTTGTGTTACACTTTGACAAAAGACAACAAGACATGTAAATCATGTATCAGGTAAGAAAGAAAAAAAATTACATAGAATTTCATAGGTATCTATCTTTGCTGAAGTGAAAGTAGAATTCTCACAAGGTTCTTCAGCAAGAAATTAATAAAAATGTAACTACTGAATTCGGTATTAGAATGAAGAAAATACTACTCACAGTGCTATTTAGATACCATTTTCTTGTCTGTCTTTGGCACATCTACACTTCTGTTATCCAATTAAAAGATGTATATATTACCACAACCTTGAAAAACTGACATTTCTTGCTGCTGCCTGCATTCAGAAGGGTAGTCCACCAACCAACTGCCACAGCCGAGATCACACCACAAGGCATCTGCTTCTCCCACAAGTGCACAATGGGGAGAAAAAATCCAACATGACACAAAAAACTCACCTGCTTCTTTTCTACTTAAATAAGGGTTACAAGTTGGCTGTCCTACAATAGACAGTATTCTCAGCTTCCTTATTGCACCTGAGGCACAAATGAAGATTATATTCTCAGCAGAACAACCAGAACAAAGAAGCACTGAAGACAGAATTAGTTTCAAAATTACTTGATCTTTGAAGGACACAGTTACTGTTTTTTAAAGAGATCCGATGTTTATGAAATTTAAAAAAAAATTCTTTCTTCTTCTAGAGAACATGGCTGAACAAGTTTATTTGCTTTACTGAAGGACAAAATCAAAACATTTTACTTTCGGTAAACAATCTCAACACTTAGAGAAAACAAATTTTTCAGGGTTCACATAGACTGCAGTAACATCAAAGACATATGAAAATGCAAAAGTCTACTGCACACAGTAGTTGATTATTTTCTAAAATTGCTTATGTAGCTATAAAAGATGCACTTCTCATTACCTGGTCGATTTGCTCATATTATTTCGCTTCTTACATGATACTCTGACAAAAAGTATTTTAAATTTCATTCAAAGATAGCAAGAAAAGTCTTTCAACGGTGTTGATTGGCAGTTTGCCACTGCCATCACTAAATCAACAGGGAAGACAGAAAGCAGCACCAAAAATAACATTCTCCAGTCGGGTCCATTGGCCATATGTTACACGGGTAAATAAATAAATAAACCACGAATCAAAAACAAACATATGGTTTCCCAACAACCACAAACCAGGAAAAAAAACCAAACCAACTACTTGGTTTGGACCAATCAATTCCTCCAACAGCAGCATTTGCTTTTTCTTTCCATGTACGTTTTTTTTTTTTTCCCTTTTTAAATCAGGATCACTCCTAGCTAATTTTCCTGAACCTGCCAGCAGGTGTTTATTCCTCACTGTAGCAGAGATAGTCAACAAGCAATTTACAGACTGCTATCATACAGTAGCAGCACACAGCCATGCAGTCCCGTGAAGGTCAGTTTGGTTTTGAAGCTTTTTACTTACCTTTCCCATTTTGCCATGCAGTATACCAGGACAAACTGAGGAAGGTAGTGATGAAAACTAACACGGTGGCCACAGTTCCATTTCGGAGCCTCATCTCATTTCAGCATCACACTTGTTTATGTTCTGTTAGTGATGAGGACCTATCTGTTGGGTTTGCTGCAATGAAGTCAGCTGAAGTCCACCAGCAGCAGCTGGACAAGAGCGACACAAAATGTAGCTCTCACATATCAGAAGTGTCGTAAATCAATCCATTCCAAACAGCTGTATGTTTTCTTATAGTTCTCATCAATCAAACTTCTCTTTAGTCTTCTGGTCCTGTTTAAAGGAAACAAAATTTATGAGATTATGCCAAAAATGTACAGGCGTCCCTCAAGAACTGAGATACACTAGAGGATCATTGCTGTGCCTTCTGTGCATCTCGCTCCCGCTACCTCAGTGTCTGCCCAGAGAACAGAACTTGTTAGCGGAAACTGACCCTTTTCTAAGGCTGCTTGTGTCTGGGCGAGATGTATTTCACATGAATTTGGTCATTAAAGGACAAACACACACATCAGAATTTTATTATAAACTCAAGGCAAGGTCACGTGTTACCCAGAAGGTAATGAGCTGATACAAGAGCTGCCTTCAGGAAGCAGCAACTCAAGGCCTCACTCTTAAGTCCTCACTTCAACAAAACCTCTCTGAAATCAGTGAGGGACCCATGCAACTGCAGCAGCAGAACGACCTCCAGCAAACTGAGAGACCAATTTCCAAACCTACATCAGTCATCTTTCTCTGCTCAGTGCAAGAGCATTTGATCCATCCACAACTTTTTTTTTTCCTATCTCAGCTGCAGCTAAAGCACAGACTACAGTCACATATGCAGAGACTGCTCAATCTATACCAACTGGCAACAACCCAAAGGCCTCACAAAAAGCCATGGTATGACTGTATCCCTCCCCTATCTTCACCACACAGGCATAAGGATAAAACAAAAGTTACCTACACCTCAGTTTTACCCCTGAGGAAGGTTCCATACCCTAGGATTAGAAAATCCTCAACTGGCTACACACAGCCAACATCTAATCATCCTGTCCTAACTAAGCAAGACAAAGGGAACATGGGGCAATAAATTAACCAATCCCAAAAGAGGGAGAGAGATTTGTTTTTAAAGCATTAAATCATCCTTTACAGTACTTCAAACCTTAGCAGTCAAGATTCTTTCAAGGGACTGCCAGGTTTTTTTCCCCACTATAAACTATATCTAATACAAGTATGTTACTGAGCAATAAATAACTTAGTCTGAATTTTCCTTGGAAGCAATCTCTGTCACTTTCTTGCCTTGTTGCATTTAGAACAACAGGGGAAAAAAATACTTTTTATTATTATGATACCAAGACATTCCAGTCATAACTGAACTACTCTTCCCAAGTTTGTATCACAGCACACATTACCTTTACCAAAGAGCTTGCAAAACAAGACATAACCAACAGGCATCATCAAAAAATGCGCAGAAGAGAACAACAAAGTGGCAGAACCGCATGGTCTTGTGTTCAAATCTCTGCCACAACATCCATGTTACAGAAAGTGTTTACCTTTGGACAACAATTACTTCACCTATAAAGTTAACAGCATGCCTTCTTTTGAGGAATTTGCACAGAGAGGTTTTGTGGTTTTAAACATTAACTTCAAAAGCTCATAGTTTCTATGGGAAGGGAACAAATACAAGTACATGGGAAAGAGACACAGTGGATGGTAAAATTCAGTAAGAAATAAAATAAAGAGCAGGAATAGAAGGAACTGTAAAAGGCCTTAGGATAACAGAAACCTGAATTCAACACAATGAGAGATAAAGACAACTGAGACACCTGTGAAAAGCTTACACAGAGAGCATGGCATGTCAGGAAATACCAGTACAACCATTTTGCATAGGAAATGAACATAATAAAAGCCAGAAGGGTAGGTGAGAATATAAAAGTCTGCATGAATGTTAATAGCAAAGAGAGGCAAAGATCTCAAATCCCAAGGTTTTAAAAGGACTGCCTACATGAATTTCAGAAGTTAAGGTGATTCCCAGACTACCAAAATAAGCAACTAGGATACCCATATGATCAGTAAAACCAACAATTTAACTTGGCTAAAGTGTCTCTGAAGCAAGGATGCCTAAACAGCAATCTACTTTTCCCTTTATTCTAGTATCAGTCAGAAATCTCTGGAGCAGATCAGGTGTGCACAAAGGACTAGGCTGCAAGCTAGATGGATTATCCCAGTGGGGGCAATTGACAGCTGGTGCAACATGCAAACAAGAGAGGGCAACCAGGCAAGCAGAAATATCATCTGATAAATCAAGGAAAGCTAACTATCTGCCTTGCCAAAAATAAGGGCATCTCTTTTACATTTGCTGCAACAAAATCAAGACGTTGTGAGTGGGGCCTCTCATCTACAAAAAAACTACAAAAAATACAGTCATAATAAACTCAGAGAACAAAAAAGTAAAAAGAACAGTAGCAACACGATTCAACTAGCAGTCAATATGCACAAAATAGTGTCAAATCAATAATTATCATGGGTTTGAGTTGGCTGGCGGTGCTTTCATCCTTCTCTTTGGAGAAGTAACCACTCCTCTTAGCACAGGAACCAGCAGCTCGGCTACAGCTCAGCAGTACTTAGATGATTATTCAAGCACTTCATTGTATCAAACTGCATACATCAAGGCCATGCATGATCCAGACACGCTCCAGCTTTTAAAAATGCATACAGCTAAACCAGTAGAAACACATGTACAGATGCACATAAATTATTTAACTCCCAGGTGGTCACTTCAGGTTTGTTCAATAACTTACAACACAATCTAAGCAAATTTAACTGAAGGGCAGTCCAGTTCTGAGGTGACAGTATGATGGGGTATAACTTGACAGATGAAGCCTACGAAATTTGCCAGCACCGTTCTGACCAGAGCCTTTCCCACTGCAGACCCAAGCGAACGACCCAGCTGGATGCTGAAGGCCATGGGTGCTGAAGGTACCGGCACCTCTAGGATGCTGAGCAGCACCCTCCTGAATCCCATCTTAAATAAACCAGCAAGTTTCTGTACGTATCCAGACGCTCCCAAAATACATACAGAGCGTATTCCCAACCGCAAACCCGAAAAGCTGATACACTCCAGTGCGCCTGCAAAGGCTCTTCACGTAGTTGCTGAAGAGCTGGATGGTGCGGGATCGCAGCACGAAGAGCGCCAGACTTCCGAGCGGATGAGCCAGACCCAGTTCGTGCCGGGAGGGCGAGAAAGCACCTACAGCGGCACTGCAAAGGCTGTGCTCGAAGGCGTGGGAGAACGGCACGCGAGTAAAAGCCAGCGAGGAGGACAAGGTGGCGGGGATATGCCCAGGCGGGGGCTTTCCCACCTTACTCCCGCGGAGACGCTCCCGCACACCGCGCGGGCGCCGCCGCCTGTCATCCCGGAGCCCTCCGACCCGGGAAGGGGGATCGGCTGCGCCCGCGGAACCCCTCCCGAGCCAGCCGGGACCTTCCTGGCCGCCTCACCGCCCCGGCTATCTCGTCCGGGAAGCAAAGAAACCAGCGGGGGGAGATAGGCACCGTGTGCCGCGAGCTCTGCCGGGCGGCAGAGGGCGAGGCTGACGGGGACGGAGCGGAGGAAGGGAGGGAAGGGAGGGAGAGCGCCGGTCCGGAGAGCTGCGCGGCGCCCGGGGCATCGCGGCGGGGCTGCGGGGGAAGGGAGAGGCGAAGGAACCTGCAAACTCTGCTGAGCTCCTCGGGATCCTGGCGCGCAGAGAGGGCAAGGAGGAAGGGTGAAAGAACGGGTGACCCCAGCCGGAGAGCGGAGGGGGAGCAGCGCGGCTCTGCCCCAGACCGCCGCGGGCACCCCCAGGCACCGGGAGGAGGGAGGGGGAGGCAAGTCCTGCGGAGGAGCGACCGGCGCTGCCCGCACCGCCACGCAGGTGCACGGGAGCGCAGAGGGGTGCGGGCGGACAGACAGCGGAGCAGGACGGCCCCCAGCCTCCCTCCGGCGACAGCGCAGAGACCCGCGGCGAGGCGAAACGCCTCCGCCGCACTCTCGCTCCGCAGGGTGCAGAGAGACGCCCGTCCCCAACGGAGCCCAACTGGGGGTCCGCAGGGGTGCGCAGAGGGCGGGGGATGGGGACGCGCTGACCGCCGCTGCCGTGCTCACCTGTGCGCGGCGCTCCGCCAGGGTGGACGGACAGGCGGCTCAGCGGGGCTGTGCCGGCTCCGCCGGGGCTCTCGCTCNAGCCAATGGGCGCCGCCGCGCGTGGCGCCGCTCATTGGCTGAGCGGCCTGTCACTCTCCGCCGCCGCGGCTATAAATAGCGCTGCCTCGGCAGCATCTCGAGCTAGTGGGGTAAACGGAGTGGTGAATTGGTTTTGTGTTCTGTCCGCCTTTTCATATTCCCCCTTTTTTTTGGCGGTGCTTTTGGGGGTTCGTGGTTTTGGGAGAACCCCAGGGAAAGGACTTCCTGCGCCAGCACTTGGGCGCCCGTTGCCCGTCAAGATGCACGGGAGGTGCATCTTGAACTTGACTCCCCTGAGGGCCAAGCCCCCGGCCTGCTGCGTGAGGGGGTTCTCCGCCTGCCCGCCAGGGCCACACAAATCGCGGGCATCGCTGCCTCGCTTGCTCACCAGTGGCAGTAAGTCAGAGTCATGAGTTTCACCTTTGAGTTCGCGGCGTGGTAATAAACACCTCCCAGAGCTGTTCGGATTAAAGAGCAACTTGTTGCTTCCCAGCCGTAAATGCGCCCTCTGTGCTTTGTGCCGCCCTGGGGAGCGCGTTCTGTGGTTTATGGGCCGCCCACGGGGTGCTTGCACAGGTACGGCTTTGGGGCTGTTGAAAGGTAACTCGGTTCCCTCCAGAGGTTCCTTTAAAAAACAGAAAAGGCAGCTTTGCTTCATGGCTTTGCTGTTTAGGGTTGTGATGTTTCTGTTCTGAAAGTCACCTTCTGTGTGCAGTGGTTCCTTTAATGTGTTCCTGAAAATTCCCAGTAAGATCAGCACAGGGTGGGATCTGACCTACCTCACAGGAGTTGTTTCTTGCTGTGTAGTCCTAACTAGGCTTACTGTTCAATCCTCTTGACAGATTTGATTACTTCCCCTTCTTGTCTTTCACCTAATTCAAACAAAGTCTATAGTGCACATTTCTATTCTCCATAGAATTACAGAGTCATGGAAAGGTTTGAGTTGAGAGGCACCTTAGAGATCATCTAGTTCCAATCCCCCTGCTATGGGCAGGGACACCTTCCACTAGACCAGATTGCGCGGAGCTCCGTCCGGCCCAGCCTTCCACACCTCACACCTAGGGCATCCACACCTTCTCCAGGAAACCTGGGGATTTTTGCTCTCCATTGAGGCTCTTATGCTAGATATAGTGGGATAGTTCCCCATGAGAACTTTATAAACTTGGGAAAAATTTTGCTGGTTATTCTGTCTGAAGACATTTAACAAGTCTCTATATGCTTTCATTTTTTTCTTACCAGTGCTTCAACACGTTACAGTATTTTTACACATTTGGGTACCTGTGCAGTAGCCCTCAGTGATTTTGCTGTCTTTCTCAAAGATCACAAAGAGGGGCTGGTGGAAACACAGGCACAGTGCAAAAAAGAAGCTCAGGAGAAGTTTGCAAGGTCTCAATACTCAGGCTGTTCTGTCATTTTATTCGTTGAGTGATGAGAATTTATTATGTAAATGTGTGTTTCAATATTTCCTTTTACAAAAAAGTGGAACGAGGTGGATTTTTTAATCAAAAAACAAATTTCAGCACAGTAACTTTCAAACAAAAATTAGAGCATGCACGTTCTCTTGCACACAAACACATCTACGGCAGAATTTTCTGTAGAAATCCAAATGAGCTAGGAGCATTAAAGGCACCATTGTTTGCATCTAATAGATTAGTGTTGCTTAGGGATATGAATTTTTGCATTTCTGTGCTGGAAGAAAATCCTGGTGGAGACATTTTCACATAAAAGTCCTTTTGTCAGGAGAGCTTAGTCTGCTGAAGAAAAGACTCCTTTACAGGATGAGTATAATGACAGTAATTTCAAGAGGACTGTCTGAGCCTTCCTACTTTTTGTCCTTTCACTGATTGAATGTTTGCATTAGGAGGGTTTACCAACTGGAGCTTGACAGTATCCAGTTAACTATTAATTTCCCCAAACAATACAGTAAGGGTGATGTGGTTGTTCCTCTGACATCTTCCTCTTCAGTTAGTTTCTTGAGAAAGAAGGCAAAGTTCAAGACAAAAAAAAATCAACATTGCCCTCATCTGACCCACTACAGCAATGATCAAATGTCTCTTGCCATATTCTGTTGCTTGATGTGTGGACAAAGTGCACAGTGAAGGAAAATGCTGCAGCTGCCAGTGGAAAGGAGTTGGGGCTGTTTGGCTGGTACACTAAAACGTCACCTACTTCTGGTTAGGGTTGCAACCCCCTTTTAGGCCTGGACAATATTTAATGCTGTCAGATCTATGAATTCTTTCTTCCTGTCGAGTTGTTCTTCCATGCTGCAGCCACTGCTGTTGGACTGGAGCATCAATCTGAAATGACAGAATACTAAGCACTCCCAAACTCCCAAAATTGTGTAATGCAAGCAGTAAGGTGCAAATGCTATAACAACCCATAATGGGGGAGACCTGCAGGGGAAAGTGTTTTAAAAATAGGAGAAGTTTAAATCCTGAGTGTTCCATCTTTGGTTGCTGGAATAAAAATTAAAAAAAAATAAATAAAAAGCCCAGGGAGATGGCTATTCTCTACCAGCAGGAAATACAAAACACAAGAGAGAAATACATAATCATATTTCAACAGAGGGAAAATTTCATGCTGGGAAACTTTTGCTAAGGTATTATCTAAATGTCAAAGTGGCTAAAGATACTCCAGGCCTGCTGTAATTTCACATATGTTGCAGTGGCTGTTTCTGGCACACCTGGGCAGTCAACTTCTACTGTGTGGTTGTTGCCTTTCATCAGATTTGGAGCTTCTTCTATCCAAATAGTTTTCCTGACTTGTTCAGGAGCACAACACCATTGTCCTTGCATTTCACTGTGCTTGTGTTCTGGCTTTCCCAAGCACTGGGAAAGATGCAAAAAAAGGTGGAGGTGCTTGGCAGTGGCAGCAAAAATCTGAACGGTTGTTTAGCCGAAAAATGCTCATCTGAAAATTGTCCATGTCTCCTGACTGAAAATTGAGTCCTCTCCCAGAGACAGGATTTATTCCCAGCCTACCACTTAACCTTGTTTTTTAACAGAGCAGATACCTCTCAGTGCTTCTGCCTCCATTTCACCTCAGTTTTGCTTTTTTCAACTGCAAGCTTTTCATGACCTGATCTTTTTTACTGTGCACCTTGCTCAGTGAAGATGTTTCTGCTGGTCCTTTCCTATACTCCCATATCAACAACAAACACAGAGTGGCACAATTATACCCAGTGTGTATCACAAAAGGACTGGCCATTGTTGGCCACTGCCCCTGCTACTGGTCTGTGCCCCAGGCTGTCTCCTGCATAAGACCACATGCTATCCCTACAGCACATGGCTGAGGAAAGGAAAAGCCAACTGCCCTTCAAAAACCTTCTTAAACCTGGTGTGCTGAGGAGCTGGACTTGAAATTGTAGCACAGCACAGGGAATACTTGAGATCTTCATCTGGCACCATGGCAGGTTAGCAAACCATGCTGATGGGAAGGGCAGTGGAGAGGAGGGGAATAGGAGTTTTCCATCCTCTCCCTATGACTAGGTAAAATGGTGTGAGCATGACAATACAGAAGGTTTTCCCATCTCACACAAATTTCATACTCACCTGTGTCTCGCTAAGAAATCAGGTTTGATGATGCAATCCTTACCAGTAGGTAAATTTTTGTTCCATTTTAACAAGATAAAAACTGAGGTGGGGGAGAGAGAGCAAATAATCTGTCCAGGAGGTCTTTTGGGAAGGTAAGAACAGAGCCTGATCTCCAAACTCGTCGAATCATTTAGGTTAAAAAAGACCTTTAAGATCACTGAGTCTGTGTTACTTTACCCTCACTCCACATCACTGTCATTTTATGCTATGTGGAGATTCTGTTGAGCTGCCAATGGCTCTGCCGTATGCTTAGAGGTGATGAACATTTATATTTATTCATCTCTTTCTGCAGGCAGAGACTTTTAAACACATTTGTACTATTACATAAACATGAACCTGGAAACTGGGAAGTTCATGTTGTGCCAATATTGCTGACGGTAGTTGAGGTCCAGTGTCTCGGTAAAGAGCAGTCAGATGAAGTTAGTACTGAAGAGATAGTACTCACAAAAGGAAATCCCAATTAAGAATAAAGGGGTTTGATTGCCAGCTCATTTTCCACTTGCCTACTTCATGGTACCTCTCTCCTATCATTAAAAGAAAAATTGTCAGGGAAGTTTTTATAACTAGACCTCACACACTGGACACCTTCATTGTAAGCAAAACACACTGTGAAGATGTCTTCTTTAACTTACCTTAGGAGGGTAACTTGGTGGATGGTGCAGTGATGGCTGGGAATCTGCAGTTAAAGGTAAGCCTGAACTAGATCCTCAGCAAGTATTGGTTTCTGAAGGTCTTCTTCTGAATGTCTCTTTCACTCTTTCCTAGCAAAACTAAATATAGGTTCAGACAGCACAGGGAAAGAATTAAAGACAACTTGCACAGGCTAAAATAAGGTATTTTAGAAGAGTCTGTCAAAATCCAACACATTGTCTCACTAGTTGATGAAGCTTTGAGAGAGACTGTGTTTCCTGTATAACTCTTAATTACTTTGTGCTGAATTGTTATGAACTATGAAGATTTTCTAGCTCCACCCACTGCAAATGCCCAAATACCTGAATAATGGGCAATTAATGCTCTAGCATATTTTCCAAAGATGTGGAGATTTGTGAAACAGGAGCTCAAATCTGCAAAACCAATGCAGATCTAACCTTATGACTGCAGAGAGATACAAACTACACCTTTATACTCCAGACTTCTGGCACAGGCTCCCCTGCCAAAGAGTGGGCTGGTTGCACATCAGTCTTTGCATCACTGTCTTAGTTTCACCTCTCCTCTTGTCTAACCTAGCCTGCCTCTTTGCCACCAATCATCTTTCCCACAGGAAGGTGGGGTTATGCAGGACATGGTTCAATCCTCCTTATTAGAACCAGATTAAAGACTCAAAATCAGATACCAGATTATTGGTGAAAATACAGCTCTGGGGCAAGTAGCTCACTCCTGCTCTTGTCTTGTCACCCAGGAGATGACTGATCAGTGGATGTCTCTTCCTTCCACTACTGACTGAAGGGCAGGCATGGACATCATTTGCAGACCAAACTGGAACAAAGCATTTGCTGCCACATCGCTTCGCTTTATGCTCTGTTTCTGGTGAGGGTCCACAGCCTGCAAAAAGCCATATTATGACAAGGGCTCTGCAGATGGAGGAGCAAGAGGAAAGCTTCCTGTGCTTTCTTGCCCTGACATGACCTCTTTCTTTATAGAGGGGGAACACTAGGATGAACTTGGTCCACAATTTTTGTCACTAGAGACAGCACAGGGCAGGGAATGAAGATTCGTTCTCACAGCAAAAGATGAACTGAGGAGTGCATAGCAACAAGTTAATAGATGGATTGTTTTCAAGAATGAAGCAGGCTGTATGTCCGTGAACAACTCTAGCTGTATAACACCATGCATTCATCTTTGGTGACCTAATTCCCAGCCAAAACTGTGTATATGGAACCTGATGCTGGAGATGATGGCAGGGTGAAAATTTGCACTAACGGCAGTGATCACCTGTGGCGTGCAAACACTTGAGTCAGCATCGCCTGAAGGGGCAAAGCATCATAGCCCTTGCTCTTGTACTTTCCTTGCACCACCTTCTGCTCTTTTCTGTGCCACTCTCCTGTCTTCTCCAACTGCTTTGCTTTCATAAACCTGTACCAATATTGTGAAGAACAGACAGAAATTGTAGAGCCGATTTACACTGGTATGAAGGGGAGAAGAGACAGATTCACGAGCACCTTGATGACACGTGATCCTGCAGTGTGCATCCTTCTAATCATGTCCAGCCCCATCACACCAGATGTGGGTAAAAAGTTCAAACCTGTAGTTATCCAAGCAGTGGTGGACTATGGTAGGTGTCAAGGAAAACAGATAAGACAGAAGCATTCTTCATGGCATTTAGAAATAATGAGTGCAATTTCCAAGGTCTTAGGATGTTTTAGACCATGGTTTTTGGAAAAAGAGAAATGGACCTAGTCAGACAGGAGCCCTAACTCTATAGCAGGAATAACATGTAAGTAGCAAGAAGCTAGGCACTGCTGCAGCTTCAACAGGAACAGAAATCATAGTAATAACATCAGAGCTTTGAGACTATCAGACAGCTCCCTCCCCCAGGAAGGCCACTGAGGACATGCATTTTTTAATGAAGCTGTGTATTTCTTTCTTCACTGATTCAAAAGAAGTTTTAGATTCCCATCTCCACATGCAAACTAGGTGTTCAGCCTCCTCTCAATTGCCTGCAGATTACTCTCCTGGCACACAGTGGGAACCCAGCAGTTTAAGAACAATGTGTTGATATTTTATTTTATTCCTCAAAAGTACTTTTCATTATGATAGCTCCTGGTGTGATCCCACGTGCTGTGCAGCCACGTGGGCAAAATGCTGATTCCACCCACCGAATGCGCAGGTAATGAGAGTGAATGGGACAGGGGTCAGGAGCAGACTCCAATCAAAGCCATTAAGCACCACTGGCAGATGGAGCACACTGAGCAATTAATAAACCCTTTCTAAGGTTTGTACCTTGTCAGTGATGTTGCAGTTGGATAACTGCAACACCTGTATCACTAGCATATTGCATGTCATACATTATACTGCTGTTATTTCTATTCTGAGAGAAATAAATCTCTAACAGATGACAACGTTGACACATGCAGAATCCTTTGGATTTTAAGGTGATTACAGGTTACAGAGTTAAGCACATGTGTACTGACATGTTCCAAGGATGACTCCTTTTTATGGATAATTAAGCCTTAAAACCATCAAGGGCTGGGTGTTGTCCCTGACCACAAGAGCTGAAGGGGGAAGGTACATTGGGCACAGGTGAAATGGTGGACTTGTGTGGAGAGCAATGGCTTTTCTCCCTATCTCTCCCATGCTGTATCTCCTCTTCCCTCCGTATTTAGGTGAGGTTGCCAGGTGCAAGAATGTGAGCCCAGGGCTGTCTTGTCTTCCCAGGGAGCAGAACTGGGATGGTATGTGGTTCTCGGAAGAAACACATCTCACCATCTTTCAGAGTGTGGCTGCAGCCTGGCTTTCAGTCTCACCATTGTGCCCATCCTGTTTCTTTAGAACCTGTTTGTACTTTTAATACTGTATCTGCTGCTAATTACAGCCCAACAATACTAACTCAGTGTGCAAACAAGGCCATCATCCAAATATTGTTTTGCATAAGCAGAATGCTGGGGTCGCAAACATTTGCATAATGTTTAATTATTTAGTCAGAACATAAAATTTGTCTTCCTCTCAAAAGCATTTTTGTGAAATGTCTCAATAATTAAACACCACTATGTTTATTAACAGCAGGGAAGATTAATAAAATGTGTTAGTCAGAATAAAAGCAAGTAACTACATCTTGCTAGAGTAATCAAAATATGCCACTCCAAAGTAGGTCCCCAAGCATGGCAAACACCAGCATGAACTCCTCTGTGCAACCAAGCAGAAGACAATTAAAAGTGTAAGAGTTCAGCGGTTGTACCTTAGAGGGGTCAGGAAGCCAGAATTCAATGGCTTAATTCACTCATTAATCAATATTTAACATTTTCAGAGGACTGGTTCAGTTGTATTAAGCCAGCTGAAGTGAGCCTTGTTATCTATGAAAGGTAAAATCTGGAGTCAGCTGGAGACCCACTCATGGTGTCACAGTCTGGGGAGGTGTCTGCAGGCTCCTGCTCTGACATGCTGCCCAGTGGAAGGTGCCATGGCCCATGCCCCAGGTGACAGGCCCACGTTTGCACCCCTTATGTGGGACCTGGGAGCAGGTGTGGTTCTTCCTGGGGTTCCTCTAGGCAGTTTCTTAGCAGGCTGAAAAAAAGCAAACCAGGATCTAGTAAAGTAGCCAGAGGCACACAATAAAAACATCGGCCTTGACAGCATAGGAGAGGGTTTCCTTCTGCATCATTTCCGCATCATTGCTTGCTGATAGGGAAGAAGGGCCAGCTCTGACCTCAGTTATTTTGGTGTGTAAATACAAAAATTCCCCTAAAATGAATGGTCAGAGTCAGGGCTAAAGTTGCTGAATGTGTTGGGGCTGTCCCAGCACCAGCCAAGACCAAGAAGTTCTTTCAAGCAAGTAAAATTCACAGGCTGCAGAGGAGGACACAGACACTGGACTCTAGTTTGATCAAAACAGTTTCTGTGCTCAAGTATAAAAACTCCAAATTGTACTGGATTGTTCGAAGGGAAGGCAGAATTCAGGACCAGAAATTGTTTCTTAATTAAAGCAGCAATTGCCCACTAAATTAGATGGAAGTAAGTCTTATGTCCTGGGAACAAGCATTCATCACTAAACTCAAATATTTTAGTAATTTGAAATTATGAGCTTGCATATAAAAGAAGCATAAAATTAAAAGGTGATTTTGTTTTATTTAGACATGTTGGTTTTCATTCTCTCTTTTAAATTTGACTTTGTACTTCAGTTGTATTTCAGTAATATTATGCAAGAAATTAAACTTGTGTCCTCTGCCCTCTCTGAAACTCATCTGTTAGTTGCTAACAAGAATTCCAAATTACTCAAGCCAACTTCTGAGACATGCATATAGTTAAGAGGCTCCCCTTTTGTCCATCAATTACGTAAAAGCTGCTGAGGAAACCACCTCTCCTCCTCTGATATCCTTGGCGTAACTTCTCAGGCTGAGTCTGAGCGTTACTGTTTTGTGGCACTGTGCCAAGGGTCGTGTCACACAGGAGCTGGTGAGGGGACAGCTTCCTTTGGTAGGTGGGTTTGAGCAGCAGGGTAAAACAAACGGGGAAATCAGCATAAATCTACCAGCTTGAATAACCACGCTCTGCTTTCCCCGCATGAAAACCTAAGCCCACATAAACAGGCTCTGACAGCCAACACTGCGTTTTGCCTAAGCCAAAGCAAAACCTCCTCCCCATCCTGCTTTGGGGAAGTAGGTCACAGTAAAATCTGCCTCCTCGATCTCTTGTCCATGATCACAAGGTAAGATAAATTACATCCTCACATTAATGAGGTGGCGTGAAAAGGCAATTCAAGAGTTCAGTGTCTCTCTGGAGAGCAACTGACAGCACCATCCACCATGAAAAGTGCCTTGCAACCCGCTGCCTTAGGCTGCT
Organism: Formicarius rufipectus; assembly: GCA_013399695.1. Classification (NCBI taxonomy): domain Eukaryota; kingdom Metazoa; phylum Chordata; class Aves; order Passeriformes; family Formicariidae; genus Formicarius; species Formicarius rufipectus. Next base: position 1,791,087 of record VXAU01002216.1, on the reverse strand, counting down.
TGTGCCCTGAGCTCCACTGACAGACCAAGTTCTGCAGCTGGATCTGATGCTGAGGAAACACAGGCACCCTTGGGTGGCAGGCAGCACACCTGGAAAACAAACAAATTCACGGAACAGGAAGCAGCAAAGAAACCAGGCAGTCACAATTCCCTGCTGAAGTGCAAAGGTACCCTCTGTTATCTCTAGCTCCAACTTCTTTGCATTGCTTTACTTCCTTCGGAGACCATGACACTGCTGTGCAGAGGCTGTGGCACAACAAGCAGGGGCAGCACATCATGTGTCATGAGAGCATCCTACGAGCACTAGAGCTGGATTTACTGCACCATCGAGTCACCCAAGGGTTTGAGGGAGAATGTGAGTGAGCTTTGCAGTGCCACAAGGTTGGGGTAAAGGCAGTGACTCGTGCCACTAGTCGTCTTCTTTGGGATTTTTTGTGGTTCAAATTAAAGGCATGAACCAAACCACCAGCTTTATTAAGCAAAAAGCAATCTCTTCTGTGTTCCTAAGGTGAGTGCTGCAGGAAGAGACAAAGGAGTTAAAAGAAGACAAGTCTAGTTTAAAGGAGTGGCTAAATGGGGAAGATGATGTCTGTTTTGCCTGAACAGGCTCAGGACCTTATTCTGCTGCCTTGACTGCAGGCAACCTGCCCATCAAAATTATCTCCAGTGCTGAGTGCAGTGAGGATGAGCCAACATCTGATTAAATAGGAGTCTCTGTTATTTCTGCTGAGAAAGGTGGCTTTTGTTTTCCTGAAGGGTTATTAACTGAATTCTTCTCTTGTCATAACTCTGGTTGTTTTCCTCTGCATTTTCCAGTCAGCTCTCTTTGGTTCTTCAGTGTGGGCAATGGTTTGCAGGGGTTTACTGGTAGTCTTCTTAAATTTGGGGCGGCAAAAATAAAAATAATATGGAAATTGGATTTCTTTGGGAGACATGATCACCAGAGCAGGCCTTTGGGACAAACTTGGTTCTGCAGTTCAGCAACTTCCAGTTTCTGGCACAGTGCTGCACCTTGGGCTGCCGCTCGCATGAACAGTCCCATGACTGGAGTTGGAGCCCAGAGATATGTAAATACTGTTGCCTCATCTCAGCATGGTCTGGTACCATCTGCTGGCTGGGGAGGGCAGCACAGATGGTGGTTGGCTTACTGGGTTCCTCTGCCTCGTCACCATCACTGAAGGCACAGTATTTTTCCATGGCCTGGCCCAAGAGCAGCACAGGTGACCCGTTTGCTTTGCCTCTCAGAGCTGGTGGCATGGGTGACAAATGACAGTGTGGAAGCCATGCACTGGTAATCATTGCAGGAGCCACGGGTGCAAAGTGCCATTTCTTAGTAGACAGTGAACAGAGAATTCTTTCTTTTTCCTTTTTTTAATTAGAGGTTTCCCAGGAAGAGTTGGCTCTCAAAGGCAGGGTAATAATTTATACGTCAATTCTAAACTTGAGAAATCAAACCATATTTGGGAAAAAATGGGAGCTACTTGCTACAGTGGGTTAAGATACCACAGTACTTGGCTGGACGTCCTTGAATAGGCTTCAGTGGAATTAAGAACCTGCAACATATACCATTTCATACTTATTTGCATAAGTAAATGAACAAATCAAAAAGAAATCAACAATGAAAGTGCTCAATGTGAAGGTGTGTCAGATGGAAGAAAAATGTTCTCTATGACTTTCCTTCAGTAATATCTTATATGCTCTTAGTTGCATTCCTAACAATTCTAAGAACTGTTTGGGATCAGAGAGTGATTTGGGATCCTGGAGAGGGAGATAGTTCAACATTTCCCTGAATGAGCTCCATTTAAGCTGCCATAGGTGAGCTAGAGTGGTTTTCTTCTGGGAATACAGCCAGTATAAATAGAGAGTTAGAATCTGCAGCAAAGGTGCTACAAGATACTGCAAAGGAAGAAAATCTGAATGGTCTGTGAATATGTGTGCCATCAGTCCCCAGCTTCAAAGTATGCAGAGAATTACCTGTGACTAATAGTCCACAATAAATCTTTATGTGGCATTTGTTTTGTAAAGTCAGACAATAAATGATCCCATGCTATAAAAACTCAGTGATTCCTGCTGCTTGTTGAACGTCTTTCCAAACATTGAGAGTATGTGAGCCTGAGACCTGTGCCCACTTGGAACTGAAATGCCTTCTCCTACAAGAGTTAATTCCATGCAGCCACACTAGGCAGGATCACTACATTCCCCTCTGGGGTTTTTAGAGACACGCAGCACTGCCCAGTGTTCACACATTGCCCTTGTTTTTTTTCCTGACTCTGTAACAGTACCAAAGTCATCTTCTAACCACAGACACAAAATCCTGTAATTAAACCTTTGTTACCCAAAGCGGAGCACTCATCATGTATACAAAGCAAACGTTTTGGCAAGTTTATTGTGCTCCTTGAGACTAAGAGGGAATTAATGGCATTGCAAAATTACAGCAAGCTGTTTCCTATGGTGCTGCTGGATATTTTCACTGGCAACAAGATTTTATATTCCTCTTCATTCTGAAAAAAATGCAACAGATTTAGCAAACATTTTTACTGTCAAAGGCAACACAGTGCAAAGCACCGTATCAAAGTAAAGGGCTATATCAATGTAAAGGCCTTAAAAATTATTGCACACCTCTGTCTTCTAAAAATAATTTAATATCAAATTTTCATTTAAAATTACTAAACATTAGTAGGTAGCTGGTTAGGATAATCCAGCAAGTAAACTGTATAACTCATCAAATGTAGAGTTTTTGCACCGGAAAGTACCTGATAGACAATTTCATTTTTATTGTGGAGGCCCTTCACTGTTGGGAAGGCACCTGACTTATTAAATAGAAAGCCAAAGGTGTCTCATGCAGCACTTCTCAGAGAGGAAACTTCTATTTGTCAAGACCATTTTGTTGATTTTTGACTGTAAATCCAGCTCCATTATAGTATGTGCATGAGTCATGAACAAAGGGTGCATTTTTACACTTTATTTTTGTTAGATGTTATATCCCAACAGTATATATGGCAGCTACCTGAGCAAAATGGATCAGCTTGAGTCAGTTATATTGCTTCTCAGTTGGGAAAGGACAATGACGTCCTCAGGAAAGCTGATCAGATCTGAAGGACTTTTCTGGTGGTATTGAGTGTGAAACATAAATCACTGTTCACACAGAGAAGTGTATTTGTGTTTGCATTTTTCCATTGCCACAAATGAGCCATTTGACCAAAGAAGAATACATGGGCTCTAACACTATTTTCTGTTTACCTGTTCACAAGACACTTATAGCAAGTCCTACTTGCATGACTCTTTGACTTAGAAATCTGGGTACAAACCAATGCTGTGAGAAAACAAAAATTCACCTGGCCATCATATCAGAGGTTTGAGTAGCCAAGTGTCTTCTGTTTCACAAAGCTGAGGGCCACTGGCAGTGGTAAGAGAATATGAAGAAGCCCAGAGATGCTGCCTCCCAAAGACTTTCACAATCTCCCAAACCAAGGCCCTGGCTTTTGTGTTTAGCAGCCTGTGATGGGTTTTGTCTTCCACTGATTTGTCTAGCGGTGTTTTGAAGTCAACCGAACTTTTGGTATGTGCAGCCTCTTAGAGCAGTCAGTTCCAGGGTAACACTGCATTGCGTGAAAAGAAGCACATCATGTTACTGCTCCTCTGAAGCATATTTTGAGGTACTTCAATTGGTCCATAATTATGGAAGAATTGGTCAAGATCCTGAGTTTGTTTCAGGTAGGCCTAGTAGCCTGTGGTGCCTTGAAGGTCAGATGGGCTCATGGGCTTGTAGGAATACACAGTGCTGCCTGTCACCACTCACAGCAGTCTTTCTCACCCACTCAGCACTGAAAACCTGAAAGTGAGTGGAACCACCAGAAATCCTAAGGCTGCAATACATGGACCACATCACAGTCAATGGCAAAATGCAGGTTGATGTCCCTCTTTGGCATTCTCCCAAATCTAGATCCCAAATGCCACATGAGCTGTAGGGCTGTGAAGAGCTGGCTGCCCATTCACCTCTTCTCATTGACATGTCTGCAAGGGGGTCAGACACAGGGCTTGTTCCCCTTGAGATGGTGCAGGTCTTGCCACAATACCCCTGCCTTTCACCTACATTAGTCCTGTCTATGAAAACAGGAGAGAGTCCAAGAGATTTGTACTCTTCCCTATACAGGTGCACAGGTCATGCTCCAGGAATTCAGTCATGATTCAACACAGTTTCAAACGTTTTTAACAGGGAGGGAATTGTAAGGAGACAGACAGTACCTTTAACTTCATTTCCTGAAAACACTGTGCTCTTTTCATAGGGTGGCAATAACTAGAGAATACAAATTTGGACCTTGTTAATATAGTATATTCTTTTAATACAGAACCTGTTTGTTTGTTTGTTTTTTCAAGATTGCTACAAAAGGTAATACCATATCTTAAAATTTCACTTTATGCTAATTACTTCTTTATTACAGAAAGGGTGTTTTGGAAAGGGAGGGAGTTAAGATAGTTTTTATTGTATCTGAAAAATGTGCCTTTTTCTACTGTACATCCCAGAGAATGATTTAAATACCATAACACAGAAAAAAAAAGTCACTTGACATTAAGGACTGTGCACGCTTCCTCATGGGGGAGTGTGAAAGCTTTTTGCACAGCCAAACTTCAGACAATTGAGCTCAAGCCTGCACGGTCTGTAATTAAACTATTATTTCTGGTGTGGCTCTGTCTAACAGACATCTGTCTTTCCACTTCTGATTTCCATGGGTATCCATTGCCTTTTGTGATCTGCAGGAAGGAGAAAGCCCTGGGACAGCTGGTATAAACCCATTTGGGTCAGGGCCACTGCCAGCTGCTGTGATGGGCTGGAGCAGGTCTGTGCAGAGGCCACATCCAGCCACCATGCAGGCGGGTTTTGGCAGCGATGCAGGCTGAGTGGCTTTATCCAAAGGCTTTGACAAACATAAAACTTGTTTTCCCTTCTGGTATTTTCAGCGATGAAAGACAACCTGACTGAAAACTTCTAGTAGTGTCTTGGATATTCACATGCCCAGCTGTTTCTTTATTCAGTACAAAATACTGTTGTCATTAGCAAGAGGGCTGGGGTTTTCCTCCCTACCTCTGTAGAGAAGACAAGGTTTTGCAATTGCAAATGTAGGTACTAGGAAATCCTATGTTGCCTAAATCTCCTCACATTTTTCCAAAGAGAATGTTGATAGAAACATAAAAACCATAAAACTGATATAAATAAACCCAGGAAGCACAGAGCTAAGGTAGTACTTCCCCCATGAATGCACAAAAGCGAAATGCTTGCCTTAGCAGTCGGGTATCACAGTTCAGTCTCCTTGCTGCTCCCCTGCTGGCAAACATTGTGCAACCAAGGTTGCTCAGAGAAGGAGCTGAGGAATTTTTATTCATGGTCACACATAAATGTGTGTATTTGTGCCTCCTGAAATGTAACCTAACCCCAGAAATTCTACCACTGGCTCAGCTAGGCAAACACACTGCTCAGGAAACATGTTTTAATGGAATACTCACTAGCAGCTATTTGTGAATCCCTCCATGAACCGAACAGCTTTGGCAGAGAGAGTGTCAGGTGATTCCAGTGAAACACATCAACAGAATCAGACTGTTAGTGCACAATTTATAAATGTAAACAGAGGAAACCATAACTAATAGAAATTTCCAGCAACAACAGAAGTTCAGCAAAGTTTAGCAAATATCCTGTTTTGATGCAAACATAATTAAAAGCAGAAAATGCAGGAAATAGGTAAGGCAAAAGTTGTATTTTCCAAAGTATAAGTATGTCCTTAGCATAATTTAAGTAATCCATTGCCATTGCGATCCTGATTGCTACAAAGTTGTAGGTAAACTTTTTGACCACACCTATTGCACACTTTCTCCACAGCTCTATGATAAAACCCTTCTCCTGGTCCAATAGATTCTTCACTGTGATTAGCTGGTACAGGTCTGTAAAGTTCGGTTAAGTAGTTGACTTAATTATGGAAGATGCTGTTTGTTTGCATCATTCATTTTATAATCCGTGGCATATCACTCCAAGCTTGAGATTTCTTTTTGGCCAGTTCCATCCACGATGGCTGATCTGGAGCAGGATTACTGGCTTTCTTCAAGTGGCTTATTTCCTCCTTATCCACCAGTGCAGGTGATGGAGCTACTGTGAATAAAACACATGGGCATTTTACACTTGCTTGCTGTGCAGCTAAACACCCTAGCTCTTTTATTAAATACTTCCCATGCCCTTCCTTATAGTAGAAGATCTTTACATTTCACATAGAAGCTTCTTCTGCAGTACGTTATTGAGGAAATTACCATTCTGTGATTTAAATAATACCATGTTTTTCTCATCACTTATATATTTTGATATCTAAATTTACTAAAACACAACATGATGACCTGGATTCCTTGCTGTGCCCTGTGTTAACACCTAGGCCAAAGAAGAGAGAGTTTTTTCATTAGAAAAAAATCTGCATTCATTTGCAGATTCCTTCTTTACCCAGCCCCCAAATCACATGAATTTTATTCCTTTCAAAATTCCTGCCCTTCTTTCAAATTTTAATTTACCAAAGAGATTTACAACAAAGTTACTGTGGGAGGACTGATGGTCAGACAGTTTGTTATCACATCATTTCAACTCGCTGAGAAAGCTACATTAAAATTGAATACTACTGAAAAGATTTTTGCTTACATTTACATTGGGATGGTGCATTTGGGACACCATCCTGTGAAATGGCCTAGGGTTCTCAATTCATGTTACTTTCAACACGAGTTTTGACTGCTCCTTGTTACTCTTTTGTTTGTAATCAAACTGGTCAAAAGAACATGCCACCACATAAAACCTTAGATATGAGAGGTGAGAAAACTCTGTCCTGGCTGACGTACGGCTGAGGAGGAGATTGGGATCTAGCCTCCTGCTCCTTCTGCAGCACACTCAAGAAGGATTTTTTGTGACAAGCTTGTAAGATATCAGCCTACATTTTAAGTTTTGTTTCCTACCAGGGACATAATGAGACAGGGAACTGGTACTCGGCAGGGGCTCCTTTGCTTCAGACTTTGTGGCTTTTTTCTGCTCCTCAGAAGTGGTTTTAGGTGCCAAGTGGAAAGGTTTGCTCCATTGTTGCTTCGCTGACCCCTAGGCACAGAGAGGGATAAAATCCAAGTAATGCAGAGAGAATGAGTCCAGTTCAGAAGAATACAAGCAACAGGAGTGGATGTGGTGCTGGCAACAGTTCAACACGTATCAGTCCTAATGCTCTCTCTTGGGCTGATGATACATGTTCAGAAAGTTCCAGTGGTTTCACATTAACGTCCATGATATTCAACTTTACAAATTAAAACTATCCATCTGTATCTTTTACTCATAATGGTATCTATGAGTAAGTAATTATATCCTCAATGCAAAATGTAGTCCAAGTCCTTTGCACGTCTCTACTAGCATATATAGGATTTGGCAACAGTCTCATTCTCTCATGTTTCCCTTTCACCTCCCAAATTTTGTGGGATAGGGCACTGTATTTTTGGACAGTTGATGGTAAATGGATTTTCATAAAAAAGAAATCAAACACATCCTCCCATAGATTTTCTTGCCAGCATGAAAAACTACCCTGAAGTGATAGTGCCTGGTGCCATGTGGGAGAAAGAGAAAGTGGGAGGAGCACAGTGGCACCAAGCCTCATATGCTGCAGTCAGAAGCATCTTGGCATGTTTCTCTGTTAGCTGCTACAGGGAAATAAAATGAATGGCATGAATTTTAGGGATCATTGCCAGCTAAAATCTGGAGTTTCCAATTCTGACACAGAAACTGTATTTTGGGTTCATTGAAACCCTTATTATCTAAGTGCTACGATGATGTTGGGTGTCACTGCAGTTCATAAGCTTGCCTAGACATCTTATTAGGTATTATTTCTTGTTAATCCAACCACTGCTATTTTTCATCATCTAGAAATCTTCTCTTATTCCTGGATATAAGACAGATGTCTGGATTTCTAACAGTACCATCAGAAGCAAGAAAGTAGGCCATTTGCACTGGGAATGCTATACTGGTATAGGACACACATGCATCAGTGCAGGGTTCTTCTTGTGCAGGATGCAAAACAGGCAGCACTCACATGCTGCTGCTGCTGCGTGTACTAGGGAAGTCTTATTAGTGTTCTGGATTCGTACCAATAACTGTCCTCTGGGAAGACCATTAGCTACAAGTATCACCCTCTTTTCCATGGGCAGTGTCAGCCCATATTCCATGGCACCACACGTGCTTCTGAATTATCCATATACAAGGAACCAGAATTTATATCTTAGCTCTCTCTAAAAATGCAAAAGATATTTTTATCCTATTTCAATTCTCAAGGCTCTAAAAATTGTTACCTAAGAGTTTCTAGGACTGAGCTGTTCATTCAGTGTTAAATCAGTCAGAAGGTATATGAGGTTCAATGAAATGGTGTGCTTAGAAGGATAGTTAAAGATATGTATTCCCTCTGCATTGAGAAAGATCAGAGACTACATTTTAGCATCTCATTTGGGATATTTTAGCATTCAATACACATGTCAGATCTGGTAGGTATGCCAAGAAATGTTACACACCTCACATAGTTCCAGGTTTTCTTGGAAATACAAAATTACTCATCTGAACAATCAGAGAACTCTGTAACAGATTTCTGAGATCAGTGTCCTTATTACTTATGGCTCTACTCATTAAATATCTGTAATCATTATTGCATGACTGGCAACACAGCAGTAGATCCAAAGAATAGTAGAGGAAGGTGATACAAAAGCATCAGAAATTTTTACTTTAAGTACCTCTGTTTGCTCCTTTTCTTTATTCTGTTTCTCTGTATCTGACTTAATATCCGGAGCCACAGGTTTTTCTCTGTCAGATTCCTTCTCCTGATGCATGCCTCTCTGCTTTTGCCTTGCAATGGAAATCCAGGCTGGCTCTGCTGGAGTGTCAGGATCTCTTCCAGAGTCTCCAGTAGCCATAGGGGAGGGCACATTTTTCTCTGTTGACAGATTATTGATGTACATGGTTATAGGAAAAAGAGTTGTAATCAGCTTCAGCTCACACTTGCTCAATATACTGATTGGTCCCATGACATGAAACCAGCCTAGATAAACAGGAATTCTGTTTAGTTTGGTCTCCAGAAACCAATTTTCCTGTGCTCACTGGTTTAAGTTATCATTTTACTGGTGAAAAGCACTTTGCATCTTTGTTCAGCTGGAATCGCAGTGTCACTGCCCTCACGTGAGGGAGATGCTGAAACATTAATCAAACTTCACTAATCTGTGCATTTCCCCAGGTTTCCCCTTCTTCTCCCTCTTCCATGACCTCTTAGAGACTATCAGATGCTGATTTAAAGGTAGACACAGAAGGACTGTGATGATGGAAAGGCAACTTCAGGAGAAGAGGAAGCTGAGGGGAGACCTCATTGCAGTCTACAACTTCCTTGTGAGAGGAAGTGAAGGAACAGACACTGATCTCTGTGGTGACCAGTGACAGAACCTGAGGGAATGGATGAAGCTGTGTTAGGGGAGATTTAGGTTGGGTATTAAAAAAAGGTTCTTCATCCAGAAGGTGGTTAGGCACGGAACAGGCTCCCCAGGGAAGTGGCCACAGCACCAAGCCTGACAGAGTTCAAGGAGCATTTGGATGGTACTCTCAGGCACATGGTGTGACTCTTGGGGATGGATGGTCCTGTGCAGGGCCAGGAGTTGGACTTGATGATCCTTGAGGTCCCTTCCAACTCAGTATATTCTGTGATTCTGTTGCCCAAGCAGCAGCGGCTGATGCCTTACCAAGGTGCTTGCCTTTCTTCCACCCCTTTAGGAGCAGCTTCCCCTGCACATCAGCTTGGTGTCTGCTAGTGCCGTGGGTGACCGTGCACGACAGCTTGAGGCATCTGATCACAGAGAAGTGCTGCCAAAACCATGGCATGACTTCCTGGTCTTTGGACATGAGGTTTACTTTGACTGATCCCTGCTGACACTCACCTGCTTTTCACTGGTGCCAGGCACTTTCATGGTGCTCTACCAGAACTGAGACTTCAGAAAAAGAAAAAAAAACACTTGCTAGAGTAGAGGGTCTAAAGTGGTACCCTGCTGTCCTCACGCCTGCCACCCAGGGATATGGGGAAGCACAATATCCTTTATTCAAATACCCTGTGAAAGAAAATTCTGTCTATTCACTGAACAGAACTGGATCAAGAGAAGATCCCCAACAGCAGTTGGCTGTTGGCTCCATCCCTGAGATCCTCTGCTTTTTCATTGGCACACACTGCCTCCGAAATTGAATTTTCCAACTAACGTGGAGCCGATGTGTAGTTTAAAAGAGGAACAAGAATAGTACTAGCAACCTTAGAGCCAGAAAGATTGATTTAATCTTTCCCAACCATTTCTGGCCACTGATGTACCGAAATTTGCAGACAGCTACTTCAGAGTAGAAGTTAAGCTTCTCATCCTCAAATCACATGCCCTTTGGAAAGGTGTGTTGCATAGTCAGCATCCTGTTCAGGGTCACAGGAGGAGGCAGACCCAGCCAGAAAACATTACTGCCCCAAAGTCCCTTGGGGCTCAGCTGCTCTGCTGGCATAGAGCCTGTGGAGCTGTCACCTGTATTTCTGGGGGGCAATGTTTTAGTTTGGAGGAATGTGGCCACGATCAGAATAGCAGGCAAATGTCTCTGAGGGCACATTTGAAATGCATCATGAAGGCATGGGAGATGGAAGGGATGATGCTCTCCCAAGAGCTGGAGTCTGCAAATTCAGGCATACAATGAAAGCCTACAAACTTACTTTGCTCAGGGATTTTCTCAAGTCATTGTTATACCTCACCATAGACAAGACTACTTATTTGAACAAGAAAACCTTGTGAAGCCTGTGTCAGCAAAAGAGAGGAAAAAACCCCACGTATTTTGCTTTAATTCCAAAGCAAGATGTTTTGCCAGCTGATGCCTGCATTTCCCTTCACATTCATTTCATGAAATCTTGTAGTGAAACCTCTGGAAGAAACATGACAGAAAGTCCAGCTGTGCAAATGCAGCACAGATAAAGCAGGGCCCCTGAACACTGAAGGAGCTTCCCTCCCTTTTGCAGAGCATGTTACTCCAATTCTCTGCATCCCACCTAAGTTCCATCTTAGCATGACAACAGCTGCTCCTCCCATAATCTGTTCCCCATCACTGGCCTTTTTTTTTGCCTTTCAGTGGCTCTGTTTCATTTTTGTCTCATCTTACAGGATAATAGAAAATAAGGCTGGGAGAGACCTCACGATGTCATCTAGGGAAGATCAGCTGAAAGATCAATTTCACATAAACTGTTTCCTCAAAAATATGTATCTATCTAACCCTTCAAAGACAGGACAGGTCTCAGTCTCCCTAGGCAACCTATCCTATGGCATGGCTCTTTTTTTCCAACTATTTTTTTAGCCTATTGAGTAAGTTAAATCTTCCTTGTTCCAATTTAAATCTTTAGCTACTTCTCCTACACACTATGGACACGAGCAGATTACTCATAGTTTCCTTGTGGAAGCCTGTTATGTGTTTGAAGATTTACACAATGTTTTGCCTATTTTTTTTAACTTTTCTGATTAATAATATTCTCTAGATCACTCTTGCTTTTGTAAAAAATGTCCTAATTTGATTCAAATCTTCTGCAAACATGCTGCTTAAAACTGGCACTTGAGACAAAACATTGTTACCATCAGCTGAAGTGGAAGGACTCTGCCACTTTACCTGAAATGGTTTCTTGTACACATCAGTCAGTGCCCCTTAACTTCTACAGTTCTCCAAGATAACCACTAGCAGCTCAGGGACTGCTAGTCCATCTTCTCTAAATACCCCAGGACAAACTTCATTAGGATCTTTGTAAGTAAACCCACACAGTTGAATTGACGTGATCTCTGCTAAGGCATCTGCCATCACATTCCCTCCTTCACTTGCAGGCCATCCCCTTAAACCCCTCTGCACCTTTAAAGGAGGTGAGCAATTTGGGCAAGACCAGGAAAACCAGGTGCTAATCTTCATCAGTTCCCACAGCACTGCTGTGATATGCAGATCAGCTGCCACTACTGAAGGTGATGCCTAGTGTTCCTCGGGGCTGAGGAACCTCTCTCTCTGTAAAGCTGCAGACACCACCACATGCATCCTGTTTTACCACTTTTTTACCTTCCTTCACTATTTGTAATGTCTTGGTCCTGAAAAACTCCAGTGTCTTTACCCTGAAAGCCCTTTTTAATTCACCCACCAACTTTCCAATCCACCCACCAACTTTCCAATGATACTGGGAAGCTGATTTCTGCCTTGATGCTGCTAGTGATGTACATCTTAGTCTCTGTGACTCCAAATCCCCCTTTGTGTTTTGTCCCATTTTCCCTGTCATACCACAGGAGCTATCTGTAAAAGTCAGTGTTCTTCCTCCTCTGCTTCCACCACACAATCAATACCAACAAAATGACTGCTATGCCCAGGCTCTATTTACCTTCTAAGTGTCATGATCTTACTGCTACCTGTGCTTCCATTTCTCTGTCATCCTCATGAATTTAGGATTCATCCAGCTGTAATTTCAATGTGCATTGCCTGGCACAACAGGGTGCCCAGTCCTGCAGGGATATGTCTGGAGGCTGATGTTATAACAATGTTTTTCATAAGGCAGATACTTTAACGAAGGCATCAAGCACCCTTACTCTTTAGACAACCTCTCTGATGAGACACCAGACATCCTAGTTATGCCAATTAGAAAGCAGCCAAATTAGGGGCAAGTGTCATCCCATAAGAGGTGATATCAGAATGGCCCTGTGATAGCAGGGAAGCTTCTTATCATAAAGATTTTATACATATCAGTACAGGCCTGACTTAGGACAGCAGAGTAGTATCATCGATAGAGGATCAAGAGCTGATTGGCTTCTGGGAGAGGTTTTCTTGTATCTTTGAGCAATTACATTCTGCCCTTGTTTCTGTGAGTCTTTGCTGCAGAAACCCAGACAGGCAGGCAAGGCAGAGGAAATGCCTTATCTTCAGCTCAAAACCATGAGATGCAACCCACGCAGGATTTTCTACCTCATCTGTCAGCCAGAATTACTGTAAGTGGTAGAAGAGGCATATTCACTATTTATTAGCTTTCCCATTGCCCAGAGGTCCTTTACATCCTCCCACCTCCAGCTAGATAAGGTTTCTTGGCAGTATATATGCACCATTGTTCCAGCCAGAAGGATGAAAGGTGGTGAGATAATTCAGGAGAAAGTATGGTGAAGTGAGTTGGCAGTTTAAGGACCTGAGACTGTCTTGGCACCCTAAGGGACACCAAGAGACAGAAAACTTTTCTCAGGAAGTGACTGTTCTCAGGAAGTGACTGTTCTCAAGAGAAATGATGCTTGCACATCCTCCTCGGTTCATAAGTGTCTGATCACCTTGAACAAGCCCTTTTGGTCTTACCTCATCCAGTCACAGGATAGCTCATGTGCTTTTATGGTTCACCACATAGTGAAGCACAGTGTTTAAGGAACTGGGCAGCCAGAGTGGAACCAAAAGTACTCCAAAGGACGATTTTAATTCCTGCCTCTGCTGCATGTCACATGCACAGCTACTAGTACAGAAGCTTCCAGCTGATCAGTGCCACTCTTAGGGAGATAGCATAGCACAAAATGCAAGCAGTGGCATCCTCGGTCAGAAGCTGTGCGAGTTCAACAGACCACAACCACTGCAAATGCGCTGTGTTTCACTTCTCCTCCGCCAAAGCAGGGCCCAGCCTCTTGCTTCCGCGTTATGCTTGGGAGATCTTCTGAATAAAACTAAAATCTGGATCGTATTCTTCAGTTCTTATTACAGCATGTTATTTTAAACAATGTGCTATTCAACTTGTTACTTAATAACTTCATGAGCTAATAAAGGATATTGCTGGCAGCAATTTGTGCCTCATTCATTCACAGTTTTAACCTCGTGATTGCATCTTTCCCTGGTTTCCTTGGAGTTGGCTTGGCCTCAGGCTTTTTTATGAAAGAGAAGAGCCCCTTCTTCCCTTCGGGATAAGTCATGAACAGTGGAAAGATACCAGGTCAGAACTTGTCAAGCCACTCTGCATAATGTCACCATGTATTAAAACCAGCAATTAGTGTAGAGTACTGAGCTCTTTTGCTGCCACTGGAAACCACATCCAGAGGCTACTGAAGCCTTCCCTTCACGTCTTTCCCACAGCCACCAAACACACATGGACAGTCACAAGACCAGCTGCTCTGTTTGCATTCTTCACCACTTCCACAGCTGCCAGGCCAGCCACAAAGAATAGACTCTGAAGCCAAGTGAACCCCAGCCACCTTCTCAATTCCCTCCTGCAGATCAGAATTCCCCAAGCTCTCCTCCACTGGGTCTGACAGCAGTAGGGCTGGCTGCCTCTGTGGTCCACTAAAAGGAGAAATTCCCCTGCTGCAACCCATTTAATGCAGGTGTCTGTTTTCCTCACTGTCTTACTGAAACAGCATTCCTTTTTTTTTCCCTTAGACTAAAACTCTGATTTTACAGACAAAATTTCGTCTGCCTAAATATTGTGGAGATTAATGTGTCCACTTCTCATTGATAGTTGGATATTATCATGTAACGTGTGTCAGGCTGGTTGTGTGAACAGTAAGGTGAAGATAAAACATTAATCTCTATGTACAAAAGGAGATCTATGCCCAACTTGTTATTGTCCATTGATTTATACACACACACAGAAAGTGAAAGAGAAATACATACCTATTTTGTCTATTGACAGACAGATGTACTCTGTGTATTTAAATCTATTGCCATGTGTGTGCTGCTTATATGGATAACCCCAGTGAAGACATATTTAAACATTACCCTAAGATTTTAGAAATTGACTTTGTCTTTTTTAGAGATGGCCTCAGATATGTGCCCATTTTCTTTAAATCCAAAAGCCTCTGTACACACAAAATATAGCAGAGGCTCTTTATGACATTTAAATCTCATACCTGGAAAAGAACATCTTATACCTGCAGGGACTGCAGAGCGGTTACTCTTGCTGTACATCTGTGCAGGTGGAAGGTCAGCAGCAGAATATTAGAGCCTTTTGAAAGTCAAACCACTGAGAGCAAGCAAAGCTAGCTTGTGGATTCCCCAAGTGTTTTAAAAGCAAACATACTCAAAACTAATCCAAACAACTTTACACAGGGAGATAACACCCTCTGTATTGCAAGTGCCATTGTTTTATAACAGTGCTTATGCACGCATATTTAATTCCACAGTGTTGTATCTTTGCTCATTTATAAAACACCAGTTATTTTAAGAAGGGTTTTACAAATGCATGTGGCCTTTAGTATATCCTGGCCTACATATTTCCCTTTGTTTATTAAAGCACTAAATGCATTCGTGTCAGTATACACACTCAATTCCTTAGTTTCAGACAAAGTATTCTAAAAAATTTTGCTAAGTATTTCTGTCATTTCTTCCTTCTCTAAGCTGCTCTGTGAGGTATTTGACTTTTGATTGGTTCTACACCACAGATGCCAGGAGAGTCTATTTTACACAAGAAACTGCTGTTTGCATCAAAGTGTATTTCACTGCTGGAAAACAGCCACGTAGCAAAATAGCCTGACACAACTGAGAAAGCAAATTCCTTCAGGAAAAAAAAAAGAAAGAAAGAAAATAAAAAGACAGCTTTCTTTTTAGCTATAGCCAGGGCAACATTAAAGCAATGTCTTTTTGATGTAGAGAGCAACATTTTTCTTGTCATTTCAGAGCCTGTATTTGCCAGACAATGCACACCAATTTCATTCACTGTTACATCCATCGTCCTTCCCTGAGCTCATTTTCTCTGTTTAGAGCATGTCTCCCCGCTACAGCTCCTCGGTGGCTGATTTTTATATATCCTAATATGCACATTCACATAGGTATTGCTTATGGTTTTGCTCTTGTAATAACCTGTTAGCATATGGTAATTGTTTCTGCCCTTTACAGGATTTACAGCAAAGTCTGTCAACTACAAACAACACAGTTTAACCTTTTAAATCTTACAAGGACTCATGCCTTTAGCTCCAGAAACTTGAAAATTACTTCTCGTGGGTTGACTAATCACAGAATATTCACATATCCATTAAAAAGCCACCTTGCAGCCTGGCAGGGGCCAAGCAATCCCCGACTAGTTCCCCAGAAAACTCTGGGGAGCAGGAGTGCTGCTTTCACCTGCTGGGGTGGTAAGCCAGCATCCCATCAGCCCTCCTGTTGCCTTTGGCACTAGGAGTGCTGAAAAGCTAAAATTTCAACTGAATGCACTAAATTGCTCCTCCTGACCCCAAGACACAGGAAACTGACTTTTTCAAGATGAGTGTAAATGAGAAGGGAACTGCACCCCCTTACATCACCATTTCACAGCTTGTCTTCTTGTTCTGCACAGGGATTTCCTAACACAAAGTGGGAAGAAAATCCTTGAGAGCATAAAGTGTCTTCTGATGGTAACCACTGCTCTTTGAAAGGGCTGATGAACTTAAGGACTGGGAAAGAGCTGGGGGGGTAAAAGGTAGTGTTTGGTCAGATGCCTAAAGAGAAAGTTTTGCCGTGAGGTAGGAAGGACCTCAGGTCAGTTTGGAGCAGACTGCTTCGTTTTTATAATTAAACTCTGAGTCCTGGCATGCCCTCATGTGAGAACTTATCACCAAGCAACTCAAAGGTGGAGATACGTGGAATGCTGTAGTAGCTCTGTTAAGTCAGTACAGTAAGATGAGTGGGGCAGTAGATAAGGAAGAAAATCAGTTACCATCACTGTGAACTATCATGTTAGATAGCCCCAGGCCATACAGATTTGGTGTAAGACTCTAAAGTGCAGAGGAACATGTTCAAAGCAGGGCTTCTTAACCCTGTTTCAAATTCCAGGTGCATGTGTTGCTACCAGGGAGGCCAGGGCACAACTCTTACCCGCAGATCCTATTTTGCAGAGGGCAGCCCTATAGCCTGGGGGCAGGAATCTCCTTCACCCTAGGGCTGAGGAACCACAGGAGAGGCCTGGAGGCTCCCCAGCTCCATTTCTTCCCCTTCTCCCAGCACTCATTGTCTCCCACCCCACTCCATCTGCAGGCACCCTAGGACTCAGCAAGAGGGATGTGATGAAGGACTTTGTGCAGGAGCACTGGTGCTCCCAACTGCTTTCCTCAATCCCCTGCCCAGACCAACACTCCTGTGCTAGGTCTCCTCCTCACTTGTTCCCAGTTTGACCTTCCCCAAAGTCTCAATCCATCAGAGATTTGGGCATCACTGCAAATACATTACAAGGGAGCACTGGGATTATATACATCTCTATTACATACATATATATATATATATATCTCCTGCCTTGCCTGCAGGATCTGAGGATGCTCTGGCTAAATGCTGTAGGGGCCTCACACAGATGTGTATGCCAATGAATTTCCTCTTTTGTGACTGCAGGGAGAGCAGGAAACTGTAAACATGGCCAGAGTCCTGCAAAAACATCTGCGATGCTGAGGCAGATGACAACTGGAATCAGATATCACTCAGGGCATCAGCAGGTTGCCCATATAGCCATGAACAGACTTTTGTCACCCTACAGCAGAGTGGCCTCCCGTGCCCTGCGGTCTGTTGCTGCTCGGTGTTTCCCCACTGCAAAGCTCAGAGACTGACTTCAGTCAGAGAAGGGCAACCAGAGCAGGGGAGCTCTGCAATGGCACAGAGAAACTGTCATTTGCTTGGCCAGCATCTTCCCCTCACATTCTTAACATCAAACCCATGATCAGACACATCCAGGGCAGGGAACAATCCTCTCCCACGTATCAGAAGACCAAAAGATTTATTTTTCCCCCTCTTGGCTGCTCTCTCAAGTGAAGAGCAGAGGTCTTCTGCTAGAACTGCTTGAGCATGCTTCACCAAACTTGTTTACTGTCATTGCAAAGACCTCAGACAGTGGTGCCACTTCCAGTGCCACTTTCTGTTCTCTGCTGTAGCCCAATATATATTAGTCTCCAGAGGACTGATTTTGTTTTTGAACTCTAACCCAATTATAGACAACACAGTGACATTTTTAATAATCTGCAGTAGACATGAACTTATGGTCTCTCCTGGCTTTAAACTTGAGGAAGCTGCAGGGTTTTTGAGTTTTGTTTTAAACAAGGCATGAGCAATGATCAAGGTGGATAAAAGAATAAGCAAAGCTCACAGGAGGCAATAAATAAATAAATTGTGAGCTGGCCATGGCAGGTAAAGATGGGCCTCACTGCATTTTTGCCTCAATGATGTGAGGGAAAAGGTCTAGCAACCTGAGTCACTCATCCCACACAGGGCACTGCACTTAATATGTGCTCCTGGCTTTTGATTTGCCATGCAGCAGCTCTAAATGGGACAGTTAGTGGTTTGATATTTCTGTTTCCCAGTACTTGCTAATGCCCTTTATTTTCTGAGTGTCACTTCAAACATCCTTTAAACAATGCCCTGAAATGCAAAATTCAGAGGCAAACATATCTTATTCTGTCTGCTATTTCTTCCCTGCTTTCTGATAATCTTCTCAGCATGGGAGAATCAGGGAGTAACACTGCTGAAGGCAGAGCCATCAGCTGGTGCACATCAGTGTCATGACTGACACAACAGTGCTGAGTCTCACTCTATCACAGATAAGGTCACTCTCTGCAAGTGAAAGTAACTTCAGAAAGTTTTGAGAGGCTTACCAGGCACTTTACAAGGACTTGACACTCTCTCCAAGTCTCTCTCTTCGTTTCTGGGTTCGGGAGAATGTATAGCTTTGTCCTGCTTCTCCTTGTTTGCAGTGTTGTTTGGGATGGTTATGTTTTGCGATGCTGGCTTTTTGGGTAGTGGAGGTTTGCTGCTAAGCTGTTCAGAGGACTTTGCTTTGGGCTTGATCTTTTCATTTAAAGAATCACCAATATTTATATTGGCTGGTTTTTTGATCCCTGCCTTATCACCTTTTAGAAAGGAAGTCAATCCCTTATTTTCTAAATTAAATTCTGCACTGTATCTTTTAATCCCTTTTGATTCTGGTGATGAGTTGTCTCTATATTTCAAGGACAGTGAAGTGGATCTAAGTTTCACTTGAAAAGGACTTTTGTCTTTACAGCTTGGTTGATTCTGAGATACCACTGAAGAACTGCTTGGCATCGGCACTGTATCAACAGTTGGAGAAACATAACCAGTCAAAATTCCTGTAAGTTCTGTGCTCTCAGAGTCAGATTCTGGCAGCAAAGTCTGCTTTTTGGTGCTACTTTTTTCCTCATCCCCATCTGATCCTTTCTGGAAGTCTTCTTTCCACTTCTCATTGCTTGAGGAATCCTTTTCTTCAGACAGAAAGAGTCTGGTGTTTAATGGACTTTCCAGCTCTGATCTTTCTGGGAAGTGTAGGCTTCTGGTTCTTGGTCTCTCCCGTGCAGAGGAAACAGAAAACTTTCTGAAGGCATTGAGTTCATTGACTGCTTTTTCAGCTTTCTTCCCCATTAGTTCCTCTTTGTGGACCAGTGACTGACTGTTCTCCTTACCAGAAGCAGCTGCCTCTTGTGCAGTTGTTATTTTCTCTAGAGAGCAAGAAGTAGATGATCCCATCCACATTGAGGGAGCAGGATGTGAAACATGGGACAAGTCTCTGGGCAGGGAAGAACCCATGAAAAGCTCCTTGCTGGACTCTGACAATACAGTAAACTCTTTCTTTGCCTCTTCATTACAAGGCATTTCCACAGGTATCTGATCATCCTTCTGTATATTTTCATCTGACCTTCCCAAGCAAACAACACTGTTCTTACTAAGTGAAATATTTTCATCAGATGGTATTTCATTTAGTGGAAACACAGTAGGAAGCTCCTTATTTTCTTGATTTAAAATATTGATTGGCACATCACTCACATTCCCAGACAATAGAACTGGTGTTTCTGAAGAATCTTCTTGCTTTTGTACTTCTCTGTCAGGAGTGGAGTAGGAAGAGGTTGCAGAGTCTTTGTCTTCTATCAGCAATGAAGACTCAGGCTCCTCATATGTTGTTTCCAGGGTTGGTTGGCAGTCCTCTGGCTTATGACCCGGAAGCAGCTCTTCCTGTACAACAGCAGACTCAGAAGCAGGCTGAGTCATCACTGGTCTCAAAGCAGGGGGAAGGTCCTCAGGCATTCTGGGCTTTGGCCAGGAAGGCACATCCTGCGTTGCAGCTGTGCCGCATGGCAGTTCTTCATTGCTGGGTTTGAATACAGCATCATCCTCTTCTTCTTCTTCTGGGGTACAGCTCAAATCAGTCAGAGATTCAGACTGGGTCCTCTGCAAGAAAGAAATTCAGAAAGCCCCATCACCATATATGGTTTCACTTTTTTTCTTATTCATTATTGCATTTACAACCAGGATCTTAGAGAGTAAGGCAATACTTGCCTCCAATGCTGAGCTTGCAGTTTTCTTAACATACAAACTGGGTGCTTTTTTTACTTAAGCAGATCCTGGGATAACACAGTTGACCAATAAAAAAGCAATGAGTGATACTTCCTTCTGCTCAGCTAGTGCTTTCATGCCTTTGTAGATGGGAAGTTCATCAAAACAATGGCCACTGGACTGTCCTTGGCAACTGATTCCCCAGAGCATACTGCGTATGTTGTGCTGCTCTTAGGCAAAAAGCAGCACTTGAAAGAGAAAAATCTGTCCCTTTGTATTTTGCTACTCCATACTAGCATTAAAAATAAAACAACTCATTCTTCCTAAAGCATGACTCTGGAGAGGGAAGGGTATATAGAAGGAGGAGCAAAAGCCTGACAAAATCCATCCAGTCATGACACTCCATGCCAACTGAGTATGTGCCCCATATGGCAGTCTTGTGTCTAATCCCAGCACCATACGGCATTACAGCCTTCCCTCCTTTGTGTAGAAGTCTGCTTTGTCTTTTAAGAGTTAAACTATTTGATAAAAGTTTATAAATTCATATGTAGTTATCTGTGAGGTCTTGTGATTAAACTTCAGGTGAGGACTGGCTAAATATACAGGATTATTTGCAAACACAGTATTAAACTGCTGAATATGCCTTTTCATACGGTGCCTCTGTGAGCTCACTCATTCACTGTAGTTTGTTGGGTAAATATATACTTTGGATGTAAGCCCTAATTATAGGAACAAAAAATCTGCACTTTGAAGGTATTTTAGGGTTCTTCCAACTTCTTGTTTTGTAAATGCAATTGTGAAAACAGAGCTGCAATGCCACCTGCATTTACAATGCATATACACAGGAATATAAAAGCAGAAGACATCAGTTAGCCAGAAGCAAGGTGCACAGGCAGAGTCAGGGAGGAAAATAATAAAAAAATTGTATTATCAAAACATGTGAACATTGGGAAAAACAAGGAGGGCTCAGTCATCTGGCAGTTCATAAGTAGTCTGGACAAAGCAATTGTATTTGAGTAACAATGTTAGAGTGGAAAAGGAGATTTGATCAGTGAATTATTGCTTACATGCTTTTCTAAATAACTGGCCTTATCCCTGCTGAGCAGAAAGATCACTCACAGATTTTGGAAAATATAGAATATCAGCTAAGTAATATTTTGAGACAGAAGAAGTAATATTTCTGGTAATAAGCAAGATCAATTAAAGGGTTTACTGTATTTAAATATGGGGAAAAACCCTACAAACAATAAAGCACAAATATTGTAGTAAGAGCAGCAATTTTCAGGAAAGAAAGAAAGGAAAGAAAGGAGAGGAAGGAGAGAAAGGAAGAAAGAAGGAGAGAAAGGAGGAAAGGAGGAAAGGAGGAAAGGAGGAAAGAGAAAGAAAGAAAGAAAGAAAGAAAGAAAGAAAGAAAGAAAGAAAGAAAGAAAGAAAGAAAGAAAGAAAGAAAGAAAGAAAGAAAGAAAGAAAGAAAGAAAGAAAGAAAGAAAGAAAGAAAGAAAGAAAGAAAGAAAGAAAGAAAGAAAGAAAGAAAAGAGAGAAAGGAGTAAGCTATGCCCTTCATAAGATATTACAAAGAATCAGAGAAATGGTGCTTAAAAGCATGGTTTAAAAACCAATGTTTTTTAATACTACACAGTTATAAATATTTTTTATTAGCATACGCTTTGCTTTCTGTTGTGGAGGTTTTTTTCCTGTGAAGACTTACTTTAATTCTCTGTAGTGTATGTAAAGGATTTACACGTTTTGGGGCAGGGAGATGTCTGAATGTAGAACACTCCTTATGTACAGAATTTGGTTCCAATTAATTGGTCAAAACTTACTCTTTCTGTACTTTCTGAAAACATGAGCCCAATTTTATTTGTGAACTTAAAACAGCTCCTCCACTGAGTCTCAAAGACTCAGGATTTTACAGTATCTTTCACACTAGAAAAAGAATACAAGTTGATCATAACAATTTTTAAAATAGTAAGAAATTAGGTAGACAGACCAGCTTCTGCATCACAAACAGGAAACTATATTGTATTGCACAGTAAATTTAAGAGGAAAATGTTATACAAACTGCTGCATAAAGAGTTAACTGGTAAACTCATAATATTTAATCTGTTCCTAGTGTCTACTCCAGATACACAGGCTTATTAGGTAACAGCTATTAAAACTAAAAGAAACACCTATGCCACAATCTGACTTTGTCATATCTGAGTTTGAAATATGAAGTCCAGTAAGAACTTTCTGGGTTTGTGCCAAAGGTGAAACTGCTTATTTTCACAAGTACCTGAGAAAATCTCATTTTACTGGATCTCTGGTTCCGGGGTTTTATTAAAAGCTTATGTTTAGCAGCAGAATTATCCAAGAAAGTGAAAAGCTCAGGTGGAGTGTCAAAACTGGCTGTAGGTGAGATGGTACTGGCAGATGTCCGGGGAGATCCAATTTTGGCACTTTCATGCCTAGTGAACAGCTGACCATCTGTAGAGTGAGATGTAGAAGAAGGACCCAATGTAATCTGAAAAATAAAATAAAATCCCCAAAAGGAGAATCAAGCAAAGAAACAAAGACATGAAAGTAACACTTCTACAAATAAGTGGCCATGTTTATTGGTATTTTAATTTTGTCTCTTTTTCTTTATGACTTCTCTTTAAAATACCTTGTCCCTAATGTTGCATGTGATGTACTCTTAGCAATTCTGCATTTTTAACTGCTTGAATATCAGGATATACTGCCCAGTAGGATGAAGCAAGTCACATTTAACTGGAAGATCTAAAGCACACAAATACATGGCCACATGTTTTAGAAGGCAGATTTATGAAGAGTACTCTGTTATAGAACCTAAAGGGCCATTTTCCTTTCTGGGTCTGTCCTCTAGCATCTGTGTCTAGACTCCCACCCACAGGTGTGCTGTGCTGAGAATCTTTATCTTCCTATATATCATCAGGTCCCTTCCAGCTCTACAACACCCTCCTAAAAACAAAGTCAAATATTAGTGGCACTGACAGTTGTCAGCTTGTGTTTTTACCTCATGTATATATATACCTATGTATCTATATCTATCTATCTACAAAATAACTAGGCAGTTCACCTGAAATGTGAAATTTCATTTGTAGACTATTCTGGGAAAGGAAGTGATGGATAATTCCTATTTGAAGCCAATAACCCATCCAGAAACAGCTCCTGAGTGCTGAAAAGGTTGTAGTATTTTCATGGAGCTGGAATCCAGATTGCCTGTGAGCTCCATCATAAACTACCCTAGTCCCAGGAATGATGCAAAAAGGAGACTGGAAAAATTATGAAAAACAGTTCTAAAAAGGGTTCCTTCTTTCTCTCAGATTCAGTTTTGCAAATAGGCAAAATGGTATTTCCAAACATTCTGTCACAGCATTAACATGACCTCTGAAATGTGACAACACTTCCTTTGTAGGCTTAAAATTCTGATTTATTTCATTAGAGGAGCTGTCCTACTTTGTCATGTTTTCTTCTGTGGGCATTCTTCTTCTTTCTTTCTTTCTCTGGAAGCGGTATTTTACCAAGAAGGATGGATTGGACAAGTGGAGAGCAGGTTTGTATTCGTTTTATTTTGGGAGGGAAAAGGCACCAGTGTTTTCTCCAAGTAGAATTCTGCATTATGCACTGTAGCCAAAAGATAATCTCTAGTGTAATGAGGGCCTGCTACAGCTTCCTCAATGGCCAGGGGGAAACTCCCATTGATTTTAGCAGAAGCTGGATCTACGGCTTTTGATCATACTTTCTATTTAAGAAAAAAGTAGTAGTAGCTTAGCCATGCTGAATAATGGATGCTCTCATTAATTTTCACTCTACGATATCTCCAGTCTAGTACTCAAACATGACTAATGTACAACAAACGATAGGTGGCTACATTATACATTAGTATCTAACAGTGAATACATTGACATTTCAGTTCCACGATAAAGACATGTTCTCTTTCAAGGCACGTCATTATTTGCCTGCCTTTCTTCTGGCTCCTGCTTTTCCTCGAGAACTGTGCATGTCTTCTCATTGGCAGTGCTCAGTGTTGGCCATTACACTGGAAAATCTGAAATCTGGGTTCTTACTTAGATTTCAGCAGCCTGAGTGAATGCCAGCTCTGATCTGGCTGCAGAATTTGCTGTCCCGTGGAGCCTGTCTCTGGCAAAGCCTGCTGGAGAAGGAGACAGCTAGCAGACCCCTTTCTCCAAATCTCATGTGCACACACTCAGTCATCCTTTAGCTGGTTGTGCTGGGTGGCACGAGGTGGGGGACCATGATGAAACCCCAAAGCTCAGACCAGACAGTCACAATTAATTTCTCCTTTCTTCGATTCAGAAAAGCCTCCAAGGCACAGCAAGGTGTAACTGCTGTCCAAAACCTCAGGGTTGCATTGTGCAAAACCCCTCAGCCCTGCAAACTGGTCTCCTGTGACTTCTAGAAGCAGTGCTAATCTCTCTGAAATGCCACTCCAGTGGTTTGGGAGGAAAGCCTTCAGATGGAGCTGCGCTGGCTGCACTCTGAAACTGAACTGGGATGAAGACAGCTCTGAGTTAAATGATGGGACATGTGGAAATAGCTAAGCAACTGTGTAGTCAGCACCACGTCTCAGGAGTCAGAGAATGAGTCAGAAAGTGATGTTAATGGAACAACAGGGAGACATAAATCCTCCTTTAGCAAACGTGGATCTGGACAGGACACAATTACAGTAAACCCAAACCAGTGTTCAAAAAATACCTTTGTCTTGTATGCTATTGTTTTTCTTTAAAAATTACTAGAATTTCACTGCATATAAGCAGTAAACAGCTTCATGTGGAATCTAAGAAGTATAGCCAGAAATGTTTGCTGAGCCCTGCTGCAGCTGGCCTCGAAATGCATTTTGCATAATTACCAAGAAATGGTCTGCTCAGGACTAGCTTCTCTATTTCCTTTCTGCAATTCCCCTTCACCCCTCCTCCTATTTCTAGAAAACGCTCTTCCCTCTACCCCCTGTGTTGTTTCCACCACGACTCCAGCTGTGGACGGCTAAAAGGGACTCTTCAGAGCTTTTTAAAACAGCACTTTAATCAGCTAGAACGGCTGGCTGCTGATTGAAGAAAGTCATCTATTCACCTATACTCAAGCCCTGAAAACATCACTTCAGAAAAATTCACAGCCTGAATATGGTTGAAGGCTGAGCCTCAAACTCTCAAGCAGCAATGTCAGCCACTATCATTGGGCAAACACTCTGTATAGTGCAAGGTAACTGTACTTAAAGCATGGTCTGGGAAGATTTCAGATGATCTAGAGTTTGTTCACATCCCTTCAATAAGCTTTCTCCCTTATCCTGTGCATGTAACTCAAGCAGCCTTTCCTGCAATTCCCTCTATTATGAAAAATGGAATACTGTTTCAGTGTCTGGTGCTCAGAGATTAAATCACATCTGTAAAGTTGGCTAAAGGATATGAGCATTCTAGAGACCTCAATTATTATCAACAGGAGATTATTTGGCATCAGTATTACATTGATAAATAATCACAGCTCTTATGTTAGATGGACAAGCATTAAAAAAGCACAGTAAACAGACAGGCATGTGGCTGCATACATACAAAGTTGGCTTTTTGCAGCAGATGGGCAACAAAATAATAATTATGTCTTACATTTCTTTTAAAAACTACTATGGATAATTACTTGTCCCTTAATACAATTGGCAGAAGTTACCTGTTCTTCTTCTTCACTGCCTGTTCCAGCTAAACTCAAAGAGCTAAGGTGCTTGTGAGAGTCAAAGAACTGTGGGATGGAATGAGGAAGAGATTCAGTAAAGGATGACAAACAAGGTGGATATAATTGCAGAAACCATCTACACAAAGTGCACAAAGGTACTGACAATGTAAGTTGTTTTTCTCTATAGTCTTAAAGATTAGCAAGGACACTGCAAACATAAAGTGTAAGACATGCAGATAAAGAATGAAATAATGTCTAACAAAACTATCATTAAAAAAAACTCCAGCTTCAAATTATTTTGTTTCTTTTTCCAATGCCACCCTAGAAAAACATTAGAGAGCCACACTCAAGGGGGAATGCAGATTTTTCAGCCATTTTTTTTTTAATGCCTGGCAGCTCTCTGTAGCCTCTATAAAAAACACAGCATTCCCATGCATGCACACAAACATCCTCTCCTTCCTTAACAGGAACAGAGCTTCTAAGTAGCTGCTGTCACAGAGAGAGCATTTTCCCGTTCTGAGTAAGGTATTTTTGAATTGTTCAGCGATAAAACAGTGATACATATAGCAAACCAAATAATTTATTCTGTCTTCCACACATAGGTAAAACAAATCACTGAACTTTGATTTTTGTCAACACTGGGACTACTCACTCTTGTTCTTGTGTCTGAGTTTAGGTTTTCCTGGAGCAAAGACATTTCTGGAGGGCTTCTGGGTAATCCATCATCTTCAGAACTGGTCCCAGCATCCTCTGTTCGCTTTGCATGAAGTCCAAATGGAGGTGGAGGCCCCAATTTCATGGTAGGCTGGAGTTTCACCTTCAGTGTGACATAAAATACATTAGCATATGATAGTGATGGAGGTTTCCCCAGAACATTTTTTAGCTCAGGTCAATGAGTTACCATTATTTTAACTTCACAGCTGAATGATCCATAGCATGGAACTTTCAATGTTCTCTTAGGGAGCCAAACAATTTACCCATATTTGAGCTATCATTTAAATGGAATCAAGATATGATACTGCTGTCTGATTAACAAATGTAACATTTAATGTAAGCTGCAGACAGATATTACTTACTAATTAAATGTTCAACCACAAATATTAATCCCCAAAAATCAAGTCTGGAGAGACATTCCACCTCTTACATGTGAAAAAAATTATGTTGTGCAAATTACCTGTAAAGCTCTAATCCGATCAGAAATGTTTTCTTGAGAAAACACTCTTACTGGCCTTGCAGGCTCTTGCCCAGTCTCAAGGATGAAAATGCTATCATGTGACAAAGCTCTGCTTCCCATAATGCCTTTATGTGTCCTAGAATAATATAACAAATGAGTGAAAACACACAGACTTTTTTGCTAGTTGTCTTAACTCAGGTGGTCTGTTGAACGTGGAGTGGGAGACAGGTGTGCACATCACATATAACAAACAAGATTCCAGGTTTCTCCAGGATTACAGTTCAGTCCTTCAAGCCAAGCTAAGTAACACCTTTTAAAATCAAACAAACATTTACAAATGCTGTTATCTCTCACATTAACAAGTTGAATGAAAGTGAAAAAGAGTTTAACACAAGAAACTGAGTTACATCTTATGGAAAAAGCTAGTGCTCCTTGGCTGGAGTCCAGCAGCTGGGTGGTGTGACAGTGCCACAGGCAAGCCCAGGTGCCAGAGGAAGGAGTTCACATAAAGGAACCTGTAGCTGAGATGGACTAACTTCTTGCTAAAGTAAGAACATGTCTTGCAAACGACTGACCGTTACCACAGGATGAGTAAGTACATTTTACTATCTAAATGTGGTACAGCATTTAATGTCTCTCTGCCATACAGATCATTAGCAAAAACATTTTGGGCAATGTAGTTCTCACATAGAATCATTTGCATAAATCCTTACACGATGCTTACAAACTGCCCTGCTTTTTATCAAGAACCCTGTGATTTTCTCTTATGAGCATGTGGGACACTCTTTGTGGCCTAATGAGAGGAAGTGAGAGATGCTTTGTGGGCAGTTTCTCTCATATTCTGTTTCCTACTTTCGGCGCTCGCATTGTGTAACCTCTTCTGCAAATGGTGCATGTGGGATATGAGCACCTTGTTTCCTTACAGGAACGGTACAGGAGGCCCACAGACAGACAGCTAGCTGCTGGGAGGTCCTTTGTGCTCATTTTCCTCAGCTTAGCTCACAGCCTAACTAATTAGGGACCAGAAATGCGTGCACATAGCATACACCTTCTATTCAGTTTTTGAAATAAGGGAGCTATGAAATGGCAAATGAGAGCTCAGAATGCAGAACTCTTTGGGTTCATGTAACTGTCAAGTTGATTGAGCAGGCACTCTTAAAAAAAACTCAACTTGTGTATTTTTGGATCTTAGATACTGTCATAGGGACATTCAGAACAAACATAAACAAACATGGCAGAAAGTAATATTTTCCTCCTAATGGCTGCTATAAATATGTTTGATAAAACAATGACAGGAAAAAGCTGATGCAGAAGGAAGGAAATTCTCCTACTTCTGCTCAATGCCTTAGAGACATTAGAAGAACATTTTATCTAAATGAAAAGGTGATCCAAGGTCAGACAGATCTAATAGCAACTTGCAAAGTGTGTGCCAGTCAGGGCTGTGATGTCTGCCCAATGTACCAACATCTTCCAAGGACTGTGCTGGCAGCCAGATAAGCAGTGTTGTTGCATGTGCACATTTATCCCAGCATGCCATCCTCATTTTCTCTTTTTAGCAGAAGAGAAATTATGCATTCCAGATGCATAATGGAGATACCCTGGGTCTCCTCAGATTATGAGTGTTCAAATTGATTTTCCTTCCTTTCCAAGAATCTCTTGGTGTTTGTCTGTATAAACAAATACTAAGAAACAATAATATAACAACCCTTTAAGTTAGGGCACAGGAATATGGCCAAAACAGCCAAAGATTTTACCCACTCAGACATGACCTCGTTGAGTTGAGCACGAGGGAAAGAAAATCTCACCATCCGTATCTGTTAAATATGTTGTCAAACAACACTACAGACCCCCTGCTGCTGCCAGCCCAGAATTCCTGGGACTTTAACATGGACTAACATGACTATTGCCAAGGCGTGAAAGCAAAAAAAAAAACCAAAACCAAAACCAAAACCAAACAAATCTTTTAAAAAAAATGAATTGTTAATAATTTCTTTTGGTTGTTTGGCGCTTCCTGGTGGTCACGCCGTGTAATGTTTTAAATGGCTGGGATGGTTCTTTCCTGGCCCTGGACACAGCAGCATCTCTCGTTTGAGGACCACGAGGCTTGTTCTGAAAGGCAAAACATCCACCAATGCCAGGAGTTGTTTTTTAGGCAACCAAGGAAGAGGCAGTCCATCTCTCCATGCAGGAATACATTTGAACTTTAGAGTAAGTTTCTTGTGGTAACCTTTCATAGTGAGTGACACTAATGCCTGAACAAAGACAGGATTTTCAGAGGCAGATAGATACACAGTCTGGGATTCATTTGGTTTAACTGCAGACTATTAAAGTACAGGTATTTACATCACAGTTGGTCACCCCTGGCTCCTGTTTGCATTCAGTGGGGAGTTATAGGGACCTCTAGAGCCTATTTCATACACAAGGATAATACAAACTTTCTTAGTAAGGTTGGCTTCTCTCCGATGACTAAAAAAGACTAGTGACTGACAATCCATATCTATGGCAGAGGGATTGGAACTAGGTGATCTTTAAAGTTCCCTTCCACCTCAACTATTCTAAGAGTCTATGGGTCTATAACTCAGATGCAGACCCTTGTTCTTTGGTCAAATGAATCCCATGTAAACAGGGGAAATAAAGGCTTCAGAGCCCCTGGTTTCATTTGCAGTCATCCCCTTGCTCCTTCCTTGCTTTCAAAGCCTGGCATAAATGGTTAGGCAACTAAATTTCTTGCAAAATCCTATTGAGTTACATTTTAGTGGCAAAAGACAGTCCTGGTAGGATATAAAATGAGTATCTAATTACTTTTTGAAGATTAGGAATTACGTTCTTTTGAAATTATAATCCAAGGCTTATTTATGATTAAATGAAAGCTTTTTTAGTTAATATTTCTTGCTCTACCCTATCCAATTATCTTCTGATTTGTCTTGCATCAACCATTTTAATTTATTCTTTCCTGGAAAAACAACTGTTTGATAATTCAGCATTCTGAGCAAGAGAAGGAGACAATTTTGAGGTGTCTTTAATCTACAAACACTGTAGCAGATCCGTATTTGTTTACCAGACAGAGTCCAAAGACTTACTCAAGTTCATCTTCAGAATCATCATGAACGTGCATGTCATGAGAGGCCACAACATCACCTGTTGACTGGTATAACTTCAGATTGCTGCTTGCAGAAGACGATGTCTCTTTTCTTTTCTTTTTAACAAAGAACTTTTTGAAAGATTTAAACTTTGATTTTTTCTTTCCTAAGTGAAGAAACATAAATAGGATGCAACTAGCAGCATGTGCAAATTTTTGAACAATAATAATTCCTTTAGGATTTTTTACATATGTGGATTCTTTTCCTGTAAAATGCAATACACTCCACTCTTGCATTAATGCCTTTCAGGACTATATTATTAGCATGAAATTACTAATATACTGGAGAATGGATTGCAATGTTTATGAGACATAAGAAATAACTGATGGTGTAGAATCATTTCTAATACAGTTTCTGCCTGACTTTTGAGGTAATTAAACTGTGAAGGGAAAATTTGGTCTTAACAGCCTGGGAAACAGAAAAGAAATTACAGCTTGGGAACCCACTGCCTTTGTTCGGCAAGCTAAATAGTGATGATAAGGGCAGTGCTACCAAAACCAATTTAAATGCAGAAAAGGCATACCTAGGTGAATGTACAGTGTTGAGAGGCTAATGCTGTGAAAATTCTTGTTTTATAATACATCCCAGAATATTTCGAATGCTAATTACAAGACTCAATGGATCACAACATATTAAACCAGAAATCAAGAAATACCCTTGAAAAGCAATTCTAGTCTGCTCAGTGAGGAAAGGCCTGAATTAGGATCAGTTGCAAGCTTTGTGAAGGAAATTATTTAAAATTAAATCAGTGTTTTGCCTAAGACATTCAAAAAACTTGTGCCTGTCCCATTTAAGTTGTTATGACAGCACTGTGAGGCATTGCTATCTCTGTTTCACTTACTCTTGGATCTTGTTGGGCAAAAAGAGGTCACAAGATGATACAGAAATCTTATTTCAAGCCTCTGAAAATGTAAAAAAAAACCCAAACAAACCAGCTCTTGGAAACAGAAGAAGAGAAAGGCAGAATGCATTCTCTAAACAGATTCACTTCTATGTTAGAGATATGGCATTGAAGCTCAAGAAATCACAACACTTTCCATTCACTGGGGGAAGTTGCAATTCTACCTGAGTTGTCCTCTCCATCTCCTTCAGTATCTCGCATCTTAGGGTCCATTATCCGTGATGAACTCATGTGACAGTCACTAAAGGAGGTGGGAAAAGGGTTAGTCATATCAACACACTTCACTATATATGTGTATATATACATACATACAAGTTACTAAAATATAAAGATATAAAATAGGATATTATGTGTATGCTTACATAATATATGGCTACATGCATGTCTAAATATATGTGTGTGTAAATAAATATACATAAAATATAAATATATTCCACATGACACTTATTAGGCTAAGGTAAAATAAATTCCACAGACTATTTCCACTTTCAGGAGATAACAGTACAGGACAGTTTAGTCAACCAACTACCCCCTCCTGTCTGAAAACTGAGTTGGCTGAATTCTCAAGTGCTTCTAAAAACATGCATCAGAGGAGGTGGGGTTCTTTTATTTTCCCTTTCTGAGCCTATTTAGAACCACAAAGAAAATGATAATTACAGAATTTGCGTAAGTGCACAAGTAACAAAAGTAAAGAACTCCATGTACTTTTCCTTTTCTTATAACCAATCTGAAGTATGCTACAGGTTGTAGTTTGCCTTCTTTTTTAAGCAACTTGTGAAAAGGTAATGACTCTTTCTAATACTTTGTGTGTATAGACAGCACAAAAATACAAGTAAAAAGAAGCCAATTAATTTTCCTATTTTCTTCTCTCCTCTTCATTGTGGAAGTAAAGTATCACTTTGTTTATTAAGGTTCCTAAATTAAAAAATATATTTCCAAAACTGTGCATGTCCCAAGCCTGAAGACAGTTTATCTGTAATTTAAGTTGCATTTCAAGAGCAGTTGTCTGTTTGTGCTCTCTTCATCTGAAGAGCCATGATTTCATGGGCAGGGCAGAATAAAGTCATGGATGTCATGGACTGGATAGTGAGATTAATGCTGTAGAGTCACCCTTGGGTATGTTACGGTGACAGATGCTCATGCCTCAACCTGGATGGGGCAGTGAATACACTGTGGCTGTTTTGATCCCCTGAAGTACCAGGAGACTTAAGTAACAAGGTTAATAAATTCAAAGAGTTAATGAAGTGGAAATGAAACATTTATGACTCAAATCTAAAACACAACCCATCATCTGAACCATCAGCACCCACCTGAGATGGGCTGGGACAAATGCCTGTACAACAGCCACAGCAAAGGCCCCTGTGCTGCCCAGAGGCTCCAGTGTTTCTGTGCCAGCTGGACCCACATCTTGGTTGTAAAACACCCTCCACCACCACCCACTGGGAAACCAAATCTGAATTACACACAAACATGAGGGTGAGCAACTTTTGGCTGGAGATACAAGGAGAATTAGTAAGGACTCGACCTTAGGAAAAAACAGACATGGATGAGGGTGGTGAGGCGCTGGAACAGGTTGCCCATAGAAGCTGTAGATGCCCCATCCCTGAAAGTGTTCAAGGCCAGGCTGAATGGGGCTTTGAGCAACATGGTCTAGTGGAAGGTGTCCCTGCCCCATGACAGGGGGGTTGGAACTAGGTGGTTTTTGAGGTCCATTCCAACACAAACCGTTTTGTGATTCCAGGATACCTTTATTTTTATAGTAAGTGCCCACTGGGAGGTGACAGATAAATATGTATTGTGTGCTGCAACATATCTAGCCAACTATTAAACAGAGTGTCTCAGATTCATATTGTCACATTGCAGTAGCAACTGCAGGAATGTAAATCAAAACTTTTAAAACTTCAGCTGTCACATGCCCGCCCTGTAGCATCCTTAAGTTACACACATCCAAAAGTGGGCTCCTACAGTCTCTATATAAATTATAGATGACATAACTCACATCCCCATCCATGACCCACTGGCAGAGCCCCAGTGCATCCAGATGCACTCAGGTGAGGGTGGGGGTTTTTTTAATCCAAATGTTTGTATGCCATACTTCACTAGTTCTCAATAGCAAAGCCACTGGGGGATAAATACCTACACAATGCAAATTTTAGTCTGAAACCTGCAGGCAAGTACGAACACATCCCCCCTGGCAAAATTAAAACAGATAGTATATTATATTTCTGGAAAATCAGAATTGTGTTGCTATCCCATCACATCTCAAAACTTGGCAGCCAAATTTCTAGAGAATAAAACCAATTTAAAAAAAAATAAAAATTAGCTCCACCATAATGTGTGAGAAAATTTGTATGACTCTTTTGTATCATCTGAGGTCACAAAGAATGTTTCCACTGGGTGCCCCAAACATTTAAGGCCACTAACATGTGGCCAAGGGTGCAAAATGCGTCACCCTACTTAGAGGAAAGAGAAGGACACTGAACCATGATGAGCTCTTTCCTTGCCAGCCGTGCATCTTGAAGCAAGATTCACACTCTCCTTCTGTCCTCATGCAGCACTTTCTCCAGTCTGCCATGTTTTTGCTGTTGTCTAACATTGTTTTAAGAATTAGTGTGTCTTTCCAAAAAACACCCAAGACCCAAAGGAGGCAGCCTGCCACTGCTGTGCTTTTGGGCATGTCCTTTGCAAAGGCACAAAGCTGAAGCTTGTGGGGAGAGAGGTGTTTGGCCCATGCTGTGCAATTTGCTAAACTACTCAAACAGAACTTGTTTAGCACGACGTGCTTAGCATGAAGAGCTAAAGTTGCTGAAGCCTTAGGCTGCAAGCTGGGATTTTCTCCTAGATATACTGAACTTTATCTAGTCAAGTAAAAGAAGGCCCTAGAGCCAACTCAAGCCAGAAGATACAGAAGCTAATTTCATTAACAGAAACGTCAGCTTTAGAGATAAGAAATTCCCTGCCTAGAGACAGGGAAAGGGCCCAATGCAGAATAGGAAGACTCCAGACCCTAATGTTACTAATGATCCAAACTGTTGCATGAAGGGTGTGGAATTTGGATTGCAAAGGTGTTTTGGGGTTGCCAAGGGGTTTCTTGATTTGAGGTTCCCCCTTTGGAACACCTAGCTCAAGCTGTAGTTGCATTAATAAAAAGATAACTTTTATAGAGAAATCTGCCTCTCAGCTTTTCAATTCAGCAGCGACATAGAATAAAACCCCACTATGATGGTTGGCATGTGTAGTTTTTGTAAGTCTGGCAATGCAGTGGTGCTCTAGGCAACCACTATCAGACCCTCTCATCTCCAAATGTCCAACTCCTGGCCTCGGGTGACTTCACCTGGGAACTTTAGGGATAGGAGGCACCACCCAGTGAGTTTTAAAATTCTGCGACTAATTTCTAGGTATTCTGGATCCAGGTGGGTTTGAGTCCCACCTTGGAAGCACGCTAGGAGAAGTGTGTGCAGCCTTATCTGCTTTAAGTGCACAAAATTTGCTTACAGTTATGGGGAGCATACCTGGGAGAGAGAAGGGGATGGGATGCCCTCAGCTACAGTACTAGAAAACGGAAGGAAAAAAGATGTCACTGCAGGTCTATCAAAACAATGAGCAATAACATTGCATAAGGAAGACTGGCCAGCACTTTGAGGAGCTGGGGTATGGCCCCACAAAGGACCCTTTGAATTTAAAAAGATGGCTATGCTTCAGGAGATTTTGGAAGATGAAAAAGTGCAGCAAATAGATTATTGGTATGTATGGGATAATTGGGCATATGACTACCATGAGGAAGATGGTAGAAAATTAGTATGAAAACCTTGAGGAAGAACTTTGGCTGCAGCAATTGTGAGTAATTTAACCACAGTGCCTGCAGAGCCACTCTCTGCACCACCCTATACTCCTCCCTCTGTATTGCTTGCTGGTTTCTCACCAACTGCTTCTGCTGCCCCCAAAGCTTTTGTTTGGCTTTACCCTGTTGGGATCTATTGTTATCCTATAACTGTCACAATGCAGCCAGCAGTGGTGGGGTGCATGTTTTTTTGTGTGAAACGTTACTCTTGCAGTTCAAGTCTTTATATGTATATACCCATCACCCCCAGAATCCTGGGATTTGGTTGTGAGGGGAAATGAAATGCCAAGGTTAAGGAAAGAAGCAGGTTGATTATTTTATAGTATTTGTTCTGGATATGATTCATTCTGGGCCAGTGTTGGCCTGTTACTGAAGGAGTTGTTCCATCCACATGAGCAGTTAAGACATTTGAAAAGACCAATAAGTTGACCGTATAACCAGGGCACAGTCAGACTTCTGGCCTCAGGTTGCTCAAGATGCTGCTCAAGATGCTGCTTGAGATTGTAACAATCAGAGATAACTGTCAAACAGTGTTTGGAGATCTGATAAATGTGATTAGAGCTTGTGAGGAGACAAGAGTAAATTGAACTAAAGTACAGCAATGTAGACAGAGGCCAGAAGAACACTCAGTGACTACTGGAAAAGATTGTAACAGGTTTTGTTGAGGTACAGGACTCACCAGGATTTTAATGATATATTATTACTTACTGTGATAAAACACAGCAGTAAGTGTATTTGTGGACCAAGCTGCTTCTAGCACCTGAAACTTTTAAGCATCACATGCCAGGGTGACGAAAAAATTAGAAAGACATTACATTACCTGGAGGTTCTACACTTGTATGATACATAAATGATTTGTTACTTGCTAGCAAGACACAGTCTGTTTGAAAACTACTGTTTGCCCATTTACTGCTTTAGCAGGTCATCCAGGGATTTCTTTGTTCAAGGGCCGTCTTGGGAGATGCCCAACTCAGGCTGTAACACTATTAAATAAAAGGTACTTTTATAGAGGAGTCTACCTTTCCACTTATTGATTCAGTGGAAACCTAGTCAAACCCAGTTATGGTGGCTGGCCTGTGTAATTTCCATAACACCAGGTCCCACCACCACTGCTGGAGTCATCCCTAGACAGCTCGGTGTCAGCTGCGGGAAGATCTGGCTGCTTTGCCGTGGGAGAGAGCCAGGCTGCGTGCAGGGAGGAAGGTTGCCCAGGTAAGATAACTTTGGAGTGAAGCAGAAAGCAACTCACGGTGTGGGTCAGCGGCACCCAGGGTGCAGGAGACAACACCAGGCACAAGTACCAATGGTCTCTGCCTCCTGCACAGGAGCCCAGAGACTGAAATTCTCAGCAAGAAAATAGTTATTTTAAATTGTCATCCTAGAAGTTTGGGTCAGGGAAGCCGTATTGGTTTTGCAGTGACGTGAATGTAGGGCTTTTATAAAATCTATCTCTAAACTCAGCATGGTTTGTTTTTCAGTTCAAAGGGCAAGTTTCCAGCCCAAACCCGGGCTGGGTGTGGCCCTCCCAGGCTGATGGTGGCTGACACACAGGAGGAGGTGGCAGCAGCCCTCGCAGCAGTCACTGCGTTGGGCAAACACGCACTATGACAAGGACAGGGAGGTGCGGCCGCCCGCCCCGTACCAAGGGTGAGGGAGAAGTGTTGTGGCTGCTGTTACCAAGGGGACATTCGTGAGATTTGCCACGCTTCCTTAACCTGAGGGTGGCGGCAGGGGGAATGAGCAGACAGCAGAAGGGACGGAAGAAGTATTTGGCAGGTAGCATGCTGGTGGTCAGGTTTTCAGAAATACCCTCGAAAGTCAAAAACTTCATTTTTAGCAAACCTTGATTTTAACAAATACTGAAGCTGAGACTTACTCGCTTGCTTGAATGATTTGTCAAGTGAGAGTTTCCATTGGAGCAATATCCCAACACAGTGCAAAGAGATATTGGCGCCCACTGAGCATCCAGCAGCTGCCAGAGATCCCGTTGTGATGCTCTGTACACAGGCATTGCCCAGCTTAGCATCTTACCAAACCTATCTATAGACAATCACATTCACTTCTACTTTAAAATTTACAATGACATTTTTATTAACATGAGGGTAAGCTGGTTTTCCTTTTAAATACTTCCTCCGCTGAACACTGTCAGAAAATCATTGGTTTTCATCCACTCAATACCCACCACAAGGAGATAACTCTATTTTCTTTCCTAAATATACAAACTCAGAGAACTGTTCTATCTATATCTTTCCTTTTCCCCTTTGGTATGTGTTTTAACACTATCTTTAGGCAGGTTTTCTATCTTTCAAGCTTTTTTGCTCAACATCTGTAACAAACCCTCCAGTATTAATACATTCATCTTAGGCAAGATTTGATTAAAACATGATACTTGAGAAACAAAAACAAAACAAAACAATAGTCCAGAGTTTACCCTTGGTGTGACTGTAACTGCTTGTCATTTCCCTGATGTAAACAGAGATTTGATTTTTTGCTCTGGAACTAAATTTTTTTCTTCCTCAGAGCTTTGCTTGCAATCTGTGGTGGTCTACAAATGTAATAGCTGTGCAACAAAATAACCGACAAAACTCAGCAGCTTTGAATCAGCACCCATCAGGATGGGTGGTATTCGTTGTGCACTTACACTTGGATCTAGATGCTTGGCTGAACAGCAGGACTGCCCAGCTTTCTCATTTCCAGTTTCCCATGGGATTTACTGAAGTCCATCACTTAATTAAATCATCCTGTGATCTGAAGACTCAGCAGGATTCACATCCTAGAGAAGCAACCTGCATCACTTCTCCCTTCTTAGCAAGGGCATGATTTACCACACTGCTGGCAGTTGCACCCTTTTCCTCTCCCCCTGCCCCATCCCTCACATTGTATGTGTGGAATTTTTCACAGTGGGATACTAGAGGTACCTGGTTTATCAATTTATTGAGATTTTATAAGCTAAAAAGGTATGACAATAAATTGCTAAATATTACCCATTTATAACAGTATTTTTTACTAATATATAATATTATTTTATATAATATATATCATAAGATATAATATATTTATATTATATAATATAAATTATTATAGATATTTTTTATATATTATATAATATATAGTATATATATTTTAATATATAATATACATATATTATATATATAATAATATAATAGTATTTTTTACCCAGCAGAGACTTTTTTCTCTTCCCTTCTTCCTTCACAGGTCCTTTCTAGATATGCTGTGATACAAGTACAGCTGACCAGGTCACCACAGTGAAAAGAGATCGAATATAGCAGCACAACAGGCAGGGATTCTGGGGATATAAAGAAAACCCAAATACTCAAAGAGACTCCTCTAGCTGAGATAGTAGCCAAACAAAAAACATCCTAAATACCATGGGCAAAGACTGAGGCACATTTTTCTCATCTTCCCCCTCTCTGAGGGCTCAGACTTGAAATGAAGTCACCATTCAGGAGCCACACAGTCCCTTCTCCTACCACTTGGAGTGCAGAAAAGGGACAGCTCAAAGTTTCCAGAGGGAGCAAGCCCAGGCTGCCCTCTATGACCCCCTGCCAGCTCTAGGCACATCAGCAGTGCTTTCACAACTCTGGAGATGCTCCAACTGTCCAGCACAGACATTAGCGAGAGCACCATCCGAACACAGCCCCAGAAAGCCATGTCTTGGCATAGCACAGGTTCAAAAGCATGTAGTGCTCAGCTGCCTCCCAAACAAAGGTTTATCCCTGCAACTGGGGGAGACCTTGTGCTGAAAACATTGCACAATGGGGTGTGGTAGAAGGAAGTGCAGGAGAGCAGACAGGTATTCACACAGGCAAGAAACCCTGCTGTTCAACATGCCTCTCTGCTCAGACCTTGTCCTACTAATAGAGATCCCAACATCAACCCCTCCTTTCAATCTCCCAAACAACCTTCAATGCTCCCAAGTAATAATGCTTGAGGCCTAGCCAAAACTATATATCTCACAGTGTGCCCAATTATAAAATCCTTTCCAAAAGTCATCCATCAACATGAGCTTATGTTACTAAGATAAACCTCTCCTCTTTACCCTTGCTTCTGCAACAGGAGGTCTAGAAAACATAGTGAAGTGCTATCCCTGAGCTAGAACAGCACATACGAGCCCAAGTATCAGGAGTGTCCACATGGGTGAGATGCAGGTCTGGGAATCCAATTAGTTTGTACAAACACATCCAAAAGGCTCACAAAAAGGACAGGAGAATTTGATAACAACTGCAGCCCCACTTCCAAAGCCATACATCTTCCTGCTCCAAACCTTTCATGTCAGAGGAGTTACACTTTTCATTTTTCATTCTGCCTCCAATTTTTAAATCAAGTGAACAAACACACCTGAGTGCATGCTGACATACACACAGCCATCCTAGGAGCTTTATCCAGAGTCCCAGCACTGTGACTGAAGGGTCACTCTGCCTTTCTACCATACATCAGCATCTTTACAGGATCTGTATGTATTCTAGCTGCATCTCCATCCTTTTGGGATTATTAAAAATAATTTACCTAGAGAAGACATTTTCCAAGAAAACCACATTGGTTTCTACTACAAAATCTATAGAAAATATAAAAAATAAACTTCATGCCAAACCAAGAAAAACAGTTTCACTTTTTGTGACTTTGACTTTTGTTTTCAAAGTTGGGCAATCACCTCCTTCCCTTTTGTTCAAATGTTATGAATCAGTAAGCAAAAAGTACTACTTTGCAAAGTCTCTGACTTCATGGGTTCTCTGTTTATTTTAATAATTTAATGCAGATGCTGTTAGCACTTACTTGTTTATGCTGACTGATGTCCATGGGGACATCATCTTCAAAAGGTGGTATTTTCACAACTGGTTTGCTGTCTAAATGACAGTGTGCTATCCACCTTTATTTATCTTGCACTGAATGTGGTACACCTTCCCCATCTTATCTGCATTATTGCCTAATAAAAGTTTTTATTTCTTTGCTTGTGGCTAATAATTTTCTCCAGCTCATGCCACCCTTGTAGCATTCTCTCATGTTGAAAGAGTATTTGCATATTGCACAACCACACTGGTATGGTGAAAGCCTGTGTGCCACTCCTTGTGCTCAGAGCAAGGCTGGCTGCTCATAGCTTTGCTGGCAGCATCCTCTCCATGGCTGCATGGGTCCTAGACCAACATCCAG
Source organism: Formicarius rufipectus (assembly GCA_013399695.1). Taxonomy (NCBI): domain Eukaryota; kingdom Metazoa; phylum Chordata; class Aves; order Passeriformes; family Formicariidae; genus Formicarius; species Formicarius rufipectus. Next base: position 1,750,861 of record VXAU01002216.1, on the reverse strand, counting down.
GGGAGAGCACCCATCCTGAACATGAAGTCAGCATCCTTCTCTTTTAAAACTGCTGTTAAGGGATCCTCCAATCCTCTTCCCAGTCACTGTCCAAATTAATAGATTTGCCTTTTCTCTCAGAAATGTCAAACAAAAGTTATTTGCATCAGCACCTAATCTCTTGCAATCTTGTTCCTTGTGTCACAGTTTGCTATTCCTTCACCCACAGCATCAGTGGAGGTGGAGGAATAGGAAGCTGTGGCACATGAACCAGTTACATATAACTACTGGCATATTGCTGTCCCTTTACACCAGCCCTTTCCTTTGCAGTACTTGCATCTATAACTCAAAACCCTGTTGCATACGGTGTAAACATAAGGTGGTGCTGGATGTCTCTGTGATCACTGTGAGAGAAGGGACATCACAGGATGTCACATAATAAAATACCTCCAAAAAGGAAGATTGGAGGGAAGAGCTAGAATAGTTTGCTGCATGGGCTCTGCATCCAAGCCTTTGTGCCAACAGGGGAAGGCTGGCCATGAACAACATGTGAGGCTTTATGGACTACAATAGGAAAAGTAGAAGACACAGCAGGTGCACCTTTCTAAGCTTTCCAATGGCTTTTCTGAGTATTCAGTTATTTTCACATTCTTCTTTCCTTGCTCTTGAGAAATGTGTGTCTTCCTTCACCTTACCAGCCCAAACTCCTGTCTGGTGCATTTGCCTCTGTTATTCCACAGGCTGTGCAGATTCTCTTGTGGGATCCACACCAGCCCTTCTGCCATGCCCCAGCCAACAGCACATTCCTTTCTCTATTACAAGCACGGTGCACTTCCAAAAGATGGGGAGTGGAAACCTTATTTTTCTACCTGCTTTTTTTCCCCCAAGAATTAATAGTCCTTCCTTCCCCCAGTGTTTCTAAGAGAAGTGAGAAACACTCCTCCCAAGCAGCTTTTGAAGAGTGAGCTTTTTGTTTTTAAAACAGTGCATTGCTGCAGAACACACAGACATAAGAGGTCAGAAGGCACAACTAGGATCACCCAGTCTGATGTCCTGCATAGTGCAGGGAATAAACTGTTCCCCTAGACAGGTGAAGGGAACTTTTCTTCTCTGATAGGACTCAGTCACTTGAGGGTACACATCTTGGCAAAGGCCATAGTTTGTTAATGGGAAAAATTTTGACTTGCATGCTTTCTTTAAACAAATGAAAAAAACCCAGCAAACCAAAACCAAAGCAAAGCAAACAACCATATAAAAGAATTACAGGAAGGGGGGCGAGGGGTGGAGTTTGCATTGGCAAATATTAAAGCAAACTCATGTGAAATGTCTTATTCCTATGCAGTAACCCTTTCCTTCTTTTTACAGTTCATTATTTTTTGTGATGTAATCAAAGGAGCCAGGAGATCTATTCTACCAGCATGGAAAGCATTATTATTAAGACTGGTTAAAGTAAAAAAGCCACATTGGCTCTCCTTCTTCCTCAGCATGCAGGGATAATATAGACATAGCTGTTTTACACAAAAACACAAGACCTCCCCCAGCTAGCTCCCTACCAGAGATTTTCTGCTATATTTAGAAGCACAAACAGTTCAACATATTACCAGAGTTTTAAGTTTGTACCAGCCATCTTTACTGACAGAAGCACAGAAGCACTGTATTTTTAACTTAAATAATAATGAATGTTTACACAGAGTACTTTGGTTAATAATGTTCTGAAGAAGTTCATAGTTTCTGTACAATAGCAAGCTAACGTCACTCAGAGTCAAGGGTCAGTGAAGTATTAAAAATGCACTGTGCCTCTCCTTGAAAAGCAATAAAAATAAAATACTATGTCTTGCTTTGGCTGGAACAAAATTACGTTTGATTCTACATGTTGCAATTGCAATTACTGTTGAATTCAGAACTGGGAATGTTCCTGAAGCTATTTCACAAAAATAATTATACCTGGTCTTTTGGTATTCAAAATGAGTAGGAATATCAACATTGTTACAAAGACCCTGGTGCCTTTAAATTCAAGGAAATATAACAGGGCTTTCATTGATTCTTCCTTGATTTTTGGAACCATGACTACAGTAAATTGTCTATTCACACTTACTTTCTGGTAAAGAAAGAGTAAGACTCCTCTGGAACCACAGCAAGCCCTGAGCAAGGGCACACTGACACCTGCTGCCCCATTAATTAGCCTAATGTAAGGGTGTTCTTGTACAGTGCAGAGGTTAATGGGAGTTAAAGATACAACAAGTGTTTAGCAGTCCCCAGAATGAGATCCCTGTTCAGCTTTACCTGCTATTCTGAAGAAAATTCTGTGGGCCAAGTTAACCGGACAAGGAAGTTAATTGCTAACAACTAGAGCTGAACTTGGCCCAATTTTCACAGGTCCATAACGAGTGGCATAGCCAACAGTGCCATTTTAACACTTTTATTAAGTTCCAATACTTATAAAATGTCATGTTCATTTGAACACCAAATATAGTTATATCCCAGGCAACTTCCAAATATTTTGCCATTAGTGTGATGAAAATTAGAGTCTGGTTTGGGCAAAATTAAATAAGGAAAGTGAACGAAATAAAGAAACTAAGCTGGGCTTTACCAGCTTCCTTGGGAATTCCTATGCTGGAAGGATGAAATAATTACTGTGATCATCTATGAACCTTGTACAGAACAGTTTTAATACTCGATATTGAAAGTAGA
>VXAU01002216.1:1712179-1748142 GCA_013399695.1 Formicarius rufipectus | reverse complement strand
AAAAAAAGAAAGAAAGGAAGGAATGCAAAGATAATTAAATAAATATTTCTAAAAGAAGCCTGAGCCCTTCTAGGCAGAGGTACACCAGCCTACCAGCCCAGACTAGCCACAGCACAAGCAGATTGATTTCCAGGATCTGCTCATGAAAGGTGCCATCACGGGCCCTCAGTCCTCAGCTTTACCTCGTTTCAGCCCACACCGCTCTGCCAAGCCAGCTGCAGTCACACGCTAACCTGGAGTCACCTCGGATGCAGGGATAACAAGAAGCCATGCCTTCAGCCCAAGGACCAGCTCGCCCTCCTGGGTCACCCTAGCATGAAGGAGCAGCTAGGATGGAGTGAGATCCAACTGAAGCCACAGCATGGTAGCAAGACATGATGGGGAAGGGGAGCATCATCCCCTGCATTCCCTCTGTAGACTGTAGACTCTGAGGCCAGCTGCCTCCCCAACATCCACACAGTCCAGCCAAGAGGTACAGCCACTGTCAGTGCAATCTCAATCCTCTGAAATTTCCCCGGGCAACAACACTCACATATTTCAGCAATAACTGCTACCTTGTAAACACATTCCACATTCCTATTGCATTAAACCCCACAGGTCAAATGCAAAGCTGAACAGCCTCTTGTCTAACTGTTGTACAAGGCTTGCTCTGAGGCAGTACATGTGCCAGGCTTTTATTTGGAAGGGACCTTCTTTAGTCTCTTTTGACCCCTCCTAATTCAGGCCCTCTCAGCTTTCAACCAACAATCATTTTCTTGAGCCCTGATGGAAGACAGATGAGCCAGGGACTCCTTTATCTTACCCTCATCCAAGTAATACTTGGGTCACTTCCAGAAAAAAAGAGCATGAGATTTTTAACAAAAGGTCACAGTAATATATGTCTACCTCGGATTTCAGGTAGGAGTCCAGTTAATCTGGACAGTCTTCATAACCCAAGTAATTTCCTACATGAAAAGACTGGAAGGTTGCTCTCTGTCCACACCACAATAAACATCATGGCTGAGTCATTTCATTGTTGTTTGGAACCTTCTCCACACTCTATAAGAAAAACAGTCAGGATTTCATAAATGTAAGAGCTCTAACTTTTTGCCATTTACTCCCTTGTGACGTGTACTTGCAAACTTTCAATTCTTACTATCCATTCAGGACATACTTGCTATTATGTGTTTGAAAGTGAGAGAATACTTTTCTGCAGCTCTTCTCTCCTCATACTCTTGCAGGTTTGTGCTCCAAAGCACACTCCATGCTCCAAAGCAAAGGTATGACCAAATGGAAATAACTACCAATTGCTCAGACTCTTATTTTTCCCTTTGTTCCTTCCCTGCGGCAATGATCTCAGCAAATATAACCTCTGGTGAGTCATTCTGCATGTAAAACCTCCAGTTACCACTCCAGAGTTACTGGAAGTTACTCCAGACTTTTGGAAGCCAAGACCCTGAATACACCTTAATAGTTTTTACTGCCACCTTGACAGAAATGCAGAGCCAAGTCTACAGTGCACCCTACACCACCTACACAAGCCCACTCATTTCCTCAGACTGGGAAATAGAAAGAATTTCACAGAAGTACAGATTAGGGTTGGAAGGAACCTCTGGAGATCATCTGGTCCAACTCTCCCAGGAAGGCAGGCTCACCTAGAGCAGGTGACACAGGAACATGCCCAGGTAGGTTTGGAATGTCTCCAGAGAGGGAGATTCCATGACCACCCTGGGCAGCCTGTTCCAGTGCTCTGCCACTACCAATGTAAAGTAGTTCTTCCTCATGTTGAGGTGAATGTTTTAGTTCAAGCCATTGCTCCTTGTCCTATCACTGGGCACCACCAAAAGGAGTCCGGCACCATCCTCCTGGCACCCGCCCTTTGAGATATTTGTATGCATTAGTGAGATCCCCTCTGTGTCTTCTCTAGACTAAACAGGCCCAGCTCCTCATATGAGAGATTAAATGTTCTTCCTGATGCTCTTAAAGCAGCATCTCTCAGAGCAGGGACTGGAGTGAGTCTGTCATGCAGTAGTGCTCAGCTCCAGGCCTGTCTCTTGGTCCAGCTTTGCTGGAGCCAATGGCATAGACTGAGTTGGCCTCTCAAGGCACCCAGTGGAGCAGTCACGGCAGGAAGCAAAGGGAACTTAATCATGTTCCCTGGATCTCCCCGGGTAGGGAAGACACTGGGTTAAATGTTTCCCTTTCCCCACAACAACACTTGCCCTCAGTCGTCTTCTTATTTCTGCCACTGGGATAGAAATTCTCTCTATCCTCTGACCTGGGAAGCATTTTCCTTGTGAAACCCCTCACTGGTTTAAGATCTCTGGCAGAAACCTCTCATGTGTACATTTGTCCCTAGCTGCATCTCCCTCCAGGCAGTGGAGAGAGGAAGACACTTCAGGAATCAATAAGTCTAAATCACTTTACTCCAAGGAGACACCCCTGTACAGAGGGTATTTCTTCTTTCCTGCCCCTTCTAAACATAGTTTTCCAGTTCCTTTACAACCTCTGGGGCTCACTTGGCTAGGGGGGTAGGATGGTGGGGATGGGAATGTAGAGTCACTTGGAGACTTATCCCACTTGTCCTCAGGCTTCCTTCTATGAATATATCACAAATGTTTTACTTCAATTCTCAAAAGCCTGATGAGATGCAGGTTATTAATTCATGACTATGACAAGATTATTATGCTTAATTTAACATGTGCAGGCACTTAACTAATTACTGTTGGGAAATATTTGTCGTCAATTCAAAACTTTCCTACCCATAATTTGGCAGATGCAGCGCGAGTGTGCAGCAGAAATCCAGCACTACGTAAAGAGCGCTCATCTGCCATCACCTTTACGTGTGACTGTACAATGCTTGAGCTCTGCCTTATTTAAATAAGCACAACAAAGCATCCTGCAGCATTCAGAAATTAAATGGCATTGAAATTCAAACACTAGAAAGAGCCCAGACATAGGAAGAGCAACAGAGAAGCACACAACCTCCCCAAGGGAGGGACACCATTGGGAGAGAGGATGGCAGAGCAGTATTTCTAATCAAAGCTCAGAAAGCAAAGCTGTACAAGCAAAAGCTAATTGTGTGGGTTTTCTTCCCACGTCCTATGGGTCTGCCATGATTCCTACCAAGGCAAGTGGTGCAGAGTAAAACCAGTGAAGAGGTTTCATTCAGGAGCAACCTGTCCCTCAGGCATGGCACAGACCTCCAGAATCGTTCCACAACTCCTGGGGAGGGAACATCCTGCCTCAAACTGCTGTGATTTGCTTGCTTTCCCAGGGAAGCAGGTGAAACATCTGTGTGTACAGAGCTAGTTACAGCAAAAAATTAAAACTCACATCTAAAGTAACCGGTCTCATGGCACCTTTGAAGGATCCCAGCATTTCTTGGCCTTTTCTGATCCCTTGGGCAGGACCAAAGTCTGTGATGAGTAATTTTGCTCACAAACATTCCTTAGCTCTGTTTTTGCAAGATTTGTCACTATCAGATGCATCCCACCTATCAGCCCCTTCCCAGGATAGGGACTCCATGCATGGCCTGGACTTTTTCAGCTCTCTCATATGGTAAAGTCTCTTGAGGAACAGCATGTTTTGGCACACTTAAATCTTTGAGTTTCATAGAGGTGTTTCAGGGTAAAACATGGGAAGATACTACCAGAGGGAATTTCCTGAGCTTTGAATCCTGTGTTGCTGCTGGCAAACACTTATTATAGTCCCTTCACAGGCTCATTGAAGTCTGATTTTGAAAACTACTCTAGTGCTATTCCAGAACTTTGTAAATCTGATGGTTAGAAATTCTCAGGCTAAATGACCAGTCTATACATATTTATTTTTGTGCCAAAGCAATACTTTCCTTCTTGAAACAGCTTTTCTGCCACAGGTATTCAGAGAAGATGGCCATGTCCCTTTTCAGCCTTCATCTGCAAAGCCAAACAAGCCATGGCATCTTAATTTCTTCACAGAGATAAACTCTCTACTATCCCAGCCATATTACTAATCCTTATTTGCACCCATCCCACTCCAAGCTCGCATCTTCTGGCAGCCAGAACCACATACTGGACCCCAGGCAACCTGAATAGCTAGATGACATAAAAGTCACTCTTGGATTTAAGCTCTCGAGCTCCCAGTTGATCTTGCACATGTTGGTAGACAAGCAGAAAGGATTCACCTGCCTCCTCTAGCCTGCTCTCTCCTGCGGAGTCCAAGGACATGTTTGAGCTATTTACTAACAAGAAACACTGTTCCGTGCAAGGACAATGTTCCAATAACCTCCCCAGACTTGGCTCTTTCCTATGTCCAGCCACCCAGATGCTGCTGCAGGCTGCCAATACCAGACTCCAGGACCCATTCCAGATTCTTTTCAAGCCCCAAAGTGCCAACATACACTCCCTTGGCTGGATTTGCAAGGGATCTGTGTATCTGCAGAGTATCTCCAGTGTAGGTATTATGGGAAAATATTTAGCCTTTTACATGCAGCTGGCAAATGTAGTAGCTCAAGCTTGAGGAAATTCTGACCCTCTTTGTTAGGGGCCTCCTTCCTTTTAGCATTTTAAAAAATATTTGTGAGTCACAGCAAGGGGTAGGGAATTATATATCTCACACAGCTCCCAGCTCTGCCAGAAGAGCATTACTAAGAGGACACTATCAGGCTTTGTGAAGAGAGGAAAGATCAGGAAGTGCTGGGTGATAATCTATTGTGTCCCACACTATCCTATAAAGGTGCTGTTTTTCTAAAACAACTAGATCAAAGCTACTAAAGAGGTTTCTGCTGTTCACTGTCTCCTGAAAGCTGTTGACCTTGAGACTGAAACAATTAAATGAAATGTGAAGCACCTCCTCAAACAGGTATTTTTTCTTCTCTGTCCTACATCACCTAACCACACAGCAGTATGAAGTTACACACTTGAGAGAGCTTTTTGTAATAAAGAACATCCTGAACTGCACAACAATACTCCCCTTATACTTATTTTTTTCTCTCAAGTAGACTCATACCCTGTGAGTCCTAGGAATGAATGTATGAGGTCTCCCAAATGTATTTCCCATATGTATGATAGAGACAAAAAGTGTGGGATTGGACAGGCACACTTTGAAAAGCAGCTGCTGTATCAGGTATGCAATGTAAGACTCTGGGAATTGTTTTTCTGAATACTAAATGTGGAAAATATCAATTGAAACTGCACTTAGTTCCCCTGAAGAAATCAGCTTCTGAATGCCTTAGAGTCAGCACTCAAATTAAACAGTTCTATATTAGAGATAATTAAAATACATTGCTTAAAAATAATCTGGTCTTTTATGTCCCCTCTTCAGAATCCACCACTACAACCTCCTGTGCAAAAACCCTGTAGGCATGCTTGTAGTGCACATGTCCTGGAGATGTGCAGCCAGATCTTTGGCTGAAGTCACTTGGAAGGGCTTTACTTAAGTTAATTGGTGCTGTACCAAATCCTACCACTGAAGAGCTAGAATGTACTGCTTACAGCCTTCCAGAAAAGGCAAGTTAAATAGCTTTTATGCACCTGGAGACACTGATTTCCATGTTTTTTGAAATATGAAAACTGTATTTTCTTTGAGGAGTGATCCTTCACAAGACTATCATGCCAGCCCTGTGCCAGCATGAGATACAAATATACTCTGGTTTAATTCCCACCACCTCTGCTATCTGTGAGTAGAGAAGATATAAAAAAATTGTTGTCTTCCTTGTGCTGTAACTATTTTTCTTAGAATGGCACATCACTTTAATTTTTACATTTGTCAAAGGGCTTCTACTTGTAATCTATCAAAGGAAAACAAAAAGCAGTAACAAATCCCATTGTGTTACCAACTGAGGCAATGATTGCTGGCCTCTGCAAACAGTACATATTTAGAGGAACTTGCTGTGTTCCATTTTGTAAACGTGCTACAAGGAGTGAGTCGCAACAAGAGCGTGGCAACCGGTAACTCTTGATCACTTACAGATTTTTCATTAGCCAATTCTACAATAAATTAACTCGAGAAGTTTAAAGGTTCTTTTCAACAATTTACAAACACCCACCACAAGGAACGAGGGAAGATAGTTCATCTTTACTTTTTTACTTACCATCCGATAAAACTTTAATAAGACAAAGCCAGGTCAATACTCCCAGAACTGAATGCTGCACACCTGTGTAACCAAGAAACACACTTCACCTGTCGGAAAACCACCTTTAAAGCATCTCGGATACAAACTTTCTTCAGCTGCTTACCTGCGGAGGTTCCTGTTTGCCAGATTCAACATACCACAAGAGGCTATTGGTGTTTCAACAGGGCTCTGTCACCTTGCCAGACACTTAAGTGGTAGCAAATCCAGCAGAGGCACTTTCAAGTTTGCATGGAGAATTCTGAAAGTCTCGATTCAGCTCAACTTGGACAGTGCGTCCTGTGTCTCATCAGTTACCCAGCACGGGGCTACTCTCTGCCTTCCTGAAGCATGAGTTATTAGCACTGCCCTGATCCTTTCACCAAGTGATCCCTGTATCTAACGCGGAAGGAGTCGGTCAGAGGAGAAAGCACCAGTATCCCCCAGTTGCTAGGTAACAAGCAGGGAGATCCTGACCTGAATTCTTAGCAGAGGCTGATGTTGCTCAGGAAGCTTAGCTAGGTCCTTTCTGGAAGTGCAGGGTCATGCCAGAAAGTTCCTCCTGTCTTTGCAAAGGCCACCACATAACATCACTCAGGACAAAGGGGCAGTAGCTGAGCTATTTTTATTACAAAATGCACCTGTTCTGAAAATAGGAGCACATGCAAAAATGGAGGGTGAGTTTTCTACTCCTTGAGCGAATGAAACTAGGAAGTTTATAACACTAAAATAATATCTATTTCAAATCTGGTCAAAAGTGGAAGAAATGACCTATCATGCACACAGCCTCAATATTAACAAATGCAACAACAGAATATTAACCACACGAAAATAAAAAAAATAAAGGTTATCCCAGACAGGTGTGCCATGAATCATAACATAGAAAACTGAAGAGATGCAAATCAGGGAAGTTAATGATGACACAAGAACTCTGCATTTCCTGACCATGTAAACATTTTCAGTTACTGCCATGGCATTGTATTAATTACTCTATTTATCTTGCAAACTCCTTAGGATGTAGTTTTGAAAAGGTGAAAAGTAAGTGCTGAGCTAGAGTTGAAGTGGCTCTGGGTCCCTTGGGTGGGGTATACCTGACCATAGTCATCCTGTATAGTGGAAGGAAATAATGCCTCCACAGATGCAGCACAACACAAATGCTGAAGACCCAATTATCTGGAAAAAATGCCTGTTTGCTTTCTAATGACTCCGAGGAACATCTTGGCACAAACTGCACGAAAGCCCTACTGTGAACACCACACGTGGCGCAGCTCCCACAGGCTGGAGGGGCCTGGGAGGCCAGGAGGGGTGAGGGGTATCAGTCCAGAAACAAATCTTTTCATTCCAGCCAGCTGCTTCTGCATCACATCTGGGCACATTCTCACATGTGAGCAGCTTCCCCCTTGCTCAAGTACATTCTGCCAGTCCCAAAGAGGAATATCTCTGAGCAGCTAAACCAGGGCAGTATCACCTTTGTAGGACACACTCTCAATGAGAGATCTGCACTCAGCTACCACTCAGACACCACATGGGCAAAAGCTCTTTTCAAGAGGAATCTCAGGCACAGGAGGACTGGCCTGTCATCTCTAGAGAAGTCCTGCTGTGAACCTAAAAGGGAATTACCCCACAGTAACCTTTTATCTGGTAGAAATAAATCAATGCTTTAATGGAAGGGAAATTCACACAAGTGTCTTTGCAGAATGCCAGCTCAGCTGTACAGTGGCACACCTAATGCTTCCTCCTAATGCATGCAGTGTATCCCAAAAAAAAGGCTGTCCTTTTGATATAGCCATGCTCAGTGTGTTCAGCACAGGCTCCGGGTCAGGAATCAGTCTCTTAGCTATGCTTGAAATCTCTCCCTCCCTCATAAATGTCCATATTTATCCAGGGAATCAGTCTATCCCTGCAGCAATTATAGCTGCCCAAAAGCAGATGAGCATTAAGGTGCTTAAAGTACCTTTCTGAACAAAGGCCAAAATCCATCACATTGATAGGAAAATTATAGTTCTTTTTTTCAATTCCATTCTCTCATTTATTGCAGGAACAGGAAGAGCTCAGTGTTAAGTCCTATCCCAAAAGCATTTAAATTTCCAGACAAAATAGTTACAGATGTCATGACCTGAATTCAGCAAAGCTGAATTAATTCAGGCTTTAAATAGAGTCACAGCAAAGAAAAACAAACAAACAAACAAAAATGTGTAGATAACCAAGAGACACTGGGAGGAAACAAACTGAAAATTTAAGAGGTTGAATATGTAATCACCTGCTACTAAAGAAAAGCTGATCACGTAACAACACTGAGCACAAATTTGGAATCATAGCTCTGAGCAGTGCAACTGATTTTTAAGTAGTGCAGGTATTCTGAAACAATTTTCAGATGAGAGACCATCTTACAGATGCCATCACCAGAAGGCAAAACAATGCAGAGAATCTACTCACAGAAATATTTGCATTTAATTTTTTTTACTATAGATTCTGCTTTATGGCACTTCAGTGCATCTTTTCCTACAAATTCTTCCAAGTGACCTTAATGTTCAGCAATGCAACAAGCTGACACTAAATAGCAGAAATCAGGGAAAACATAGGAAGCCTGGCAAAACGTAAGGTGTGGCAAATGTAAGTTTTTAATAACTAGGTCGTTAATAGAGACAAAAAGAAATTAAAAGTATGGTGGATTTGAGAAGAAATGGAGAATTTCTGAGCCTAAGAGAGAGAGAAAGAGGGAAATACTTTCAGGATAAGAATTTCAGATGTGAAAGGGGAGAAGGAAGATGAGAAAAATACTTCTGGATTTTTCTGAACACAGACCGAAGGGCATTTCTGAGGATTGGAAAGAGAGCCATGGGAGATACTTTGTGAAGAGGATAATGCTTCAGGTAGGTGCCAGAATCCAGTGATCTCCTGGCCACAGACGAGCAGAGGGCTTAGTCAGTGATTTGCCATTGACACTCTTGGCAAAGCAGCTGTAGGGCCGTTGATTTAAACGTCTCCTGTGCATAAAAGGGCGTGCAAATGGTACAGGGACTAGACTGATAATAGACAATAAAACAGTGAGAACTGCAAAACAACACAGCAGTTTTATATAAAAGTTAGAAAAAAGGATGTAGACAGGAATGAAACTGTTGGAAATGCTGATTCCAGGGAGAGCCCAAACTGGGCGCTTTTCTGCTCTCTTAACATTTTGTCCAATCACATCTTGAACAGCAAGAATGGATAAGTAGTAAAATGGATCAGGGTGGGGTACAGAAAATCCATTCCACAGTGTTAAGAATAACCTTTCACATCCTCCTGTTGTCTAAACTGGCATAACTCCACCAGTTTCATTTTATTCCAGCTTAAAATCAAGTCAAATGCAGCAAGTAAGAGGAAGGTAGCTTTGTGTTACATTTTGTTCCACTTTGCCTGCCACAGGTTTCAGCAAAGCATGTGTCTATTCCAGGGTAAGAAAATAAAGGATTTAATCTTCCTGATGAATACAGAAGGATGTCAGACTACCAAACTTGTCAAACACACCTTTCAACAAAACACATTTTTGCAAATTTGCTTTACTCAGCTATATTTCTGTAAAACCGTGTAAAACAAACAGTTCCAAATTGCCTGACTTCAACAACCACTAGAAGTCAAACACTGCTGTCCAAATCTCTTTGCAAAGATGTAGCATCACAGTAATTGAGATAGTAGGTAATCCAGTCACATCCCCACACACATCAGGAATACTGTGCCTCGAAGTCTCCCGGTTGTTCAGCTGCAGAAGGAGCCGCGCGAAGCACTGATTCACACTGATGAATTGTAACCAAGCAACATCGCCAGTATCCCTCAGCCCATTGTTCAACAGAGCTGGGGAGAATAGCACCAGAACAGCACTGAAAACCTGCCAAACTCCGACTTCAATTAAAGGATACCATCCCTCTAACACTAGATATAGTAAATTCTTTAACCAAAATTTAACAGAAATAAGCTGTTACTTCCCTCTCAGTAAAAAGGTTATGACACGCCTGAAGGCAGCAAGTGACTTTTTGTGTGTCCACGACGTCTTGTAAATCACTTTACAAAAGAAACAGTTCAAATTTACTTTACACAAAAAGCGGAGAGCAATGAATTATTCATCTGAGCAGAGGGACAGAAGTACTGCCTTTTTATTAGTCTGGCTATTGGATGCCAAGAGAAACTAAAGAGAACTTTCTCAGATACAGTAACTAATCACTAACAACACAGATGAGGTGGAAAGGCAGTAGGCACTTGAAAATTTTGTTCAGTGAGAGCAGCCTTTTCCCTCGTGTCTGAAACCAACGGTTAATGCACATAATATAGCTATTATATCATCACTGTTACGAACCTTATTATCATCAGAGGCATTAAAAAAATTAGGTTACAATACTGAAATTTTTTGCTTTTACTGCAGTTAAGTCTGAGCGGTTGGATTATTTTTCCTGTTTAATGCCATGAGCCTGGATATCAAGAACAAAATTCACTGTAAAATTATACACTGTTGCTCTTCATGAAAATAAGAAGATGACACAATCTGCCAACAAGACTGTTGGTTTCTAGAGAACCTAAATTTTTGAGATGTACCCTCTTTTTACAAAAAAAGAAAAAAAAAAAGAAAAAAAGAAAAAAAGAAAAAAAAGTTCACATGTATAAATTAAGAATAAGACACAGAACTGACTTGTTCTTAAAATGTAAAAGACAGCCCTCCAGCTGTAGGCATTTCTCAGAGCACAAAAACCAAAACCACTGACCTGTAAAACAGAAATAGTAATAACATCTGCTAGACTTCTGGGCTCTGAAATTACATTCCCTGAGAGCAAGCTTCCAAAAGAAAGGCTGGGCACTTATGTAAGATACCACTTCCCTTTTCAATGAATTATGCTTCTCTTTTGAAACTTTACTTAAAAGCCTGAGTGCAAAACCACATACATCTTTCTTCTCCAGGAATCAAAGTAATAGAGCGAAGTTAGAAACCGCCATGGCATTGGCATAAAACAGATTTATCAATGTCTTTCAGAATTTGTGATATTATAGAATGGCTTGGTTTGGAAGAGACCCAGAAGATCATCGATTTCCAACCACTCTGTCATGGGCATGGACATCTTTCACTAGATCAGACTGCTCCAACCTGGCCTTGAACACTTCCAGGGATGGGGCATCCACAGCTTACATTAGATCACCCTCTTTGCTTACTCCTTGCTCTTCTTTCTAGTCCTTTTCTACAAACCAGGTTACTAGATATGGTCTTCTCAATCCTATCATGGGAAATCAAGCAGTTCTGTATTCACTATTCTATGTGGAGTATCACCAGGCTCTCACATAGGCAGGAATGCTGCTGCTTAGGCTCTCTTTGCTTGGCAGTTTAGGTTCCTTCTTGTAAGTCTTCAACACTGTCTCAGGTTTTAATTCCTTAGATGGTCAAAGTGTGCTCTCCCATGGCATGAGTTCCCACCAATTTCCTCTCTATGTGAGCAGATATTTAAAGCTGAACTCATCTCCTTCTTACCCTTCATATGTTTGCCAGATGGCTATATTTAATGTCTACTGGCTCTTAGACTGTTTTCTTCCCTCTACATTTGCCATCTGTTAGTCCAAACAGCCAAACAATACACTTACTTTTCAATCTCATGGCATTGGCTCATTTTTGCTGTCAACTTGGAATCCAAAATAGTATGGCAGGAAGACTGGCAGGTTTGGGTAAGGCCTTGCTCCACCAACAGGAATTTTCTCCTTCTTGTGCCTCTGAGAGCCATTACTGCAGAAGCAAAGTTGTTTAAGAGGGAACAAAGCACAAAGACTGAACCATGTTGCCTCGATAACAGGAAGCAGTCTGTGTTGTGGCTATTTCTTGGAAGCAGGATTTGCAGCCCAGGCAACTGGCGTTGTGTGGCTTTGTACAAAGAGAAGACATCGAGTTGGGCAGCAGCTTATGGCAGCGAATTGCATGTGCACTTCCAAGAAAAACAAATATTTTGTGGAAAAAAACTTGACTTAGAACCTTCAAATCATTTCCCAGAGTCTTCAGCAACTGTCTTCCTCTTTTCAGTGAAAATTTATGAGGATTCCTGTGAAATAGCTGATGTGAATATGGGCACCATGCCTGCATCCTGCAGGGTACTCAGCCTGGGCAGCACTGCAGGGAAAGGCCAGAACAAGGGCTTGCAAAACTGCAACAGCAGCTGGCTGGGAAGGGAGTGAGGAAGAGGACAGAGGCAGCACAGAAAGAGGAGGAAGGAAAGGTGCTGAAAAGTCTTGTTATGACCCCACCTAAATGCCTAGCAGCAAGGTATTACTGAGTTGCCTGAATGTGCATGTTTTACACGTCTTATTACATTAAAATCAGAATTTTTTAGAGACAATTCTGCCTCTTGAGTGTTTGCACAGTTCGAAGCACAATAGCTCCTTGTGCTGGCTGAGTCCTTTGAATGCTGTAAGAATACAACTAAATAATAAGAGCAGTAAAAAGCTTGGTGCTATTCATACTTGAAGATCTCTCATGGCTCTGGACAAATCATAGGCACTTCAATACGCAACAAAAACGTTTTCTCATTATTATTGTTGCTTTCTCTTAAGGGTATTTTAAAGATAGAAAAAATAATTCTTTTAATGAAAAAATAATAATTTAATTTAATATCTGAATGCCACAGAAGACCAACAGTTAATACAAATAGTCTAAGTGAACAAAAGCTTGAAAACTCCTACTTCACTGTTTCTCTGTATGCTTAAATATGCATATACACTTGCCTTTTTCTGTTTCTCCTGTGATTTGATGGCTCAGATGACATCCAAAGAGCCTTCTTGCTCTCAACTTCACATCACATGGTGAAGTAAGTGGAAACACTGTGAGGTCTGCAGGGTCTTGATCTCTTAATCTTTAGATAAATGCTGCCACTACAGAGCTGGTCCTAGTTTTCCAGAGCCTCCAACCTCAGTTTTGAAACTAATAGACCAAATCCAGAAGTTCAGTGTCCTTGGTTTCCACAACTCTGATCCAATGCTCACTGAAGCCAAAAGAAAGGTTCCCTAATTACCCAGTTAGCGTCAAATCAAATTCAAGTAGACTCGAGTGCCACTGACGAACAAGATGTATAAATTCTTTTGCAACACAAATGCCTTCACTACTGAACTGTAAGGCACTGACCCACCTGCTTCAGGTCTTCATGTAACCTGATACTTCATACACCACCCAGCATTCAAGGGAGTGGTGCTGAGAAACAGATTGCTTGAAATTCCCAAGCTGCTTTATATGCTTCAAGTTAGTGGTTCACAATCAGGTTTCCTGTTGTCACCATCATGAATGGAAGGATAAAAATTCAGTGATAAGTTATGAAATGTTACATCTGCTCAAGAAGGCAGAACAACTAGCCAAAACCAACATGTGATAGAAATGTGTAAAACAGCACCAGATTTAGCCAGATCCAGCACAAGCCAGGTCTATATTTGGAAGCTGCGCTGGTACAGATGTTAGTAGGTGTATGAATAAAGGAGCAGAAGACTGTACCACCGGTCTACATATCCATGGTAACCAAGAGAGGATCTCCTGAGGAAAGGAGTTGCGAGATGGGGAACAAAAGAGCTTTATTCTTTTCCCCTTTGCCTTAGGGCTAAATAGCTTTCACACTGTCTAGCAAGATTATTTAGGCTGGGGCCATGTTCACCCCTCGATTACAAGATCAATGAGAAAAAAAAACAATATGGCATCTTCAGCCCTCTGAGGGCTTGTCTAGCTTGCACTGTGGTCCATGTCTCTGCATGTTCACAGCTGCTGTTTCACCTAGGCTGAAGTTGATACAAACACACCCAATTACACTACTAATAACCCATTATAGCAGACAGAATACAGAACAGTACCCAAGACATGCATTGGTCAATTGGGATGTGCAAGTTAAAGAAAGAAACAATGGCCTGCCATGCAGCTCTCAGCATATGATATTTAGGCACAAGTCATAGAATCATTTTGGTAGGAAAAGATCTTAAAGCTCATCGAATCCAGCCATTAACCTTGCACTGCTAAGTATCAGTATGGCTCATTTCTCTTTGTATATATGGGTATGTTCTGAATACATTTATGATGATGCAATTGCATGCACTCTTGGCCAGGTTTAACAATCTTTACTCTCTCATAACTACTCATTAAAGTCCTACTACTATTGTGGGGCAATGTCCAGAAAAAGAAAGAGCAATTGCAGATGCAATTAAACGATTGGGATGTCCATGCAACACACAGACATGACAGCGTCCTCACACATGTGCCTAGTCCATTGCTTTAATGATTCAGGGGGCAAACCTTTGAGTTCCCACTCCTCTGTGTTCTCCAAAAGACACTCACAGAACTGCCATCTCCCTCCACTTCGTTACAGCCATCATTTGGGCAAGAGGGAAGTGCTGCAGCTGGCACTGACTGACCCATGTGGACTGGATTCTGTGTCCCTGCGTGCTGAGCTCCCAGGCAGGAAGCCAAACAGAACAGAAGAAATAGGCACCATCTGACCTGTTGCTGCATGTGACCTCTGAAGCATAAGAATGAAAAATTGTTACAAACCCAGTTACTTTTAATATTCTCTTATTCTCGTGTGAGTCTGACAGCTGTCTGCATATGGTCCATTTCTCTGGCTCATTTCTGGCCCAGGTTCTCCCTGGTCTTCACTACAGGCAAGAAACAGCGACATCAAAAAGAGAGCGGGATAGAAAGAAAACCAAGGCAAAAAAGTCTTAACATACTCAAAATGTCATCTGAATATCCAAACAGGAGCAGAAAAGCTCCTTCTTCTTTTTAAATCTTTTTCTACGCTATGCTATCTACAAGGTATGTTTTTCAATAGTCCGTTCTAAAATAAGTTGGACATAGTCTTCTTACTAAACACTTTATGGTTTGATAATTATACAGCAGAGCAAACTACTTTCCTAATCTGGAATAAACTCTTACATTCTACTGTGCCTTTAAGAAAATGGGGCTTAAGTACCCTTTATTTTTTCCAATGACATGTATGCCCAGGAGAAAGAAATTTTCTCTCTATTTTAGTTGGTTTTGAAAGTCACAGAATTGACAGTGCACGTAAGCAATTTACACCCTCATTTTTACAGCTACATGAAATCAGCATTGATATATGCAGCACACAGTACTTTTACTTTTTGATTAACTTCCCTTCAGGCTTTCACTGCAAGCCAGTGATACCTTATTAGAGATGAGATAATAGTGATACTTCTATTAATTTCCTTCATTATATTCAATTGCTTGTGACTTTGGTGGGTGGTGTAACTTTTAGGTCCTTTTAGTGGGGGGACAAAAGAACGAGCAGCTTGTTACAGTGCAATTGGAGTCTCACCCCATGTATAAGAGGCAGGTTATGGCTGCACAGTGAACCTTGGTTCTGACACACTCAAGCTTGTGCTTTGACTCAGCAAAGTAAATAATGCTCTTTCCAAGCAGCCTGCACAAAGTTGTCAGGGCATTCTGGTTTAACACACAGCACATTATCAGGCATTACACGTGCAATTTAATTAATTAAAGCATTTAAAAACTGAAGTGCTTTCACCTGCCATTTGACATTCTGCTGTTCCTAAGCAAAGTGGTTGAGATTTTAATAAGAAACATCAGAAAGACTAGTTAAAATTTCAACATTATTTTGATTAAGAACCTTCACGTGTAAGTAGACCACTTGCATGTTCCTGTTGCAGTAGCTCTCTCACCTCCACTAGCAAATAGCTTTTGCTTCCTCACCATAACCAATTAAAGCAGATATTGCCTCCAGATAACTACAGAATGTTGTGGAATATAAAATTTTAATGATATCACAGCAGATTCTTGGGCTGAGCTAATACAGGTTCCCAGTTTTAGTCTAAATCTAATAGTTAACAGTTAGGATGATGTTCAGTGCTATTGTAAATTCCAACAGCATTCCATCCTAGAGTGAATGGAGAAAACAAAATGGTGCAATCACTTATGAATATTATGATGAAAACTAGATTGGCCATTTTTACTTTGTTCTATACTTCAGAAACAGAGGCCATTAAAATAACAACTAGTCAGATAAGAAAAGCTAGGAGGAAATGAGGCTTTATATTGTGGAGATGCAGCTGACAAAATGTAGTGCTATAGGAACAGAAGTGGTTTTAAAAACAATGAAATAGTTTTCACCTGAATTCACAAGGTCATTTTGTGGAGATGGAGCCAGGAAGCCCTTGCCAGAGATTCCCAACACCATCATCCACAAACCCAAAGTGCCCAGGAATCTGACATTGAAAACAACAGTCCACAGTGAGTTGTACCTATTTGCATGCATGGTCCTCTTTTATATTGTTGTGATTGAGATTTGGCTTGTGATTTTGTCCAGAATAAGACTGCAAAGCAGCTAAGCTGGTTATTAAACCAGACTGCTGAAGCAATGTGAGTAAAATTTACAGAAAACCACTTAAAGGCTACAGTCCAATACCAGTATTTTGCATTCACTGAGCAATTCAATACAGATCAGAGCAAGAGCTGCAGAGAAATTTCTGCAAAGTTTCAAGAAAAGTGACTAAAACTATTTTGTGTACACGTGACAATTTATAGTGCTGTCTGCTCGTGGAGTCATTTTGCATCAGATTCACAGGACTAGGTTTTACTAAAAAATCCTCTCATCATGAGAAAGGTTGTGGAAACAACCTCTTTAGAGCAAATAACACTTCCTTAAAGCAGTCCATCAGAGTCCAAACAGAAACTCTCATAACTGCTAACAGTGTCAAGTTACGCAAGAGATGGTGATCAGTTTAAAGAGCATAATTTTGTCAAAACAAGCAAGCCTCCATTATCCTCCCATATACTGCAGACTCACTGCAAATACCAGAGAAATCAGACCATTTACCTGGTTCAGATCTCTCCAAAATGGACTAACCCTCAGTCCCATAAGACTTAGAACTCTGCCTATTCAAGTGTTAAAGCCCAGCTGGGGATCCTGGAATATCAGAAATGCGATATTATATTACTGTGAACGCATGATTTCAACCTGTTTCTAGGAAAGAAATGTCTTTCTTTTTCCACTACGATTTCCACTGCTAAATTTCAAGATGATAACCCACTGTTGTGACTGAGTTAAGCATTATGGAAGCAATGGTTGTCATTCAAAGCAAGTGTAAAAAGTGTAAAATGCAACAGAGCTTCCTTACCCATGAACCTAATGAGAACAACAGAACCATAACCAATAGATGTCTGGCAAGACCAAAGAAGCAACTGATGTTGTGGGTCAGAAGAGACTTCCCTTAAGATTGCTATCACAAATGTAGATATTTGTAGAGCAGAGATGTTTCTGCAGGAAAGAAGAAAGCAAGGAAGGAGAAACTCTGAAGGAAAAACAATAGTAAAGGCAACAGAAAGTATTAAAGAAAGTGATAACAGTGCAGAAAAAAAGGCCCTGAAAAGGCCTAATGACAGAGCATCACTTCTTTGTTGGCAGAACAAAGTAGTGAGTGATGCTCAAAGAAGCCTCCCTCCTCTTCTTTGAATTCTACTTCATCCATGGAAACAAGACTTGTTTTACTTTTTCAGTTAAGAGGACTGGATCTGGCTTCAGCAGCAGAATAACATTAACTAAAAGAAAATAAAAAATGCCTGGTTTTGACCTAAGTTTTGGCAGCCTCAGATCTCAAGACACAAGCCCAATTTTAACCTTGTAGTAGCTCCTTGTTCTGTCTTGCCCACTTACTGTTTTATTAATACATGCTACTCCATGTTCTCAAATGCCTGTGCAAAAGTAGAAGAAGCAGCAGCAGCAGATCAACTTTCAGGTGGGTTTGAGTTCTTTCACAGCTGTGGCAA
The DNA here is from genome assembly GCA_013399695.1 of Formicarius rufipectus. NCBI lineage: Eukaryota > Metazoa > Chordata > Aves > Passeriformes > Formicariidae > Formicarius > Formicarius rufipectus. The sequence goes on along the minus strand of VXAU01002216.1, from coordinate 1,730,293 downwards.
GAACTCATAAAGGCAAACTTGCTGTTGTTCTACAGCCGTGAGGCCACAGACAGGACAGCTATGCACCATGACAATCCATGGGACCCCACACTCACTGGAGCTGTGCTAGAAGGACCTCTTCTCCTGTGCTGAATCCCATCCATCTTTCACAGGCCAGTAACACTCCTCACTGTATTCTGCTTCCCACCTTACCAGACACGTTACCTTCACACCATCACAACACCCAACGACACATACACACGGGGAGAACGTACCTGAGAAATCCTGTCCAGCAGAGAGGAGTTTTTCTGAAGTCCCTTAAGCTTCTCAGCTGACTGCAGTGCGTGCCACAGTTTCTCAAAACTAGTCAGCTGTTTCAGAGAAACATGCAACTTATGAGGAGAATGTGTCGATTCATTCACCATATATGCTCCTTCACAAATATGTAACACAGATTGGAACTGACACTCAAGATGACCCACACCCTATATGAGCCTCACAAAAACTGCCTAGTTATTCACTTTTCCAGCTTGGCAAACTAAGCCTCCATACTCAGTGTCAAGCTAAAACATTTGTTAAAATAATTCTTGGCTTCCTTCCACTCCAAACAAATTCATCAGACAGATATTTCAACTCATTTTTGACTCAAACAAGGGGAAGTAGGGACGTACAAAAGCAGAGATGTAAGATCCTTGATTAGTTAAAATATGATTTTTTTTTTTACATCTTTTTCTTCCACATAAGGATAATGGAAGGTTCTGGCTATTTTTGAGGTCACTGTCTCCAATTAAGAGAAATGCATGAGCTTTAAACAAATCAGACAACCGTGGAACAATTTTAATCCCTGAATGAATAAATCCCTTGGGGGACCTGGCTGCAGAGAAATCAATGGGCAATTCTATTAAGCCTTAACAGCAAATAAGGCACAATCTGGCTTCTACAATGAACCTCAAAGCCACAGATCGTGTCATAAGAATTTATCAGATTTGTGTGATCAGTCGTCAGTGTACAGAGTCTGATTACACACAGAATATCTTCTGCTTACAGCAGCTGTTGGAACATCATTGTCTCTAGATCAATAGAGTTAGGGGCTATAATCTTATGGGGGAAAATGACAGTAATAAGTGTTAGCTGGGTGAATACTCATTTATTCCAGTGAACTCCCACCCTTATCAACACCCTGCTGCCCACTGGCCTTACCTCTGGCTCAGAAGTGTTAAGAGAAGTGTCAGCTGTGACTGTGAGAAGCTTGGCATTTGCTCCTACAGCCTTTCACTGCAATACATAAATGACCTCCTTTGCCCTACAGACTGGAAGTGCTCTCTCTAGCCATGAGATCAAATACAAGTGATTCATATCATGCTACAAAAATATAGCACAGACTGGCACAGAAGATGTGCTTTAACAAAAAATCATCAAAACAGAAGAGGCAATTTCCCCTCCTCCTCCATATACCTACATGCTCACCTGCTGACATCTCTCAGGGTAGGGGCAAAATCACTTTGCTTGATGTGGATGATACAGCCTAGCCCATGCCTAAGCATCTCTGCAGCATGCCTTGGGCTGTATCTGCTCATGTCATTGAAACACTCTCGAGACTGTTCTGTGGCATTGGAGACAGTGCTTGAAACCAGACTGCTAGACTCTCATGATCTTCAAAAGAGACCAAGTACATCTACTGGGCTTGTTGAATACATCACCAGCCTATCCAACCAAGACCACATTCCAGTTATCCAAGAGGACAGGTGATTAGTGACAGTCTGACCCAGGAAAGTTCCTGGCACTGTTCAGAGCTAGGCTCCAAACATGACACACCCAGAGCTCAGAAGTTCAGAAGTACTCGCTCCGAGAATCCACTCTTTAGATACATAGTTACAGAGAGTCGAGTTTTCACAGCCATCAAATTATTAGAAATGGGAGCTATCACTTCTTGCAATTAATAAGAATCCGTACCCGATAAAATCCACAGTGGGATTTTCAGGTTAGGTGACTCAATCCTATTGCCTCTGTTATCCCTTGGCACCCAAATACAATGTCTCTAATCCATTTCACTAGCTTACTAAAGAAAGAAATACAGAAGTAATACTACAAGTGTTTTCCTCTTTCTCGTGGGCAGATAAAAAATATCCCCTGCATATTTCAGCTTTGCAATATTGCTTCGAGTCTATCTCTGAGTATATAAATGAAGTCCCACAGAAGCTGCTGAGGTAAATTTCAACATTGCTTAGTAGCATGAGACACAGGATGGGTGGAAATAGCTAAGTAGTTTAATTCACACTGGTTGGGCATCAGGCCAAAGGAGTTTTGCAGAAGCAGTTTAAAAGAGGGAACCTTACATCATTAGAAAGAACAAGTAATTTTCACAGTGATCCTTTACTTTTCTTCCCCGGCATTCTTTCAGTGATGCATGTTGTCCTGAACTCTGTAATCTGCAAAATCAACTTAAAACACCAATGTACAGTTATCATCTCACTTAAAAAAACTAAACTGATAAAGAAGTACAGCAGTCTTCATCTGTAAGTTCAGCAGCAATTACATAAACTGGCTTTACAGTCTGGACCATACATTCATCTCACAGAGAAGTGTGAAAAAGGCTTAGTTACAAGAGTAAATGAAAACCATACATATTGTCTACCATAACTCCTGTTATTTTGAATCAAATCACTTTTGAGCTAAGTACATATTCTAAGTGGACATTTGAGAGCTATAAGATGTAAACTGTACAGTATCTTAAAAAGCAGGTTACTGAGGAACAAGAAACCCATGGACTGGATACAGTCTGTGACTTCACTTTGATAATTTTGGACTGAGTGATTTTGGGGGAATGCATCTGGATAAGAAAGAAAGTGAATGTGTGCCCTACCAAATGGGTCTGACAGTTCTCCCCAGGCGGTGGGGAAAAAAATTAATTCACATATCTACTATAAAGCAATTAGCATATTAGGGAAAAAATTATAGCACATACAGACAGAAGATAATACTCCACATTAACTGTTACTATAAACCTTAATGGCAAGTAAGAGGGACAATAAGAAATGTTATCCTCCTTATTTTAACAAAAGACATCTTTTTCAGAGTTAAGTTTCTTGCATTCATGTTTGGAAGTCAAATCTAAAATACCTGAAATAGGCCTCATTTCCATAAACTGTTGAGCATTCCCCTCTGTGAAAAATCCAGTCTTTAGAGTATATCTACCTTCAGTGTCCAAAAGACACTAGACACCTAGGAAAATTCAGGACACTTCACTGAAATACACTAACTTATCTTTCCTCAAATACTCCTTTTTAAAATCCCAGGAGAATAGTGCTTCTGAGAATAGCATTTTCTTTGGATTATACATCAGTGTAGCAAAATTCAGCTACCACTCGTAGTTTGAATGCACCAAGCAAAATATGGAGAAGGACCTCTGCAAGTCTGCATGTTCATTCATATTTACAAAGCTGAGAGCACACAGATTTAGGAGACTGATTGAGCCATTTTAAATGTTTGCTTAAATGATGAACAACTCCAACTTTCTCATCTGCTCTTGTATATTTGTTCATGACACACTGTTGGAGGAACTAAGAGTTGATAACTGTTTGACTAGAGACATCAAATAAATTCTATTTTATTAAGATGCTGCTACCTATACACTTTCTGAACACCACACTACCTCTGCACAGATTTGCATTTAAATTTCTAAAAATTGCATTGTTTATCCTTTGCCAAAACCTTCAACATCACCCTACCCACCAGGAGAAACATCAAACAAAAAGTTTGGAGATTGAGCTTTCATCATTTTTCCTCTGTGATTCCCAGACCCACTCAAAAATCTTCCCAGTTTTGCCTGCTCTGATGTTCTCCGATGAAGAATCAGCAGGTCTAAGAAGCACAGATGACTCTGAGGTAAATATCTACCAAACTAGCACAAGTGGTTACTTCCAAACAACAGTCAGCATGCATGAACACACTACACAACCGGCCTACACTGCAGAAGACAGGGATGGAATCCAAAGCTGAAGTGTCTGTGAGGCCCAATGGAGAATTCTCACCAGATGCTCCTACATGGACTTCATTCATGCTCTACTTCTGTACACTGATTACTACCACTAATCAGTAGTATTAACTCCCTTCCTCTACCAATGTTTTTCTATACAATGGACTTTTTAAGCTAACCTATCATTAAATAAAAAACACATCTTGGATAGACCAGAAATATATGCCTTTCACTGAAGAGCAACACACAAGTGATGTAAATCTGGAATTTCTGTTTTGCAGTCTTACAAGCGGAGATGTGAGCCATATGGATGTTTTGCTCAGCATTCCTAGCTATGAAACTGTCAAATCGATGGTGATGCATTAAATGCTATATCAACTCAGAAGGCCTGTAGCTTCAGAAATTAGCTTCTTCCATTCTTCTTCTAGGAATGGAATTACCTACAAGGACAGACTGCATGTCTATCCCTCCTTAGTCTCCAATTTCTCCAAGTACCTATGGAAACTCTTGCATGTTTCCATGGTCAGCTGATACAGTGCATACCCTGAATCAACCTAACCCACTAATGCCTTGCAAAAAGTTTAGTGATATTGATTCCAGTATTAAGTAAAGAATGTCACAAGTCTAAGATTTCAGGAGTAACTAATTTTGATGTCATACAGTGCTCCAAGTCCTTTAAGTTCCGTGTTATATTGTATTTATAGCTTCTTTGTTCAATTCTAGAATATCTTCCACTTTAGGAAGGAACTAAATCTATTGAAGTGTAGAATCAAATAAACCCTGTAATTCTAAAATACAGGCAGCTGATAGCTTTGTATTAGACAATGAGTTAGAAGATTAAGTGGTTTCTTTGTTATTCTATTTTTCTTTAAATAGCAGAGTTGCCAAAGCTGATGTAATAAAAGAAGAATGGCATGGAGGATGAGAAACTGTGTAATCTTCCCATCTCACTTACCACTTTCAGATCCAACGGAGTAAAACTGCAACCTGTCTCCCCTGCCCAGAGTTATTATGTGCTACAGACAAAACCACAAAAAAACCAACGCACACTGAGTTTTTAGCATTTCAGGGATGCAACATTAAACCATATCATTAAAAATAAGTCGACTTTTTAAAAAGTAAACTCCTTCGCTGTTTGAAAAAAAAGGCAGAACTGTTATGTATTTTTATCCATAGAACAAACAAACTGTTTATGGAGACTGTAGCTTAGCAGTGCAAGTTGAAGCATTTTTTTTATAACTGTGTAGTCTCAAGACTATGTCTTGCCTGTAAACTCAGACATTATATCTAAACCCATATTTGTATTCATAAAAGAAAAAGCCTTACTGCAGTACACTCAAGATATTTTCCTTGAAGGATGTCTTTCAAAGCTACGTCTGTCTTAACTTAGCAAAAAGCTTCATCGGAAAACCAGCTGGCAGAGGACATCACTGAATGTGTGTACCAGCTCATACACATGTGGATTTTCCACACTCCCAGAGCTGAACGATGAAGTCTGCCCTGAAGCAGCTGGGAGAACGGAGAACCGTGGCCTGAGAATTGAGGGAAAAAAAAATGTACTGGAAGAAATACAAAGAATTCAGTGCCCTGTTTTATCTCATTCTCTTTGAACATCAACAGACAGGCTAAAAAACTGTTTGCCCTAAGTAAATACTCTTGCAATTACTCTTCACTAGACTCATTCAAGGTCACTATGAGTCAATGGTCACAAACTGCTATAAAATCCCACTATATCTCTTATACCTCTTTTGATGCATGTTTCTCTGAATCATGATCTAATCCTCCTCTTGAACTATTTCAAAATTTGTTGTAATTTAAGGCATCACCAATGAATACAATGAAATTTGCTCTCAAGGTATGTTTCAAACATGCTGCACAAAAGCAGATATACCATCTGCTGTTTAAAGGGCTCCAAGACAGTTTTAGTGTAAGTCAAATTCCTGCAACTACTCAATAAGTTACTGCAGCCAATTCTGTTGGCCCCTGCTGAGGCTATACACAGTACAGGGCACCAGAAATAGTGGGACTTGCAAGAGGTATGAATAAAGTAAAATGTTACCCTTGAAGTCAAGACAATGATTATTTAAGTCTGAGCCTCAATAGAAATATCACTGCTGAATGCTTTCACAGAAACATCTACTAATACATCCACCCTCTTCTCCCAGGCTGCTGTCTGTGTTTTCCCAGGTGCCCTCAGACCCAATTGCTTGGTTTTGAGCTGCCAACAGAATTTAACAACCCACACTGTTCACTCTTTATAGACACCAAAAAAAATGAAGTATTCTAGAATTACTGTACTGCTTGCATTGTTTACTTCTATGTTTAATTTCAAAATTTTCCATTTCAAGTGTATTTTAGAGCAGCCAAAGACCCTTTTGACTGAAACTGCACTATTTTACCATATCTACCTCCAAAAAGTTAACCAAATTTGATAGTGTCTCAGGAAGATCTTTCCATTAATGACTGTATGAGATGACAGAGATTTAATAAGCCTGTCTTAGCTTTCTTCATGTGTAGTGATGGAGTGAGAGAGGCTGCAGTACCACACTGAGAAAGCACTGGGGAGAGACTTGTGCCAGCATTTGCCAGTTCAAAAGCATAACCAGAGAGGACCCAACCTTACCAAACCCACAACAGCTGAATGACAGAGAAGTATAATTCTGAGGGAGTTCTGCTGACTTAGGGATGAGTAGCAGTCCATAAAAATGTTTGGGTACAGATAAAGCCATTTTCCTTAGATGACAGTGTTGTCCATGAATGGGTGTTTCTCTGTAATAAAATAGGTAACCAAATGGTCTCCTTCCCCAACCTTTTTCCATAACCTCTCTTCTCACTTTAATCATACAGAACCATAAATCTCTCAGTAAGAGAAGGCTGTATATTTAATACCTTGGACACATTACATTTTATGACTGAATTTCCATCTTTCTTGTTACTGTTAACTCTCTTTCAGAGTATACAAAGCGAGGAAATTAAGAAGCTTTTTCTAAGGATGTTACAATCCTGGCACATACAACCTTCATTCCACTGCCTTCCAACAAAGATTTCCGTGTTCAAGCAGATGTCCTTCAGTATTTTGGTCTCAAACAAATCAGACACATTCAGTTCATTGACACCTACCATTTCAAAAAAAGCACTTCTAGGCATCTGAACAAAAAGATTAATGAACTCTTCATTGCTGGATACATACCACATTTAATGAGCCAAAGCCAGGCCTTGCTGTTATGAAGCAAGACCTCAGAGGGCAAGAGAACTGATGCACCTCAGCTGTGCCAGACACTGCACAAGAGACCTGTGACACTAGTAACAAAAGACTTAGGAGATGCCTTCACTTTTTGCACAGTGAGGACTCTGCAGGTTCCTATCTACACTGTGGATTGGCTCTACTGCTCCAGTCAGAGACTGGTTGTGCTGGCAAAATACATGTGAAACCAAGAGTGGAACAGCTGAATGTGCTCTGAGTCAATGACGATTCATTAAATCTTCACACAGAACTGGGAGAACTTGTCTCTCTGTTGTAGACATTGATGATTTCACTTCAGCCCTGCTGAATCTGAAGTGTAGCTTTGCTACTGCAATAAATATTTGCCTGAGACATTTCCATAATTTAATCATATTTTCAGTTCCTCGTTAACAGTTCAGTGCCAGTCCTTGCTGTTAAGGGGCTTGCTCTGTCCTCCTCTTTGCTCCCCTTTTGCCGTAACTATAAATACCAAATCTGCCAGCCAAGTAATGTACAGCTGTTAATGTCCTGCATGAAGGGATACCAGAAATCGTCAGTACCTCTACAAGTCACATGTAAGCAGAGCCCTTTTCTCTGGAGAGCTCAGCTGAGCTGCAGGCAGCAGGCACTCATGTTCCCATGCACTACTTCAGAAGCAGCACTGCTGCAGCCACGACTAAACAGTTAGCCGGATTTATTTTCACAAGAAGAATCAAACTATATATCCACAAGCAGACTTTATGGTAAAGAAAACATTTTTAATTAAAACCACAGTAGAATTTAAAGTTCACAAGGTCACTACAAAAGCGAAGAAACATGACCTTCTACTGTCTATAAACTCTGACGTCTCAACATAGACAAACTAATTACTCATCACTATAAACAACCACAGACAGTTCCTACTTCATCACTGGATAAAGCAAAATGCACCTGCTCCCTTCCCTTTAATGATAAGCCAACTCTTACTGTGAAACCGCCTTCTTTCAATGATTAAAGAGCTACGAGGCAAGTGCCAGTAATAAAGTTACATTTTTTTTTCCTTCTGTAATCTAATCTTTGCCCTGTAGAAACTGCTGATGAGTGCTGAGTTCCACTTAAAATTTACATAGAAGCAATCCATATCACGTTGCATATGGAGAAGAACTGTTGCCCCAGTGTTTACTGGCCTGCTGATACAAGAATGAGAAATTACTCCAAAGCAAAAATGATGTACAGCATTGTATCAGTACCAAACAGGGTTTGATGAATGGTTGCTATTTTTGGAAGCTAATGATCTGTGAGTGATAAAACAAATGAACTTTTAAATGATGACAAATACAGGAGAATGTACAGCACTGAGTAGAGAACACAATGTCCAAATGAAGAAAGATATAATGGGAGCCAGCTTTGGTAAGATTTACAATGGAAAAATAGGAGAATAAAAAAACTTCCGGAAGACCTCATGTGTGTCAACCTGGAATAACAATTTGCTTTCAGAAAAAGAGATGGACTGTAGAGTCTACTGCATGCTTCTAGTTGATACTTATATTGCTTTGGTAATTATATGCATATAAAACCTAAGATATGCATTTTATGTAATTTAAATACAATTAAACTAGCTATAGAAAAAACTCGCTACAGAGAAAAAAAGTAACTTTTTAAGTAGTCTGAAAATAGGTAAATAACTAGTTTTTATATTGCTATGGAATACATGGGGTGTTTTTCAGTTAATTGTATGGAAAAACTGGCAGGGTGATGTTTTCGTAATTAAAATTTCACTGCACTTTTAAAACCTTCTGAATGGAAGAGATTCACCCACATTGAGCTAATGTCGATTTAAACACACTGCACTAAGTACACTATTGACAGCAAAGTTCATCAACAGAAGCTAATATAGTAATGAAAAAAAAAAATTGATTTGTGGTAGTTCAGACCTCATGCTCAAAAATGTATTGAAAAGGCGGGGAAAGTCACAACACTCAAAGCCAGTTTCAGGCAGAAATTTGAGAGATATTTGAGGAATGGGAGAGGGAAAGCCACAGCCTTTCAGTGCAAGAAAACATCCCCGTCGGCTGAGCTCGGCCTTGCCGAAGAAGGCCGGGCTGGTGAGCGCACAGCCCTGCTTGCCTCCACCTCATTCACACCTTTGACAAACCTGGAAGCGCGGGTCTCGAAGGGTTTGTGAGCATGGAAACCTGAGTCCACGTCCCGCTGCGCGCCTCTCGCCTCCCGCCCGCCCCAGGTGAAGCGTTTCCCTTCGCCGTGCTCCCACAAGCACAAGCTCCGAGGACACCCGGGGCAGCAGAGCCGCTCCCGGCCGGAGGGAGCCGCTCCCGGGCGGGTGTCCCGCTGCCTTCACTCACCTGGAGCCCGTGCGGGAGAAGCGGCGGCGCGGCCCCGGCCGGCAGGACAGCGGCGGCAGCGAGTGGAGCGGGAGGAGCGGGAGGTGAGGGCGGCACGGGCCCCTGAGTGCTGCGGTCCTGCCCTGCTCCTCCTGCCGGGCCCCGCCGCCACCTGGCGATGCCCCGGGGATGGTGATGGCCCGGGAGCGGCGATGCCCCGGGGGTGGAGATACCTCGGGGATGGCGATGCCCCGGGGCGGGCGTCGTGCGGCGCAAAGGGGTTTTCCGCCTCAGCACGGCGGTGAGGAGTGGACAGGGCACTGCGAAGGGGCGATTTCACCGCTGCAGTTTTCTGCCTCGGCTTTCCTCGGCCCGGTAGCGACGAGCCATCGCATCGCCAGGTGTTTGCTCGAGCGAGTTGGAGGCGGCGGGGTGACTGCAGCGTGCAGCTATGTAGTCCGGACGCTTGCAGTTGGATCGGAGCTGCTTGCAGCTGTGGACAGCCGTGACTTTGGACCTTCAAACTGTGTATCTGAAGTTTCCATGCAAGAGCTGAGAAAGGCGGGCTGCAAGAATTGATAATAACACGGGGTAGTTTCCCCACTTCAGCATCTATGTATTTAAAAAGTTTCTCTCAAAGTTATGAATTCTGGTTTCAATACGAGCACATTTTTGTTTCTAAAGAGTGTCCCCATGTAAAGCCAGTGAGTCTGCAGATAGTTTTGGAAAGAAACCCATTTTGGATAGAAAATACAGGTGTTGCCTGAAAAATGAATGACCACCAAACCACATTGCCTCTCAGTCCAAGGTAAAAGTGTCAGAGTGAAAAGTGCTGTGGAGGTTGCTTGTTTCTTAGGGCAGTGGTAAGGGAAGCAGAAATGAAAATGGAAAGCTGGTGCACACTAACAGTCTTAAAATGAAAAATCATTTCAATGTTACTTCTAGAGCAGCCACCGTGGGTCAGAAAAGAAATTCAATTATAGGGTTTATTTCTGCCAAGTAGCACTGTTTTAAAAATGTTCATGCTATGCTGGCAAAAAGTGATGTTATAAAATATTACTATGTGCAGGAAAGATACCCTTGTGTAAAGCAAATCTGAGAAGCACATTGTTCACCTGCTCAGTTGCACTGCAGCGCTGACAACAAAGACGTTTTCTGCTTTGTGTACTCTATATAATTGCTTGGGTGTAGGCTGCATTCAAGATAAAAAGTGTTTGTTCTTCTCCCACCCCAGGAAAGAAAAACACTGAGAATACAATGTAGATGAGAAGCACAAGCTAGGAAACTTAAAACTAAGCTTAGACTTTTGCATCTGCTGAAATAAATGACTAAACTGCTTTGTGGATTTTAATAAAAAACAGATGTGGGGTTGCCTAGAGAAAAATCAAATTGCAATATTTTAGAGATTCAGGTATAAAAAGATCTTCTGGATGGAAATATAATTTCAGGCCATGTCTTTATACAAAATGTTTAAGTTGTTTTAATTATTTTTCAAAGTTTGTTAATAAAAACTCTGGTTCTTGTCATGAAATAAGGTTGCATTTTTTTATATAATCAATGTGGGTAAAATCACATGAAAATTTTATCAGTCTTATCAAGCTCTTTTTCTTCTATATGGAAAGTGTCCAAAATGTAAAACTAACTGAAATGTCTTTCCACGTGTTCAAGTAACTGTGCATGTTAATACCACAAAGTCATGTATGAATCATTCATCTTCATTTCACATACTCCCTCTGCCGGGAATTAGCATGAAGGTTCAGTGGATCAGAGGAAAGACCATTAAGAGCGCAGGAGACATTAAAAATCTCTTTTGCTTCTTTTAATAAAAGATCACACTTCTTTACAGACCCTCCAGTATGTATCAGTAAATCAATTTGTATTCCTTGTTGCAAGGCTATTCATACCAAAATCACTTAGATGAGGAAGAAGAAGCTAATGCAAATTAACTAATTAAATATTCCATGTATACTAACTTTTTATGCATTCTGTTGTATCATTTAAGATATGCTAATGTCAAAGATTAAACAAAAGCAACTGAATAACAGAACTGCTAAAGTATATCTGATGCTGGTAGCCACGTGGTCAGTACACCACAGCATGCGCTGACACCAATGGGATTAAGTTGCACTGAGAAGAAATGAGGGGATAAAATGAAAAACTCCACTGTAGTACTACCAAAGAGTACCCCACACCATGAACACTTTTTCTGGTCAAAGACTAAAACCACTTGCTCTGACACTGACAGTAGAATCTTAACTCTGATTACCTGTTGCTAAAGTTCAAGCTTTATTTGTGACTTAAAAGGATAAAAAGAAATGATGGAGTGATGGCAACAGTTGACATGGGAAGACTGAGAAATGTCATCTATCTAGGCTTCTGTTAAACCTTTGATATGGTCCCATATAACATCTTTATCTCCAAATTGGAGAGACATGGATTTGATGGGTGGGCTATTCAGTGGATAAGGAATTGGCTGGATGGACATAGCCAGAGAGTTATGGTGAATGGATCTGTGTCCAGGTGGAGGTTGGTGATGAGTGGTGCTCTTCAGTATCTTCATCAGAGACACTGTCAGTAAGATTGAGTGCACCCTCAGGAAATTTGCGGATGACACAAGCTGAGCAGTGCATTGACATAACAGAAGGATGGAATGCCATGCAGAGGAACCTGGACAAGACTGAGAAGTGGGCCCACAAGAACCTCATGAAATTCAACAAGTCCAAATGCAAAGTGCTTCATCTGGGTCGTGGCAATTCCAGATACGAGTACAGACTGGGAGAAGAAGTCATTGAGAGCAGCCCTGTGGGGAAGGTCTTGGGGGTTCTGGTGGATGAAAAGCTGAGCATGACCCTGGCAATGTGTGCTCACAGCCCAGAAATCCAACTGCACTTGAGCTGTATCAAAAGCACCACAGCCAGCATGTCAGGGCAGGTGACTCTGCCTCTCTACTCCACCCCGAATGAGACCCCACTTGGAGTGCTGTACCCAACACACGAAGGACATGGACCTGTTGGAGCAAGTCCAGAGAAGGGCCACCAAGTTGATTAGAGTGATGGAGCACCTCCCCTATGAGGAAGGGCTGATGGAATTTTGATTGTTCAGCCTGGAAGAGGGAAGGCTTTGGGGTGACCTAATTGCGGCCTCCTAGTACCTTAGAGGGGCTTATAAAAACGAGGGAGAGGGACTTTTTATACAGGCAGACAGTGAGAGAACAAAGGGTAATGCTTTTAAACTGGAGGAAGACAGGTTTAGATTAGGGGCTAGGAAGACATTTTTTCACTCAGAGGGTGTTGCACTGGAACAGGTTGCCCAGAGGAATTGTGGGTGCCCCATACCTGGAGATGGTCAAGGCCAGGCTGGATGGAGCTCTGAGCAACCTGGTCTAGTGGAAGGTGTCCCTGCCCATGGAATGAGGGTTGGAATCAGATGATCTTTAAGGCCTCTTCCAACTCAACCCATTCTATGAATCTATGATTCATTCTAAATCTTGCTTTCTTTGAGTAGAAAAAGCAGGATAAAATCACATACATCCAAGGCTCCAATGCTGCAGGAAAGTATTTCTACCCAGCAACACACCATGAATTCTTCCTCTTTGGTGGAGCTATACTGTAAGGAACATACTACTCTGTATGCATAGTAGCTGCTGCTGCTTCTAGTATGAAGAAAAAAGATACTGAGGAGGGAAGATATTGGAGGTGCTGAATTCTTTCATCTACAAACTCTGTAAACTAGTTATGCTCAAGTGAAATACCTTCTGTTGAGTAAAGGGGACAGTTTCCACTGTCACGGGTAAGCAAACGTATATGCTCCATAACCAGTTGCTAGAAATAAGATAAATATTGCTGCAGAAGAGCATGAATACTTTTTAAAATTCTGTAGGTTTCTCTGTTATGCAAAACAGATAATTTTAGATCATAACAGGATAGCTGAGTTTAAAATACGCTTTTTTCATATAAAACCACAAATTGCATTTTTAGGTTTGTCTATGTAAAAATATTGTGGTAAAAGGCAATTTACATATATATAAAAAATCAAGCATAGCATTGTTCACAGCTGCAAATATGAGTCACAAATGATAAACAGTTTTGAGTTTTTGCATGTTTCTTTCCAATCAAAATATTGTAACTAAGCAAGGAAAGGAACATCACCCTACCACAAGTAACCCACATTGTGAGGGAAATAGACACTATCATAGAGTGTGTGACACATTTCAGGTTGGGCATATACAATAGTAATTCCTGGGTATTGAAAAAAATAAGACTGTTATGGATTAGAGAGTCTACACTCGAAAGCAAAGAACTGTAAAGATGCTGAGTTTATTATCTATGTATACTTAAGGACAGTTTCATATTCAGTTATGGTCTAAAGGTTTTTAGAACATACTATTGGAGCAGTACATACAATTTCCCACCACAAAACACTCTTCCAGTCCTCTTGGGCTAGCTATTGCTATAGACATGGCCAACAAGCAAGGTTTTTGTCAAACTGAAAGGTATTATTTGCAAACTTCAGCAAATTCAATTAATTCCTTAATATTTTCTTTCTTTCAGATTCTGACCTAGGACAGATGTAGGGGGTTTGCAACTACAGTGATCCTTCTCTCTGAATATACTCACTTGAATGAGTTTTTAATTTAACCATCAAAAATTATGCAGCAATTAATTGCTGTCAGAAGTCACTTGAAGTCTGTAGCTCATCGCCATTGACAAAAGTCCCTTTGGTTCCATCCATGATGTGATGATCTCTTTGCAGTTTGCCTGCAGAAAATTAGGGGTTTCATTTCCATAACATTTTTTTAAGGAAAGGCTAACCCTAATAAAAAAGACTACTACTTTACCAGAGTACTTGACAAAAAACAGGTTTATTACACCTTGATATTTATAATCTCATATTCCCTTATTCCTCTTTGTGTAAGAGAAAAATTTTAAAGTCCAAATTGCTTAAGAATCTTCTGCTTTCACTTTGTAGGTGAGTACCTCTTTACTGACCTCCTTATTATCTTCCATGGAAAAGCATCATTATCACAACTAAGGAATTGCATCTTAGGACATGGGCTTCTGCACAGAATATTCACTCCCAAAAAGAACTAATTTTTATCTGTTCTAAGTGTATCTAATATCTGCTGCTCATCTTCTAGATGTGGATATTAGTTGGATAGACTAAGATCACATTTCTCAAATTTTTATTATCATCTTCTAAAAAAAAATCAATATGGCAATATGATTACAAAACAACAAATTGCTTTCTCATCTTCTGGGATGATGAGATGATCATCTCTCATCTGGGATAAATGTACAATATGTCTTTTAATAACTGCATAATGTGGCAATGGTTAATATCATTACATCTGCTCCTACAGTCTTTTTTACTTTCAGGCAGTCCCATTAACACTGGTGATTGCTGAAATTACTTCTGCAGCTGTTTGCCAAATAAAGAAAGAACTAGGACATACAAATTAAAATCAATTCACCTGTACCGAAAAATATTGTTGCTCTTATGGAAGATAAAATTTATGTTACACATCTATATTTATACTTCAAATTTTTTTAAACATTACTAATTAACTGTTTTTACAGGCTTTTTAAAGCCACTGGTTTATAAAAAGCAACACAGTTGCTGTATTACAGTATTAGGAGCACTCGTGAGTTATGCTGTCTTTAATCATTACTCAACTATGAATTTTAATGTTTAATAGTAAGCTTATCACAGAACAAATTCATATGAAAGAACATATGTGCAAGATGTATGTTTAACCAATTACTTTGATCAATATGCCTTTGTTTTCAAAAATAAACTGGAGATCTGAAAAATCTTTTATTGAGATAGCAAGAAGGATGAATCCATTAAAAAATGGATAATTTAAATGAACTAAACTGAAATTACTTATCTATTTCCAAATACAGCACATAGATATCCCAGATGATTAATAAGAGAGAATTTTGTATTTCCTCTTGCATTTAAAGTGTGAAAATAAAGAACATAGACAAATGTTATGACATACAATGCAGAAATTCTGAGCAAGTTAAAGTGCTAATAACTACCACCAAACACTACTCACTCATACTAAAGAACTCTGAGTAGAGACTTTGTGCAGTTTTAATAAAATTCTTAGAAGTCAAATACACATCGAATATGTATGAAAACATACAAACCCCCTACAATATCTTTATAGATGAATATAAAAACCCATGGTATCCTCTGGCATTAATACCTTATTTATTCAAATTACTAAGTCAGGTTTGAAAGGGAAAAATCTCATAAAATCTTCCTATCTTGAGATGGCACAGCATTCTCTCAAGCATAGTACTCATATAGTTTGGAAAAAAATACATCCAAATCATAACATCTTAATATAGATATTTTTTCCCCAATAAAGCTTTATACTGTAATTTTCTTTCATTGCTTTCAAGTAAATTTTTCAATAACTTTTAAAATCATGCATGCTTTTAAAATAAAAACACACTAGTGTTTTACTTTGGTAAAGATAAAGCCATTGGAACTTGCTTATTATCTCTGTTTTCTGAGATAGGCCACCTCACACAATAACAGGAGAGCTGGGAGAGGAGTGGGAGAAGGAGCTCCCTACGCTGATTTCTTCCCACTGAACAACACTGAGTGGTGAAAAACTGGTGCAAGCATTTGTGAAATAGATTTGATGAAATTTATCATTCAAGAGGGGAAAAATGATAATTAAATCAGCATTAAACTTTAACTCTCCAGATGTTGTGCAGAGCCTTCACAAGCCTTTGTGAATTAACAGTCTAATCCTTGAAGCTAAAATCCCTAGAAAGAGAAAGAAATTAAATTCGTTTCATGTTCAGTGAATACAGAAATACATTCTCATGTTTTCATGTGCAATATTCTAAGGTTTGGGTCCGGGAAGCGCTTTGAGCAGGCTTCCCAGTCCCTTTAACAGTCAGTCCAGTTGATTTGAAGCATTAGGTTTAATTGTACAGAAGTGCTATAGTGCTCTTTGATGCAAAAGACAAGCTTTGGACTCCTATCACTTAAGAAAATCAGACAGAAAAGGTCTTTCCCATGAGGTTGGCAAGACAAACTGCAGGGCACATCCTTAGCACTTTACTGGAACAAGGAGAGAGCAAGGTACAATAGAGTGAAAGATGGAAGAATAAGAAAAAGTTACTGTCCAATTTACTTCTCATGTCACATTCTCAATAAAAGAATAAAAAGGTGATTGTCTGTCTCATCTCCCAGCACAGTCTGTCTGCTGAAATGGCACTACAACCTGGAGAAGAGGAAGTGCATTAGTGGTGATTCCAGCACTGCTGTCTCATTATACTTCATGTACTGCATAGTCACACAATAGCTCTGGAAGAAGCCTCTCCATTTTCTAGTAGTTGTTTCTACAGTATCTTTTCCCTGGTAACTTGCCTTCAAGCAATTGAAAAATGAATTTGCCTTTCCTGCAAGACAATTTCTAGTGGTGTTCTGCTTTAAATCCAACAGGAACTTACACCTAGGTCATATATCATCAATTCCCCATATACCTAATTTAAAAATCTAAATTCTCTGATTCTGCTGATGATTATACTGAAATATCTGCATTAGCATTCTTGCTTTTACTCTCAGGCATTATCTTACATTGGTTTTTCTTTCATTCTGGTCCTAATGTATTTTCTAGAGTTAGCTGGGAGGGAAATGATTTCATCATTCATAAATATTTTAGGCATTTCTACAAGTCCATCTTTTCTTGACACAGACTCTAAGTTCTTGACATAAAATTTAGCAAGAACTTTAGTACTGTGGACATGAGAATACTCAGCCAGACATGGGCAAACCAAATGTAACTCACTTATAAAAGCAGATAGTTCCAGATTCAGATCTCTGCTCTGTCTCAGGAGAGCCTTATCTAACAGGCTATTTTATTCATCCCTGTATCACTATACTACACAAACCTGACAAATGCTTTCCACTTAAGCTTTTAAAACATAGCACTGACTGCCAGTGTTTCGGGTTTCATTTAAGGTTTTTGAATTAAAACCATCCCAAACCATATAGCATAAACAAGTAACTGAGTAGTGTTCAAGGCCAGGTTGGATGGGGCATTGAGCAACCTGGTCTAGTGGAAGGTGCCCCTGCCCATGGAAGGGGTATTGGAGCTAGGTGGTCTTTAATGCGCCTTCCAACCAAAACCATTCTGTGATTCTAGGATTCTCTAAGTCTGAAACAACCCTACCACAACCCACTTAGCCAAAAAAAAAAAACCAAACCGTAACAACAATCCTAGTTCTTCCCACTTACACATAAAAGTAATAACAAATAGCTGGATGAGAAAAAAGGTTATGAATAGCATTAGTTATTATATATCTTGAGCTCTCAAAATAATGAAGCAGAAGGAAAATTGAGTTAATTTCCATTGATTTAATTCAGAAAGACTTAGCATAAACCATCTGAAGATTTTAAGTAAACAAAGTATTTATACGTGTCTCACTTTATTTTATTTGTAGTCCTTACTTAAACTCATTGTATCCTAGGAATGTGCAAAAGCAGATCATGCAATGTAAGGCCAGCCAGGACAAAAACAACAAATTAAAAGAAAACAAAACACCAAGCAAAAATCTCCCCTCCACAAAAAAAAAAAAAAAACAAACAAA
>VXAU01002216.1:1671681-1702505 GCA_013399695.1 Formicarius rufipectus | reverse complement strand
TTTTTTTTTCCTATTTTACTCATTTCATTCTGGTTGTTTTTGTTTATCTTAAATACATATATAGAGATATATATATAAATTATAGCTAGGAACTGTTATCCTTCCATTTATCATATCTTAATTAAAATTTGTTTTGAAATTGAAGGAGATTTGTCCCTCTGTTTTAGCTATAAATTTTTCTAAACTCTCTAAACTTAGACATCAAGTCAAGAAAGAAAGCTGTAACATTTTAAGATTTTATGGAATAAAGGAATATTTCCATATTAGCACTAATAACTAAACAGCTTAATTATATAGATTGCAATCACACTGTGCTATAAACTTTAGGTGAAAAAAAATGTAATTCAGACGTTTCTTCAATCACAACAAATGCAGTAACATTTAGCAATCTGCATCTTTAACATCACTGGACTCCAAAGAGGAATTTAGGTTAACTTTTATGACAAACAAAATATTTTACTGGCTAATTTTCTTCACCTCGAGAGAGTACTTAAAATTGCCTCTCTTGATAAGTATAAACCATACAAAATACCTAAAATGAGATGATCAACACTGCCCACATCTACTGCTGTTGAAGTCGACAGAAATTTTGTTATCCTGAAGAAGCAGAACTAGATCAACACTGAGCACTGTTGTAGATATGATAGGTGTGATGACCTAACAGATCCTTTCCCTCTTTACCTTTTGTGACTATTTAGTTATTAGAACATACTTTAATTGCCAAGGTTTCCTCCAAAGTAGTAACCTTCTCTTTTCCTTCTTCCACACAGTTTTGCAAAGACGTCTTCGCCTTATAAAGTTGCATAACTGTTTCTTTCAAAGCACAGATCTCTTCCTGTATAGGATTTTCTCTTGAAAAGTTATCAAGTATAATCAGAAAGTCTCGTTTTTATTAAATGTATTTGAAATAAAAATTCTTTTGATACTCTTTTAGAGCATAAAAGAACGAGGCAAAAGCCTCCCTTCAAGAAAACACTGAAGCATATACTTTTTCTAAATATAATCTAATGATATTTATAGAAATGCATTCCTCTTTAGATCAAGGCCTTAAATTACTTGGCTCAAAACAAATGTATTCTTAAAGAATAAATATTTAGACAATTTCAAATAACTTTCTTGAGTATTATAATGATATGGGCTTAAAGAGAATTACTATAGACAGGAACAATATATAGCGTACAGCATGTAATGACTGACGAAGTAAGAAATTGCTACCCTGATGGTACCCAGTATTCTCCTGAAATAATGTTTTATTTAAATGAACTTTATGTAAAAGTGAGAAAGAGTAATGCAATTATGAAATTCAACACTGCTTACAAATGAAAATATAAGAATGAAAACCAAAACCTAATCACTACAAAATCAAATTCTGTAATACATCCCTCAATACTTTCATTCAGCTACTACTGTATTGCACACTACAATTACCTTTAAACGGTCAGAGAATCAATCTTTATTTGATATACATACGTTGCATTTGAAGAGAAGAATCACAGAAACTCCCTATATAGAGAGCCTTACATCCCATAAAAACCATGCAGGCTGCAAATTACTCTAAGTATCAATATATTTGGGGTTATTGAGTGACATATTTTCACTATTTCCAGGAGATTAAACAGTTCTTTCAGGGATACCATACCATGTATTCACATTCTGTTTTTTCCTTACTTCAAAATACAGGATGAAAGGTGTTGAAATTTCCACCCCTTATTTTTGGATACATGGCTCTAGAACCTGCTAAAACAGTGCTCAAACCTGGTTCTAAAGAAAAGTCTGATGGAGCAGCTAATCCTGGAAATCATTTCCAGGCACATAAAGGACAAGAATATCAACCGCAGTGAGTGTAGCATTACTCAGGGGAAGTCATGCTTGACAATTTGACAACTTCTACAATGAAATGACTGGTATCCAGGAGGGCCAACCATGCCCCGGGGGACATCAGGCACAGTATGGCCAGCCGGGCAAGGGAGGGGATTGTCCCGCTCTGCTCTGCACTGGGGTGGTCTCACCTGGAACATTGTGTGCAGTTTTGGGCACTGCAGTACAGGAAATATATTAAGCTATTGGAGAGTGTCCAAAGGAGGGCAATGAAGATGGTGAAGGGCCTTGAAGGGAAGCTGTATGAGGAGCAGTTGAGAGCACTTGGCCTGTCCAGCCTGGAGAAGGGGAGACTGAGGGGAAACCTCATTCCAGTGTATGACTGATAACCTCAGATGCCACACATTGGTACCAACACACGTTGCTCAGCTGACAGTAGTTATTGTCACTGCAACTTACTTGCAAGAGCTCTATGGAATAATTTTAAAAGGCAAAAATCCTTTAATAATGAAAGAAGACAAAAGTTTTGTACTCAAAATGGTAAGACTGTCAAAAGTATACTTATTTGCATTCAACACCTTTTCTTTCAACCCATAAGAAAAAAAAATGCAGAATATAGCAATCAGACTATTGAATTTTATTATAAGAATTGTATCTGTCACTCACCAATTTTTTCATCCAGAAGAATAATTTTCTCTTGGCTAAGTTTCATTTTATGTTTTTTCTTAATAAGGCTTTGCTGAGTCTCTGAAATATTCTGTCTTTTCATTCAATAAACTGGAAGAGCAGAAGCATTAAACAGGAGAATTCAGGCTTTGATATATATGTTTTTTCCTTTTTCAAATGTCACTAAAGTTGAAAAAATGTGAAAAAATATTCTTCTATTTTAGACTATTTGGGATATTTTATTAATGTTAACCATAATCTCTGTATATTAAAGTCTGAATACTCCTATAAAGGATCACAGAAAAGTAGGAAGAATTTTTTTAAACAGGTGGTTGTAAAAACTTCACAAAAATATTGAAAATAAAAATCATCCCTTGGGATATATGTTAGAATCCCTGACCTGTTTTGAGTTATATCCAAGTTACCTGTCAAATAATGTAGTATTCTTAATGATTTTCACACTGATCAAGAAACTGAAGAGATTTATCAGCCTGGTTTGAGGGTGGAAATTAAAAAATGTATTTCAGTAGCAGCAACTAATTTTCAACAACTCCATTTTTGCAGCACTCATAAATCTGACAATTGATTATAAAGCAGCAGTAACTTGGGACTGGGTTTGCAAAAATGTTCATGCTATTTTAGAAATCACAGTATCATTAGAGAAGTATTGTGGGCCAGCACGGCATACTAACACCCAGCATTCCCACTACTCAGAATCCAACAAAAAACCTACAACACCTACACCAGCCACGTGCTAAGGACACAGGTTTAGGACAGTGTTTGTCTAACTGAATTATATTTAAGGAAATAAAAGCGGGAAAAGTGGCAATATCTTCTCTGGCAGTCTGTTCACTTGGTAGCCCAGTTTGGTCTGTGATCTAGTCCTTCATATTTCTCTGCACAAACTCCACACTTGATTGACCTTTTCTTCCAGCCAGTTAATTATTGTTTTTTATCTTGCACTCATTGACCTATGCTTTATTCCCTAAAGACTTTGATCTAGTCCTACTACATGGTTAGGAACTCCAGTTGAGCAGCAGGCCATAAACCCTATGCAAATCTAACGTTTCATTTCCTCTCATGAAAAGGCTTCAAGACAAAGAAAAGGATGTTTAACAATAATGAAACCTGATACTCATTATTTTATGCATGTTTGCCTGCTTTTATAAAAACAACAAATAAAAAAATGAAAACAAAATTATTCATATGCAATTTACACACAAAAAAATATCAATCCCTGCAGTTTCTAATAGAAAGCTCCTATCTCTAAGTCACACTGAATTTTAGTTTTTCACTGCAGATGGTTTCCAGCATATCATCATATCATCGAGAAAAAAACATTTACATATAAATAAGCAATGAGGAAAACAATTTCATTCCAAAAAGAAGGATGGCTCATAAGCAGCTATCATAAATTCCTTTCCCTTTGAGCTATATAAGAGTTACGAAAACCACAGAACATAGGCTGATGTTACTAGTCAACTTAATGCAATTACATACTTTTACTTACCTAAGAGAAACAAATTCAGCTTCCTGTTGACTCAGCTCAGTTTCAAAGTCCAGTACTTTTCTTGTCCATTTTTTCATATCAGTTTCCAGAGAATCAATGGTATCTTTCATCAGTATTTCTTTGGATATCTGTTTTAGCCATTCACTGTTTAATTATAAATATAATCAAACATTAAAAGCTAAAAAAAAAAAAGATCTGGTTTATATATAGAATTTATGTTCTTTTAATTTTCAATCTCTTTTTGTCACAAATTTTTGGTGAAGAAGAAATGTCCAAGTACCTCACTTGCTCAAGGCCTGACTCCAAGTCTACTGAAGATAGTTGCAAAGGAGTTGAAATTTGATTTCCACTTCTTTTGAAGGTATATCGATTTCCCACCGTTAAGATACCTGGGAATATTTTAATTTATTCATGTAAATTGTCCCTTGGTGATTATGCTCAAGGGCAAAAATGTTTGTCATTGATTGATATTAAAAGTTTTCAGCAAAATAACATCAGGGGAAACATTACTATGAGCATATGAAGGGAGAAATCCCAGTTTGGGACAAAACACAATCAAATAACTTAGGTCTCTACTAAATTATATACCTATGCCAGTAACTGGATAGAGAAATTATTGTAAAACACTTGCATAAAGCCCTGTGTAACCAAGACATCACCATGAGGCCCTCAGGTCTGTAGGTAGAACAGAGAACAGGTCCAAAACCTCTTGCACAGATCCCAGCAAAGCTAGTTGGAAATCTCCAATTTAAAGAAAGATGCATCTTTCTAAAAAAATGCCTGCACTTAACATTCAAAGTACTGTTGTTTCTAAATTATTTGAAGCAGCTCTTTTCAAGTGCAAAAATTCTCACCTCATTTACCAATTCTTTCAATACTAATTTCCGAATTACTATAATCAAAGGTGAGATCTCTGAAAAGCAAGTCAGTAATCCTCTGGTATACAGTAACGTTTTCAATACTAGTGTCATAAATTTCATATTGATGTATCACCCTCAAAGGGCACCAAAAGAACTAAAGAAATAAGATGTACCTAAAGCAGAGCTCCCAATATTCACTACACATCATATGTAGGCGTATGATTAAAATGAATTTACTACTCAGAGTTATTTAAGCCTACAGTATATTCCTTTTATCAGATGCACTCAATTTAATATTATAAACCTTGGTATTATATTTATAAGTTTGGTAGGATTTTAGAAGGCAGAGGGGGGAAAAGAAAATGAACCAGAATTTATAACCACAAGATCTAGAAGAAAGATTTGCTACAGAAAACAATGTTAATCTATTTAAAAATCAAGCTCTACCAAGCCAGTAAATACATTTAAGCTTTGCATTAATTTATTAAGGTTTTCATTTTCCATTTTAGCCATATGTTAGCAAACAATCACACACACAAGTAACTTAAACCATACTAAAAGGGCTTGCCAGAACAGTGTAATTACATTTGGTTTTGAAGCATCAGGTCTTAGTAATTCACAAAAATACACCAATTCACATTGAAATGGACTCTAAGTCTCTAGTCTAAACTTCTAATATAGGGCTAGCACAACATCTCTGTGCAGTGAATGTGCCGTCTCTGCCCTTCTATTCCCTTAAATCTTGCGTTCAACAATTATCATAACCCCTGTTGTCCCTACAGGTGTCTATGACTGAAATTCCAGAGGCGAAACAAAATGAGAGGTTAGAATAATCATAAAAATCATTTAAAAAAAAAAAAAAAAGGTATTCACTGTAAAATCTTGTACAAAATTATCAGTAAATCACTTTTTCCATTAATTCTGATATAAATATTTATGAGCACTGCCTTCAAAGAAATTTTAATTATTTCTCTAATTGGTTTCATCTTAGGAGGTTTTTTAATAACTCTTACCTATGGAAATTCAACTTGCAGTATCAGGTTTATGACTTAGAGCACAGTTCCTCAATCAACATTACTAAAGTCAAGAAAAGGTGCTCATATTTCCTTTTGGTTTTAAGTACAAATAAACACTGAGTTACCAGTTGCTGCTGTATCTTTCTGAATGGCTTTTTTGCTGGGTAAGGGAGTTAAGTCAAGTTTCTCCTTATGTGACCCAACATTCAGTCCACACCTCAATAGATAAAAGATTACTTCCTCAAATAATAGTTCAATTCTTCATAGTTATTTGGGTATGGACACAGAGAGGTGGGTGAGCATCATAAACTGGCTTACTCTGGCATACGCAATACCACCTCCCATTGTTGGTTTGAGAGGAGTTCTCAGGTTTTAGAGCACCTTTAACACAAATCTCCTGGGGCCCATCTGTGCACACCACAGCACAGGCCTCACCTGTGAATAACGTGAGAACCTCAGAGACAGGCAGGCAAAGGCAACACAAGAAACGCTTACAGGTCAGAAGACTTCAGAGACAAAGCCAACCAACCAAGGCTTGTCAGTCTAGCCCCAGGAGAGAGATGGGTATTCTGAAGCTGCCACAGCCAATCACCTGGGACTGAGTGAGCTCAGCTGAACACCTCTACTCTAATTAGCTTCATCTCTTTCAGAAACTAATATTCAAGGAGACACTTTCTCAGAGGAAAACTCCAGCAATTGCAATACAATCTCTCTGGCTTGACAAGAACAAAACAAGTGTTAGATAAGACTGCTTTAATCTTGTGCAAATAGCCTTCCTTTAATTATACCTTATCCTCTATCCAAAACCCATCTAATTTACATGTGTGTTTGTAAGATTATGTGCCAGTTGTATCATCCAGAATAAATATCACCCTTAATATCACACTTGTTTCTTGATAGTGTCAAGCATTAGTTTTGCTTATATGATAAAACTCCAGTCTAAACTCATTCCTGATTTTTAATGCTAGGACTAACATATTAACTGGTTTACAAACACTATAAAATTAAAATGTCATGGTATTACAGGGCTAATTATGCTTTTCTTTATTCCACCAACAAAATCATATGAGAGAAACTACTTCTTATGTTTTCTTATGCCCCAAGATAGGAATTCTTATTTACTGCATGTCTCTCCTTGGAATTGCACAGACAGGGACAAGAAGACTAATGCCTTTGAAGAAAGTGATGTGAAAAGGGTAAGGAGCCATGTGAATCCTCTTACTCCTAGTGGCTGCTTCTGTTGGGCATGGATATAAAGAGTCTTTGAAAGAGGCTGCTTTAGGCAGTCCTGAAGTCAAGCTGAGAAAGTACACAAAATGTACTCTCTTCCCTGTTTTCCACTAGCACAGGTTTTATATTTTGCAGACAGTGCCAGGTGAATGACAGGGATTTTTGGCAAGCAGTCACTATAAAGCACTCACGAATAGAGCTCACCTTTTAAGATATTAGGAGTGAGTAACACCTCTGAAATACAATCCCCACCCAAACAGAAGAAATTGGAAGATTTTAACTTGCAGAAAAAGAGCAAGAGAAACAAGTCTCTTTCTCCCCCCATCCTGGATTGATTTAAAGTCTTACTTTTGGATTTTGGTATGGCGGAAATCATCAGAGGAGACCCTGCATTATCATGTTTTTCTCCAAAAGAGATGTGAAAAGAGCATTTCAGGTTTTCATAACTTCAAAAAAATTATTCTTCATGAAAGTTCATTTTAGGAGTGAAATTAGGCATTTTTATGTTTTTGCTCTGGTTTGTCTAAAGTATCCTCTAAGAGACATATGGCAAGTTGTCTCATATATTAATCCTGGTTAATGTAGTGCAGAGCGGTTACTTTTTGTATTCTAAACAATGTTGATCAAACAAGAAATAAATTCATATACAGGATTATTTTCAAAAGCAAAAATAATAACTGTATTTTGTAGCTGTGATTTATACAATAGCAGTTGAAGTATAAAATGCATTTAAAAGTCCAATCCACAAGAGAGAAATAAATCATGGTACATATTTACAAACTCATACTTTTTGCGTATTGTCAGGATATTTCCAATTATCTTGCTGGGTTTGTCTTCAACAATAGCTACTTTTTCGGAAAGGCAACTTATTGTTGCATGTGTGTTTCATCTTTCACCATATCAGAAACAGACCCATGACATTTTTACCTGTTCACCTAGCATTTTTCACACTTGTTTGGTATTTTTAGCACATTGTGGTTCTAACTGTGCAAACTTCTCAACTAGAAAAACACGGAGTGTAACAGCTCACAGTAGGTTTTTAGTGGCACCTTGTGGAAAAATGACACATTGCAATTTTCCAAGAATCAAATGCCAAAATGGAAACAAATGGTCCCACGTTTGTTTGCATTTTAGTAACATCAGATGCATTTCCCTATCTCTGACCAGTGTTACAGTGCATGGGTTCACTTTTGCATTTTGCTAACTGCCTCCAAAGCTGATTTTTCAATATTTAGAAGTCCACATGCTTTTTAACATGTGCATTACCAAATAGCTCACATCAGTGAAGTTATCATGAGTCTAATTTATCAAAAAAAAGGCCTATTTCAAATTGCTAAAATAATTAACAACTTTTTTTTTTTTAAATGTGACAAGTGCTGGGACACATATCACATGAAGTTTCTTTTTGAGTCTGTTTCTCCCTCTAATCATAACCAGCACACACACATTTGGTGATGGTTTCTTACTTCTTATGTGCTCTACTACACCCACACAGTTCTTTTAAGCATTTGGCAAGGAACTGTCACACTCTTAATGAATCGGTTCTTCACTAGGAAATGACCCCAAGGTCACATCTTTAATTTTGGAAGTCTTTCGTCCTTACCCACCTTCTTTTCACCTTCACCTTTCAGAGAATATAGCTGTTATAATACTGTTTCTTCAACCAGAAGGTAAAGGCAATTCAGGCCACATCATAAACAGTTTTCTTTACTGGAAAAGCAAATACATGAAAACCCAATTACATACCCAAAGCCAAACTTCTTCCTCAAGTAACCTCACTGTTTCACCTGAATAAGGATATCAACTTGGTGTTTCTTCAACAGCCCCCTATTCCTACAACTAGAGAGAAGAAAAACTGCATACCCCTAACTACGTGTTCAAGAAGAATAGCCTAAGTGGATTCTCACAACCTACTGTACTAATCTTTTTCTCTACAATTCCTTCATGTCTTGGGACTCCTATATTAAGGCAGAATGGAAGACAAAAGCACACAATGTATCCTTCATGAATACACATACACCAGAAAGATATACAGCACATATTTGCCCTTAGGGATATTACTGAAGATAAAAAACTTTAGCTAGCATTGAACAAATGTCCCACAGCGTAAGCTTAAATAGAGGAGTTCTCAGTAACTAAGGTTTGATAGACTTTAAGAACGGCTTAAACCAATGCAAATCTGGAGACAACCTGCTGCATGAAATTAATCTTTAATTACTTAGTTTCTGATCACTTCCAGCTTCTTAATGAATTACACTATCAACATTTAGTTTTCCTATCTTTCTAAGTACCATGGAGACTTCGTTTATTTCACAAGCCTCTGTGTACTTGTGTTAATGCCTTCAATCTCCTTGTGAGCCCGTGAAAGCTTCTAGCATCCACAGCATCCTACAGCAAGGAATTGTGCAGCTCTGCCTTGCAAGAAGAATCTCCCACTTTATCCGTTGTGCACCGACCTCTTGTTGGCACGACCCTCTAAGCATTGTTGGCAATGCCTGTATCTGAGAGGGAGGGTGTCAAGAGGATGGAGCCAGGCTTTTTTCGGCGCTGCCAAGCAGTAAAACAAAAGGCAACAGGCAGAAACTGATGCACAGGAAATTCCGCCTGAATATGGGGAAGAACTTCGTTATCGTGCAGGTGACCTCGCACTAGGACAGACTGCCCAGAAAGGGTGTGGAGTCTCCCTCACTCAGACAGTCAGACCCGTCCGGGCATAATCCTGCGTCATGTGCCCCGGGATGACCCCGCCTGAACAAGGAGGTTGGTCCGGGTGACGCCCTGTGGTCCCTTCCAATCTTTCCCACTCCGTGACGCTGTGGCCCGAACACCCCGGGCTCCTCCCGGTCCCCTCCCTCTGCGCAGTGCCGTGGCTGCGCTGCCACAGGCGGACTCTCCGGCCTCATTCATCCCTTCCGCAGCGCCCGCCCCCCGCACCTCTCACCCGGGAAGCGGAAGGCGCTCCCGAGGCCGTGTGTTACAAGGACGCTGCCGGCTCCCGGGATCCCGCAGGGATACGGGCAGGGGCTTCGCTCCGCGCCGTGAGTAGCGCAGGGGCGGCCGGCGGGACGGGGACGGGGACGCCGGGGCTGAGCCGACCCCGCGCCGGGAACCCCGCGGGGAGAAAAAAAGCCAAAAACCCCTAACGGAGCTGGAGTACGCCAAGCAAAACCGCGTTAGGAAGGCGCTGTTGAGCGAGGGGTAAATGCACGTTCGGTTTCTTCCCTTGGTCTCTCAGGCACGAGGCACAGAGAGGAGCTGCTGCTCTGGCACCTCCGGATGTTGACGTGAAGCTCCGGTCAGGGCTTGAGCGGCAGCGCCCGGAGGAGAACCATGCCTTGGAACCGTGCCGTGGAAGTCGCCTGCTGCCATGGGAAGAGCGTGACTGCGCCGTGCCTGCCGCTGGCATTTCATGTCTGCCACTACAGCCGGCTGCGCGATCGCCGCGTTCAGCTTTAGCAGAGTGGGAATTCCTGCCATCCGCCGTCCGGTTACTGAAAACATGGTACTCCAGCCATCCTTAAAGAACTGCCTTTGGCTCTCCTGCATCCTCAGGACTCCAAAAGCTGGCTTCAGGAGCACAGCTAGTGGCGCCCTCATCATCCAGTCTGTTTCTAATGACGTGTACCAAAATCTAGCTGTGGAAGACTGGATCCATGACCACATGGATTTAGAGAAACGACCGATCCTTTTCCTTTGGAGAAATTCCCCTGCTGTGGTAATAGGGAGACATCAGAATCCCTGGCAGGAATGCAACCTCAGGCTGTTGAGGCAAAAAAATATAAAACTAGCCAGGAGAAGAAGTGGAGGAGGGACAGTTTACCATGACCTAGGTAATATCAATTTGACTTTCTTCACAACTAGAAAAAAATACGAAAGAATGGAAAACCTGAAATTAGTTGTGAAGGCACTGAAAGCCTTGCGCCCGCAGTTAAACGTGCATGTCAGTGACAGATATGACATCTTGCTAGATAGGCAGTACAAAATCTCAGGTACTGCTGCAAAGCTGGGAAGAACCAGTGCTTATCACCACTGTACCTTACTTTGCAATGCAGATAAGTTTATTTTGTCTTCTGTGCTAAAAAGTCCTTATAAAGGGCTAAAGAGCAATGCCACTCCTAGTGTGTCTGCCTCAGTGAAAAACCTGTTTGAAGAGGATCCTAGTTTAACTTCTGAGATGCTCCTCGATGCCATTGTGAAAGAATATGCTACACAACACCAAACAGATCATCATATCACCTTAATGAACCCAGCTGATGAGACGCTGCTTCCTGGGATTATTAATAAAACTAAAGAGCTACAAACCTGGGAATGGGTGTATGGAAAGACACCAAAGTTCAGCGTTAGCACTTGTCTTAACATGGTCTATAAAGACTCTGTTCTTGATGTAAAAGTAAATATGGATGTAAAGCATGGAAGGATTGAAGGCTGTAACATTGATCTGCCGGAGCAGTGGCTGCCACCAGCACTGTACAGTGAACTGGTCAAGAGCCTCACTGGCTGTAAGTTTTGCCCAAACGAAACCACTACACTAGCAACAACGTTGCTAAGAGTGTGTCCACAAGATGATGAGTTGCACAGCAGGTGGAATCTACTATGTGAGAATATGGTAATGCTAATGTGACTTGCATTTTGAAAATGCAAGTTAAATTTATGCTTTTTATTTAATGTATTGAAAACAAAATTAAAACAATTTCTACAAGCTAAATTTTTCTCTTACTAGTCAAACTTTTTAATCTTTTGCATTTCTTTCATATTACAGTTAAATTTCACACTGCCTGCACCCAGTGTTCCCAAATTGTAGGAGTCAGCCACTGATGACAAGACATCATTGCTGCTTAAAGCAGGGAAAGTGATGGAGGCATCCCAAACTGGCCCTGTAGCAGAGGAGGTACAAATGTCTAGCACAGATGAAATGGGGAAGGTGAAAACTGATGCTGTGCTGATCCACTGGGTGCCCCAGCATGCATTCTGCTCCATGTGGATAGTAGTCCAAAGGCCATGTCTCAGCCCTGAGCTGCGTGGAGAGGGATGTCTCCTGGCTTCAGAGTCCTTTCTTGCAGAGTGCTGCTGCCCCTGTGCCTCCACTGTGCAAGCACAGTAGTGAGCTGAGCTGTCCACTGTGTAATGAATCACTCCAACAATTCCACCATGGATTAGGGCTTTTGTCCGTGCAAGTGCAAGAGTGGGAGAAGGATTAGGAAGTTCAGTGTGGGGGTTTGTGTGATGAGGGCAGGAGAGCCTAACTGGAACAAAGGCCACGTGTGTCTCATTTGTTCTTGCACTGCCTAACACAAAGTTGGGAGTTCCTTCTGCTGTGGATACTGGTATCTAAGCTAAACTTTAGGAGATACACTTGCAAATACAGATCTGGGAGAAACAGTTCTCTGTGTTACAACCTAGCATAAAATTTTCTAGTAGAAAGCAACAGTGAACTGAAAAAGACAATTTTAATGTTAAATAATAGCTCAATATAAAGTAAAATTATGAAGGAAAGGCTCAAGATATATTTCACTGCTGTGAATAAACAGAATGGCAATTTTGATTAGTTCAGAATAGAAGCAGTTTATTGCTACAGCTGTAGGAGAGAACCCAGTGCAGCAGTGACAGACTCCATTGATATGAAGTCATGGAGTTTATATACCTTTATATTACACAACTCTTCACCAAACTGCTCTTGAATAGTAGAGTTAAATTTGAAATAGGAAGCTCATCAAGCAAAAAATCTATAAATTCAACCTGTCAAGGTGTGAGCACATCAAGGTAAATTCTATTCAACACAATATATAAGCACAACCCAATTTACCTAAGTCTTTTCCCAGAAGGCTAACATCGCTGGTAGGACTTAAAACCATGGAATCCAGAAATGAGACACATAGTTACAGAGAAAGAGGTTGTTACCAGGTGACTTATGTCTTGCCCTGAAATACCAATACCATTTTCTCCTTCTGAATATAAGGGAACTGCAGGAGAAACAGGTAGATAGTGTATTGAGAAACACCAGTATCAGTTAGGCAAGAAACAAGGTTGCTATTGATAGGCCAAGGTAAATAAGGACCAACCTGGCCTTAAGACAGTTAAAGGAGCAATGATGTTTGTGTTCTTGGGGCTGGCCTAATCACATTTCTAAGGCTGTGGCAGGAAGGAAAAGTCAGATGAAAACCTAGTGTAACTGATTGGACAAAAACTTAAAAGACTTACAAGTAGGTCTGTAAGGACATCCTGGCTTCCAGTGTCCTTGTTTTCCATACAGAAAACCCTCAGCTGAAGCTCCAGTAAGGATTTCAAAATGTCCCTTACGTTTCTGAGTGCACCACGGGGATTTCAGCAGGCAATCAGTCTGCAGTCCTCCCAGGCCAAGCAGAACACAAGAATCCAAGTCACAGCACCACATTCTGTCGTGGAATAACTGGAATGCAATTTTGATCAGGTCAGAACAGCAGCAGTTAGCTAAACAATGCTGACCAGATGAGACAGCTGCAAATATTTAACAAGTGATGCCTAAAAAGGCCTATGAGATGTTACTATGTTTCATCCACTAACCATTAAAAGATGACTGGTTGACCAGCACTCATCAGGAGGAATTACATGGCAGAAGTAACCTACCTTTAGTTAAGGAGTGCAGTCATGGGGTGTGAATCCAGCCCTCAGCTGGGACTGGCTGCAGGGCTGAGTGACACTCAGCTGAACCCAGCAGGGAAGGTGGATTAAGCTCATCTCCACGGATGATGCCAGGAGGGACAGTCCTGGCTGTACAATCCAGGTGATGACCCCACTCCATCAGTGTGAGCAGCAACACAGAAGAATATGGCTTGAAGTCAGGAAAATGGCTACAGAACTGTACTCTCAGATTTTTCTGAGTTTGCTTTCCATTCCTTCATGCCCATTGCTCTTCATACATGGTGTTCCTACTGACAGCACAAGGAACTGTTCAGACATAAGGGTTTATAGATAAAAATTGCAGCGCAGCACCTACTGGTACATTACTAAAGGCTTACTTACACATACATATAGATATTGCATATCCATGGGATCTGCAAGGAAAGCTGTGGTCTTAGCTAGTGAATGATAGTCAAATTAGAAGAAAAAGCTCTTTATTTTGCCTCTGTATGTTTGAAATCGCCGGAGTAGATTAAAAGACAGCAGACTTCACATTTGGGATGCTCACTGTATTTACAGTGAGCCTTCTCTTGAACATGGATGGATCTATGAGACCTTACCCAGTTTCCTTGAATTACCTTATGCAGTGAAGAAGTCAGACAGATGACTAAAGCTACAAATAATAAAAAATAATCTTTATTCCCATTAAAAATAGGCATATATTATACACAACTGAATAAAATTCACAACAGTGACTAGAAAACTAGTATCACAGCAGCAAGCCAGGGAGCTTCTGTGGAATGTTATGGGGAACAACTAGTAGCACACAGCTCTGTGGCACAAATATTATTCATTTTGCTGATGTAACACTCCAAAGCTGAGACATTATTATGAGAAAGGATAAAGAAGGCAAACCACTGGCAAATTGTGACCCAGAAAATAAGGCAAAGACAGCTCCATTTTTTCTTGATTTCTGTGGAATATATTTGTTGTTAGAGGCAAGGGGAAAAGAACAGCAGCATTATATGACAGAAAATGAAATAATAAAGCACATTAAGGAAAAAAAAAGGATAATGGAATGCACCTATTACCATGCTACTAGAATGGAGGCCTACTGTATTACAGCAGGCAGAAGGCATAAGGCTGAAAGTCCTGAGGCTGAAAAGGTTTTGATGGGACATGCAAAAGAGGCCACTGCCTATTTTTCATGTCAGAATATATGACTTTGGCCGATTCTTGCTAACAAAGAACTCTTGTTGTTTAAGAAGAAAAAGAAGCAGCAGCTCGGGTAACACCTTCTGGTTTTCAAAGGATGAGGGAATGACAATTTGTCCTTACTCCAAATAGCATATTCCTTATAACCACAGAATATCACAGAATATTCTGAGTTGGAAGGAACCCACAAGGATCATCGAGTCCAACTCTTAAGTGAATGGCCCATATGGGGACTGAACCCATGATGTGTTATTAGCACCATGCTCTGGCTAACTGAGCTATGCAGGGAATCCAGCTTTTGAAAGAACTTAAAAACAAATTTTGCTTTTTTTAGGGGACTCCCTTAGTAGTAGGGAAAGAGCTTAGTGCAGTTGAGACTGGCATGAGTAGCCAGCCATTGGACCTTAAGTCAGAGATTAAGACTGGGAGAGGATCATACATACATCCTTTCCACACCTAATGCAAAGGATGGAAATCAGGTATGTGACCATACATCATGGAATAAGACAAAATACAGGAGAGACAGGGAAGAGAACAGAGCTGTTTGCAGCCTTTCCAGTCGAAAATTCATAATGCAGAGACAGGTAAGGCAACCCCAAAATGACTGTATAATGAATACTACAGCTTTTGTAGGCAAGGAGCTTGGAAAATGGGACATTAAATCTGGGCTAACTAGTAAAAGTATGTGAAACAAGGTATTATAGGACTGACCAGAACCCAACAGAATAGTACTCATGACTAGTATACAGGAATTAAAGGAAATAAATAAGACTGCTTATAAAAGAGGACATGTGACAGCCCAGCTTCCAATGCTTGTAAGGTGGTCAGTGAAAGATATAAAAACCAAAACTGGCTCCAGAGAAAATCAAAACTAAAAACAGAAATGACAGTTAAGAGGCCTTTGAAAGACAATATTGAGGGTCTGCTATGAAATCAAGATAAAAATTAGACATGGATTGTATTAGTTAAGATTACAGAAGAAGTATAGTTATGTGTTCTCAGGCTGAAAAGCCTCAAATATTCTTAAATTCTTAGAGATTAAGAAAGCCATGCTGCACTCAGTACTTCGAAGAGTTGCTCCTGAGGGCAGACGGCTGAACTCAAGTGACACCTTCCAATCTTGCATTTCTATGCTTATGAAAACACTTGTTAAAAGCAGTTATATCTGATCACATTTTCTTTGTATGTTTAGTATGAAAGACATCCACTGTTGTTTCATGACAAGGTCGCAAGTCAAAGTCACAGTATCCAATGCTGAAACGACCCTGCAGAAATTGACAGAATTCACACAGTGAGCAGGTACTGTAGAAAAGCCCACTCTAAGGTAATTAAAGAGGTCAAAACACTTTTACCTGAGGTTTCTTAAAATAATCAAGACCCCTTCCAATCTTAATCATCCATCCGTTGTTGAATCTGTTTGAAAAATTTACAAATGGGAATACTGTATGTTGAATAAAGAAACATTTACATTCACATGACGCACAAGGTCCTTTTTTCAATCACAATTATTTCTAGTGTCGCCAATACCTGCGTTCACTACTATTCCATATAAAAAGATGTTCACAATTTGAAAACATGAAACTATGGAGGACTGATTTTATGCAGTGAGGACCACTGCCTTCTATTCTGGTAATTAATAATTGTCTTAAAAGTGAGGGTTAAGTAGTTTGACTTCAAATAGCTGGCATTCACTCACTCTTTATATCCCTCACCTTATTTCTCGATCATGTATTGAAGATGAAAATTCAATATTCAGTGTTACGCCATAATTCCTTAAAGACTGTTGTATTTCTTCCAAGCCACTAATCTGCTGACTCCTCCCAATACCCTGTCAAAAGTGAAAATAACATGGTGGGGTTCATTTTAATATATATTCACTTCTGGTCAGCTCTTCCTAAACTCAGCAACAAAACTTTCTTATTATCAAAGTAAACCAAAAGCAAGTAACTTCAGTGAAGGCAGATTTGCAGTTTCAAAAACAGGATAAAGAGCAGAGAGACTACAAGTACATTTGCTGAGGGATGTCGAGGAGGAGCTTACCCTCATCCCTTTGAAACTAGATATGAATGACTATGAAATATAGGTGTAGTAATAGTTTAAATAAGTGCAGTGCTAGTTTGAGAGATTTCAGCTCATCTGAGCCTCCAAAATGACAAAAAAATACAGCTGTTGACAGAGCAAAAAACCCCGTAACTCAAAAGATGCTTTGCTTTCCATGCCATTTTCCGCAACAAAACTTTCACAGAAACATCTTTTCAATTTACAGTTCTGCTTACCAAGAATTTGTTAGAGTTATCAGAAAACTCTGAAGTTACCAAATTACTTATGTGCAACTATCACGTTCTTACTTTTATGTCTGAGTTTTCTGCTGAAAGAATCAGAACCTGAATCTAACAAGTTCAGGTAAGTAAGAACAATTTTATATTTTTACTTTTTTTTTTTTTTTTGCCTGTGGCATCATCTGACTTCAGGGAAACAGAAACCAAAATCTTACCTCATCGTAGGAAGTGAGGAGGTGGATTGTCTTCACTTTGCATGGCCCCTTAACTAGCATCTCACAGAATCGTAGAAAGTTATACAACTGTAAAAGTTTTATTTAATTTAGTGACTTGGAATTTCTCTAGTAGCTACATCTGTATTGGTCACACTGAGTATCTACTTGCCTGATGAATGTTCCTAATGTATGGGTCCTCCACCCAAACTTCAGAAACAATCTCATTGAGGTACTCATGGAAAAGCTTCTCGTAGCCAAAGCCTGTTGCGTTTTCCTCTATCCTAATTTGCTTATGGTATTTGCCATCTGAAAGGAAAGGAAGGCTTTTTAAGTAAAGGTCAGGACACCATTTGTGTGTTAGAACACCTCATCCATTACACGTTCATGTAACAACAAACATTTAAAAGTGAACAGGGACATCGCAGCTCACAGAGCCACCAAATGGGTCGGGTTGGAAGGGACCACAGTGGGTCATCTGGTCCAACCTCCCTGCTCAAGCAGGGCCATCCCAGAGCACACGGCACAGGATTGTGTCCAGTCAGTTCCTGAATATCTCCAGTGAGGGAGACTCCACAGCCTCTCTGGGCAATCTGTTCCAGTGCTTGGTCACCCACACAGTAAAGAAGTTCTTCCTCATATTCAGGTGGAACTTTGTGTGCATCAGTTTCTCCCCTGCCTTATGTTCTATTGCTTGGCACCACTGAGAAGAGCATGGCTGGGCCCTTTTGGTGCCCTCCCTTTAGATTTTCATACATACCTTGTTTCTCTTTCTCAATGTGTTTTTTAATGTCTTCGGCTCTGGTCATGTACTCGGAGATCTTCTCCCGGTACCGGTGCTTTTTAGCCTCGTCCTTCGTGGCTGTGGCTCACAAAAGCACAGGGATCCATTAAAACCCACATCGTTTTAATCCCACAGGGTTTTAATCCTACAGGCCCACTCGGTGCCCCTGCCCCGCTCCCCGTCCATCCCTCTGTCCCTCCCTTCCCAGGGCACCGCTCCGGTGTCCCCGGGGCCGACCCCTGAGGGCCCAGACGCCCCCACCCCTCTGCCGGTACCTTTCACGACCTGCAGCAGGAGGTCGATGCCCTCCTGGTAACACACCAGCGACTCCTGGAACCGGGACGCCACGTCCAGCTGCACCGCCCGCTTCACCGCCTCTGCCCCGGCCCGCTCCAGCGCGGACATGCCATCGTCCCGCGGCCGCGACATGGACCGGGACCGCGAACACGCAGGGAATGGGAAAGGGTCGAAGGAGGAGGAGAAGGAGAAGAAGTCGGGGAGGGGGGGGGAGGCAAAGGGGCGGTGTCGCACCGTAGTCCTTCCGCCCGCTCGGAACTGAAGTGCCGCGGCGCCGGTGTCCGCACGGGAAGGACGGGAGAGTACCGGGATGGCGGGCCTAGCGGGAGCTGGGAAGGTGGGAGTAGCGGGGGATCCAGGCGGGAATCCTGGGTGGGATTGGGGCTCACAGCCGCCGGGAAGGTTGGGATCCAGGTTGGGATCCTGGCTGGAGTTTGGGCACGCGGCCGCCGGGAAGGTTGGGATCCGGGCAGGGAATGGGGCTTGTGGCTGCGCAATCTTTTTGCGAGTGTTCAGATCTGTAAGGGAAGTGCAGACGAGCTATGCCCTCCTCTCTTTGCAGGTGCTGGGGAGGAGGATGGAGGGGATGGTGTCCCCAGCCTGGGCTCGCTCTCTGTTTACCAGGTCGAGAATTCCAGACTCGGTATGTGCTTCGGGAGCTGAGAAACTGCAAAATGCGCGTGAGCCTGCTAAATTCAGTGTTTGGCGTGGTATGACGGATTTCTAGAGACTCTGTGGAATGCGTTCAGAGTGCAGTGGTAGAGAACTAACCAAAAGGTTATATCTGAG
This sequence comes from Formicarius rufipectus, assembly GCA_013399695.1. NCBI lineage: Eukaryota > Metazoa > Chordata > Aves > Passeriformes > Formicariidae > Formicarius > Formicarius rufipectus. Next base: position 1,683,232 of record VXAU01002216.1, on the reverse strand, counting down.
TGGTGGCTGGGCACCAGCGATGCTCCTCGGGGTTCAGTTCTAGGGCCAGCCCTGTTCAAAACATTTATCAACGATCTGGAGGCAGGAGTAGAATGTAGAGTTACCAGAGAGATCTAGACAGATGGGAGCATTGGGCAACCATCCGTGGCATGAATTTAAGGAGAACAAATGCCAGATTCTGCACCTGGCATGGAGCAACGCCAGGCACAAGGATGAAAAGGGAGAGCAACCCTGCAGAAAGGGATCTGGGGGTGCTGGTGGGCAGCAACTCAACAAGGAGTCAGCAGGGAACCCAGGCAATCAGGAGGGGAAACCCCATCCTGGAGTGCATCAAACACAGCACAGCCAGACAGTCAAAGGAGGTGATTATCCCACTGGATCCAGCATTGGTGCAGCCTCACCTGGAGTGCTGTGTGCAGTTTGCCTGTGCCCACACTTTAAGAAGAATGTGAAGGTCTTTAAATGCATCCAAAGGAGGGCAGCAAAACTGGTGACAGGGCTGGAAGGCATGTCCTGTGAGGAGCAGCTGAGGACTTTGTCTAGTTTGGAGAAAAAGAGGCTGAGGAGTGACCTCACTGCTCTCTGCAGCTTCCTGAGGAGGGGAGGTGGAGAGAAAGGTGCTGAGCTCTTCTTCCGGTGATCCAGTGGCAGGAGACCTGGGAATGGCTTAGAACTGCATCAGGGCAGGTTCAGACTGGACATTAGGAAGCATTTGTTTACTGAGAGGGTGATCAAACTGTGGAACAGGCTTTCCGGAGGGGTGTTCAGCACCCCAAGCCTGTCAGTGTTTAAGAGGCATTTGGATAATACCTTAATAATACTTTAACTTTTGCATCACCCTGAAGTGATCAGCCAGATGGACTAGATGATTGTTGGTAGATCCCTTCCAACTGAAATATTTTGTCCAATAAATAATTAAACAAACGTGATGGGAAGTTTGACTTGTGCTTTACATTTTTACCTTATTTTTGCAAGATACCATCTTGTGTCAGTTTAAGCATTCTTAAAGCCTGTGGAAAAACTTGCCACCCAGAGGCTGAGCACAGGCTCCCTCATGAGATGTACATGAATTAGGTGTTGTGCTGGTCCAGTGTTGTCCATGTATTTCCATGCAGTCATGCAGCCAAGATCAAGAGTCACTGTATTTGTCAGCAAACCATTATAAAAACGTTTGACTTCATGTTATAAAAGCTGAATTTGAGTTCACTTTGTTAGTGCTTTGACAGCCTGAAAAGAAAAACAGGTAAGAATTTTTACCTAGGTTGAAGTGTGTTTTAGAGAGTAGCTGACTATAATAATAATGATCAGATATTTAGGGAAAAATCCTCTGGTTTTGTGAACTTTTCATTCTAGGTTTTTCAGCCACGGCCTGGAGACCATGAAAAGTATGGAGGTGACCCTGAGCAGCCCCACAAAATCCATGTTATTACTAGAATAAAAAGTGTTATTCGTCGTCCATATTGGGAAAAGAAGATAATACATGACCTTGGGCTTGATAAAGTAAGATAGTTGTTCTTTACACTTGTTGTACCTGTCAGAAATGGAGCATTAAGGTGGTGGTTTAAGCATTAAGGTTTTATAAGCACCCCAGTTTTGCAGTCACAAAATGTAATTACATTTATAGCGGCCATAAAGCAATCTGAGAAGTTGATGGTGTGTTTAAAATGCTGAGGGGAATGTTTGTGGCAAATGTGCTTTTAGTGGGAATTTAGAATATCCCTGTATGGTATTGTGCTGCATACCTGAGGAGAATTTTACCCTGAGAATTCTGCCAAAATAATAGAAATAGGTTTGTAAATACTTTGAATTCAGTTTTCTCTGTGGGTCATGCTATTCAGATATTGCAGGAAGGCAAATAAGACACTTTCTATGCAAAGGCTTTGAAAGCCAAGACTCTTAAGCGTTTGTGTCAAAGACATGCTTATCCAAGCTTTTCTGGCTAACTGCACATAGTGCAATGATTCATCTAGTCAGTGCTGTGTTACACAGAATAGAATGTGTGCTTGATCAATTTAAGATATAACTAAAGCAAGCAGTTTTGCCCCTAAATTCCTGTATTTACATTTATAGTATTTTTAACAGTTGGAAAAAGTACATTGATAATGGAATGGGAATAAAGCTGAAATTATCATTTCACTGGAATCAAGTTTGATCCAGTTGTGATTCAATATTTTGTTTGTGATGCATGATGGTTCTCTAAATCTTACATTCTCCCCCCGCCCCCTTGTGGTTTATATTTTTAGTGATAGTGTGAAAAGTGCAGCGAACAGAGATTCGGGGTTTGGCAATGCATTTGTAAAACCTTTTTTATCCTTTATGTAGGCTCATCAGCCAAGACTGCACAAAAATATCCCTTCTGTGAATGCCAAACTGAAAGTTATTAAACATCTGATAAGGTCTGTTAATTATTTGTTTATTTATTTGTTAATTTGGAGCACTTAATGTAACTCTCTTCTAGTCTAGGATTTCACTAAGCAAACTCTTTTGCCTGTAGAATAAAGCCACTGAAACTGCCCCACGGGTTGCCAACAGAAGAGGAAATACCCAACACCTTTCTTACAAGCAAGGGAGAGCTTATCATTAAACAGCGTCTGAAACCTGTGGAACAGAAAGAAATTAAGGCATAAGGTGTGCTGGTTGGATTGAGATTTTATAAAATAAAACTTTAAACCCTGAGTTAAGAGTTTGTGTGTGAAATATAAAAATTCTTACTCTGTCTGGTATCAATGGCTGAGGTGTCCCTAATGATTAAAAAATTGTATGTGTATGGATAGAAAATTCCGTGTTGTTACTAGTTGCCTGAAATATTAAATGAATTATAGGCTTCCTGTCCTCTTGTTTTAATTTTGTGACTAGACTGCTGCAGTTTATGGCTGTGAATTTTATAAATAAAGTCAGATAAGCAGAGAAGTGGGTAGAATAGATGTAGCCAGTGATGGTGAGAATGTTTCCCAGCTAACAGTAAAAGTTTGTAGTGATAATGCAGGACTTCACTTTCACTGCATAGAGGAGGGAACTGGAATTGAAAAGCCCTCTGTTTAGTAGTCACAGGAGAATCGACTGTCCACAGATAGTGGCAGGCATTTGGATAACTTACCTTGGTCATCTAGATCTCAGGGTTGTTCCTTGACAAACAGTCTCTCATTTGGCTTCCTCTGTAGCTTAAAAAGTACATGAACTCTCCATTTGGGAGTAACAGTAGTTAAGGGCATCTTGGTAGGTTGTATAATTTATGTTCCAGGAAACACAGTATCTCAATTCATATGTATTCCCTCATCCTGAGTGTTCAATAATAGCCTAAGGACTGCAATTTATGTGAACGTTGATGCTTTTCCTGTTCTAAAATTGCAGACTTTGGAAATCTGGAGACCCTGAAGCCTGCCTCTTTGATCTGAGTTAAGGATTATGGGCTGCAAGCTTATAAAATACTACTATATGCAGAGTTTTATTTACAGTTTTAAGAATTGTGGCCAAAGTTAGCAAGCTGCTGCTGTATCAAATAATAAAACAGTTTTCATTCCAGCAAGCTTAAATTCCGTAAATACACTGGGAGCCTCTCTCGCACTAGTCACACTGAAGAAGAGTTAATCTTAATGACTGTATGTTGTGAGAAGATTAGAGGAATACAGTGGCTGCAAATGAGTGTTTATCCTTTGTGCCTGCTTGGAGAGAAGAGTAAACACCAGTAGGAGTTCAAAGGAGCAGACATATCAGTACAAGGAGATAAAAGCTAGAGGCACTGCATACAGAAGGAAAAGGATAGACTATAGCAGTGGCATTGAAAAGTGTAATGGCCCCTACAGGCAGGCTGAAGACAGAAATGAGAATTTGAGGTGAAATAGAAAAGCATGGAAGAAGTGAAGCAGATCAATGAATGTTGCTTTTCTTCCATCCCTCCTTCCTTCCAGCATCTGCGCAGCGTCTGGTAATGCAGTGTGTTAGCACTGCAATCTCTGCGAGGTGTTGGTTGTGTTCCCACAGGGAGCTGCTTAGTACAGGCTGGAATTTGAACCCTTTTGAAGGACATGTGTAGTGCAGCCAAGGTACAGGGTTATGCTTTAAAGAGATGGCACAAGTACTAGGGCCCAGAAAATAAGGTAAATGGATCTTGTTGTCGGTGGATAGCAAATAATAAAACTTGTGCGAGGTCTGGAGGCCCAGAGCACCAAAGGCAGGATGGCTCAGCCTTACCAAGCCACGTTGGGGTTCCGGTGGGCGCCCGGCAGAGGGCGCACGGCCAGGTCCGTCCCAGGCGGTGCGAGGACAGGTAAGGATAGGGATCTTCTGTTCATTGCGGGGCACTGGCCCTACAGCCTACGAAGTACTGCAGGGTATTCCGAAGGGAACGTGTTAATGAACAGGCTTGTTCGGTAGCGGGCACAGCTTCAAAAGTGTTTGATGAACTACCTAAGTTAAAGCAGAGCTAATAACTGCTTCCCAGGTACAGAGAAGGGAATACGTAATACCTGAAATTTCTGGGTAAGGTTTAGGTACAAGAGATGCTTACAGATGTCTTTAATTGACAAGCTGACAGTGTTAATGAAAAAGAAAATTGTATTTCCTTAAAATTTCCTCTTTGGGTGTTTCTGAAATGGTATTTCTTCCAAGGCTACAAATGTCACAGAGTCAGTCTGCTATCCCAAACCTTCTCTGTATCAGCACACATTCTCTAAAGATTTTTTTCAAATCTAAAATCTGAACCAACAGAGTGTGCAAACAGAGTGTGCATCCACATCCTTTCATTAATGAAACTTTGTAAATGCTCTGTGTAGATCTTTGTGAAGCACAGATAAGAGATGCTGCCTTTTTGTGCAGGATCAAACAGGTTGACTTAAGGTGATAACAAAATTCATGTTGGAAGGTACCTCACAGGTCTCTAGTCCAACCTCCTGCTCAATGCAGGGCCAGTACTGAGGTCAGACAAGGTTACTCAGTAGTTTGTCCAGCTGAGTCTTGAAAAGCTCAGGACAAGGACAGCTCAGCCTGTCTGGATGTCCTGTTCTGCTGTTTGTACTGCTGTTAGACACATGTATTGACAGATAAAATGCAAGGAAGATAAAATCTTATTAAGTAGTGTTACAGCTTTTGGGCAGCATTAATCTGCTGCTTAAACTGTAGGAACAGATGAAAACTCAGGACACTCTCACAAAGTAAGATAAAATATAAATGTCAAGAGATAGGCTGCAGTTTGGATTATTAGCAGTGTTATCTTTTAAGTTATTTTTTTCAGCCTTAGCTGAAAAAAACCCTCATTGGAATGTTACACTTGTTTCTGGCTTCATTGCCTTCCTCCATTCTTACTATTTCTGAAGGAGAAATCCTGGATTTTTTAATTAGAAGCAAAGCGTGCAATCAATTACTCAGAGATTACTCTCTGAGTAATTGATTACTCTCATTATTCAGAGCTCTCATGTCCACATTATTGGCAAAATTGTGCATTGTGCCAATATCAGTTTTTGTTGTATCCGTGGACATTGTTACTCCTGCATTATCCCACCTGAAATGAGGGTGAAAGAAACACAAAAACAGAGCTGCTACTTCATTAGTAGATAAGCAAACAAACAAAAATCACAATTGGATCACACTGCTTTAGTTTATACTCCATTTTCACCAGGATTGTTTGCAATAGTATTACCATTTCCAGCTCTTTTTGTCATTGAGCTGGTCCTTTTATGTTTTAACTTCGTGGAGGAATCGTAATTTCTTGATTTACATCCACACTTGGTGGTCACTGTTCCCTTGCTATGTTTTGCTAACATTAACATCTTCAGTTTTATGGCTGTTCCCTTGTGTGCATATTCCTTCATGCTTACCTACATCAATAACCTCAGATGTGTTTGTACTATAGTTAGAGTAAAGGGATCCAACTAAAAACCACTTCAGTGTATTCAGTGGTCAAGAATGTAACTGTTTCCTCCAGTGAGTACCACACATTTTCAAAATTACTGTGTTCCTCCTTCAGAGATGCCAGGATAGGCAGCAAGGATAGGTTGCTTTTTGTAGGTGGGTATAGGAAGACAAAACAAATCAAAGGGAGAGATTTGCATTTACTCCTTGCAAAAGGAAATGTCATGGTATTTGCTGAGTTTCAAAAAAAAACTTGATAGAAAGCTAACCAAATCTTATTCCTCCATTCCTTTTATTGAGTATTAAGGAGTATTATTCCACACCTCAGTAACGTGAACAGAGGAACCAGGATGTGTTTACTTTTCTTCAGTACTTGGTTTTATATGTGTGAAGTGTTTCAAAGCTGACAATACTCCACCTTTGAGGTCCTGTTCCTCTGCCCAAGCTGAAATTTTTTTCTGAATTTGTCATCCTGCATAAAATCTGTGTCTTTTGCTGAGTGCTCTTCACTGTCCCATGACTTGCCAATCTTACAGTACTGTTTGTCAGCCTGAAAGCTAGACAGCAATATCAGCATACCAGAAACCCCAACCCCACTATTTACCCAGAGCTCTTCATTGCTTACAGGCTTCTTGTGTTTATTTTGATCCTTAATCTCACGACTTACCTATTTTGTAACTGTATAGAGACAAAGCAAGCGCAGCTCAAGCCAGCAGATGTGTGAAGGACAGACTCTTGGGCCACTGAAGAGGAATCCTTGCTCCACTTCTTTGTCAGAGCCTTAAAAAAACAACACAACTACTGTTGTAAAGATGACAGTGTTCAGAAAGCAGCGTGACTGCTGCTTCAGTGTTTTCAGGTACAAGATGACTGCTCCTCTCCTCCCCAGATGCATCAAGGGTGGGAAAATCTGTTTCCTCTGGGAATCTCCCCTGGATCTCTGCCCCAGTCCTCCTCTTATCCTTTCATATGGGGTAGTAAAGCACAAGTCTGAGGGGCCTGGAGCTGTTACAAAAGCATATCCCAATGTGTGCACCAAATGTGTAGAGATTTTTTTGGATAAGGATACAACTTGGCAAACAAGTGAGGCACAAATGTAGGTATGAATAATGAGGCAAGATCCCCAACTAGCCTGGCCCCTGTGGTGTATTAAGTGTAATTAACCTGATAGTATGTAGCTGCAGCCTGCAAGTCTCCCTGCCCAGTTAAAAAAAGTGGTTTTTTTCAGAAACATTATCTAAATGTGAAATAGGAACAATTAATCTCTTAATTCCCAAGGGAGTACTGGGAAGCAATCAGGAGTTTCACAGTGCTAAAGCAGTCTGCTCGTGCTCTGACATTCACTGGGGTCCTCCCCAGGTGCTGGGAGCTGACAGTCTGAGCAGCGTTGGCTTTCGTGTGGCCATGGAGTTGGCTGAAAAGGCTTTGGGGGTTGCCTTTCAACAGGGCCCCTGCTGCTCTCCTGACTCTGCTTCAAATGAAAGATGAGATTTGTGCTTTTAAGAAGGTTGACCGTACCTGCACTTAATCAAGTGCATTCCATGGTCACCCCAGCCATCCTTCAGCACTGTCCCAGCAGTGTCCTAGACTCTTGGAAAATAACACCAGTAATCAATCGTGGCCAGAGAAACACCAACAATTGCCAGCTTTTGCCATCTTGGCATGGTATTTCTCTATGTTCTTCAAACCTTTCTCTGCAGTCTTCTTTGAGGCGGGAACTGCTAAACATGACATGCATGACTTTGCCTTTCATTTTTAAAATCCAAACCCAGTTTTTCTAACAGTCATTATGGCTGAGCTGACATTTTGAATCCTTCTGACTTTAAATAGAGAGAAACAATGACAGAATTGACTAATTTTGCTGAATGGTAAGTGCCCTAGAAATCAACACATGATATATAAGAGGATATAAAAGACATTAAATACAGAGGGCAGCATGTGGATGAAAAGGTCGTCCTTTTGTTTTAAATCTAAACCTTTGGGTTGCATAGTCCCAGATCTAGTTCCTTTTAATTTAGAACTAAATTGAGAATTGTTCAGAAACTTGGATTGTGAGGGAAACCCTCTTAAGGGAGATAGAAAAGCAGGTTCTGTGGCAGCATTGGATGCATGCAGCAGACCTTCATTTTTTCCATGATGGTCTTAAATATCATCTCAAAGGCAGCTCTATTCCCAATGTAAACTTACGTGCTCAAGTGGGATCTGTGTTGGTTGTGGAAAAACCTGCTTGCATGGCAATGACCGACAGACCCCAGGCCTGTAATAGGCATGAGTGTAAGGGGAGATGAGCAGCTGAATCAGTGCCTACCTACACAGCTCAGACCTTCTGGTTTCACAGTTGGCTCCAAAACTCCAGTTGTGTCAACATTCAGGAAATTCCTAACACTCCGAGCAGCCTAAGAGCAGTATTTACACCCAAATATCAGGCCAACACAGTGTGTGACTCATGGTGTTAAAATGCCTCCAGATCCATGACTGACAGCCATGGCCTCGTGGAGATACTAGTGCTGGCAGATGTGGTCATGGTATGCATTGTTGACTCTGCAGAGGATTGTCTCTTGGTCATGCCAGGGGAAAGCCACAGTGTAGCTTGTGAGGTGAACTGGTGCTTCGTTCACAATTCATCTCCCTTTATTTTAGCTTGCCTAAAATGTAGCTGTCTGGTCTAAGCTTGTGACTTAGGCTGCCCATAAGGCCAGTGGAGAAAGGCACCCTCAAAAAGCTGTTTTCTTTATTCAAAAATAAAATTTAAAAAAAAAATATCGATGAGAGTCAAGAAACACTACTTACTGGCTCCAGCTTGCTTTTCCATAGTGACTGTAAACAAGAAAATTGAAGAGAAACATCCTTCAATCACTTCCATTACAATTTCCCTGACTTTCAGATTGTTTGGCCTGCAATTTATCTGTTGTCTAAACATGCCATTGCAGGAGGGAAGACATGCAAACAGCAACTGAGGAACAGCGCTGACCAGATCTCAGCTTAATGGAAAACAGTGGATAATTTACAAGAATATTAGACAAACATCACAGACCTGACATGTTTGCTGCAGGATGTCTCTCCACCTTCTCACCACACTTCCTGGAGACAAATGTCCTTTTTATCTGCTGATGGAGTTCTGGAGCAGCTGGCTCAGTGCACTTCCCACACCCACTGGTCATACAAGAAACAGAAACACCAAACAACTTATTATGCATCCTCCCAAACACAACAGAGGTTCTGCTTAACAGCATGAACACAATTATGATTTAAAAATTTAAATACCTTTAATTTAATTAAAAACCCTGCTGCTAACAGTTTGGAACTAGGAAGAGCCTTGTCTGAAAACAACTGCTCCCCTTCAGTTCTTGGAAGCAATAATGTGCTGACAATGTGAAACTGGGAACCTGCACTTCTGGATGTAATCAAGTTTTCACAGGCAAAGATCCAGGAACAGTAACATGGCCAGAGCTGCAACTGCTGAGAATTCGGATATGCAGAGACTATGCCAGGTCCCTGTTGTTATGCCGTGTTGTACAGAGACAACAAAGGTCAACAACCTCAAATTAGCAGGCAGTGAGAATTTCAAAGCTACTGTAGCTGTGCAGCAGTAAGGGAAAAAGCCACTGGATGGCAGAACTCCCCACGGCAGAATCCATCCTGACCTGCTTCTTCCCGCCCCGGTAGATTTTGTGAGTGTGAAATGCTGTTTCTCGCTTTCAGCAGCTCTTTCACATTTTAACCTGGGGGATTCGTCCTGTGTCATTGGACTGCGAGATTCAATTCTGTAAGTTTTTCCTGTACTGTTGGTATCTCCCGTAGAGAACCAACAGCAAAAAGTCACAGCAGCCCATGCATGGGGCTCTTCATGTTCTTGATTATGAATGAGTGTAAAGAAGGTTGAAACAAATTTTCCTTCCTGCCTAGCAGGAAGGAAAATAGAACAGATATGGCTCAAACGAAGTGACATTAAAAATTTGAGAATTGAAAGTACCCCTGAAGATGATTCACCGAACAGTAATCTCCAAATGGTCTGTACTACCATTCCCTTATTGCTGGGGGAGAAACATAACGGATGTACTAGTTTTCTTCTACATCACAGTAATTAAGGCAAACTGGTAGATCTCCCATGTTTCTAGAAATCATAATTGTGTTCGTGCTGCAAAGCAGAACCTCTGTTGTGTTTGGGAGGATGCACTGCTGTGCTCCAACCACGAATGCCTTTATTCCCTGCCCATATTCTGTATACAAACCTTCTTTGTGCCACCTGGAGAGTTTTGCCTGAATTTCCCAAGACTTTTTTTATGCTCAGCTAGCTCTTCAGCCTCTATATAGAGCAACCTGACAGTCCTGCTACTGAAATATTTGGTGTATGTGGTCAGTGTAGGCCACCTACCTACAGTAAATACAGCAACAGCCACAATGATTCATTGGTATCAGTAGCCATGCACTATCAGTAAGGAGCTCTTCACTGATCACAAGAGTCACATGGGAGAGACAATTCCAATTTGCCCAGGAACCAGGTTGCAGGACACTGGATCAGATCTGGTATCAGCTCCTCTTTACTCTTCTCTCCTGTGTCTGACAGGAGGGAAGGATTGCATCTGGAAATGAAATGCTTCAGGACAGACATGTGTGGGATAATCTGGTCCTCTGTATGGCCCTTGTGGCTCAGGCATGCAGCTTTGTCTTATTAGAGATTGTCTCCATTTCTAAGGAAGAGGCACAAAAAATATGCTGCCAGGATTTTTATTATTATGACAGGAATTCCTCATTTCTGTAATCATGCACATATCCAAACCCCACCTGAAGATCATCAATTGCTTGATCTAAATCAGCTGAGGGGTGGCTGAATAGGCAGGGAATTAATAAAATAAAATCTGATTTAAAGGACAGAAATGAGTCAAATTTCTCTGTGCCTGCCTTGCAACAAGAAACCTTTCCAACTCTTGGTAATGGAATGTTTGTGGAAGGCTGAGAGCTGCAGCTGTAGAGTCTCAGGTCAGCCCCATCCTCATTGTGTGGGTTTCTTCATGTTTTTGAACATTTCTCCTTATTGCTAATTAGCTCAGTAAGGCATGGGTAAGAAATGAGTGATCCTAGTTATGATTTCAGGGGAGAAACTAGGCTGATACAAGCTTCTAAAAGCAATTAAGTCCGTTTAAGCTGTGGAAGGTTACCCAGCCCATAACGGCAAGGCAGGATGCTCTGGGTACTGAGAGCAGGTCCCTTCTCCCCAGACTGCATTATGGCCTCGTAGGGAAATGATGGGGCTTGTAGGTGATTGAGGCATGCAAGGAACTGGGAAAACTTTATGGATGAGAGGAGAGTGCAGCCTAGAAAGGGTAGGCTGCACCTGAGCTGTGACACAGACAACCTGTGTCACTGGAAATTGGAGAGCATCTGGAGGAACATTTCCTCTAAAAGCAGGGAAAGCAGACAAATGCAGAGGACTACCTGATTTGAACTGATTTGATCTACAAGTCGGGCTTGGCTGACATTCAATTTACATCTGAAAAGAACAGAAGGGAAATTAACAGCAGGTTCATGATACATGAGACAGACAAAATAGACAATACAGTGGTTCATAGGTTTCTGTAGCTAAATTTTAGTAGAAGAGGGGGCTTCCAGGATGGTTTCTGTTAGAAGCTGCCAGAAGCTTCCCCTGTCCTGTGGAGCCAATGACATGCAGGTCCAGGAGGGACTTCCTCCTGGTGGCCAAAGT
>VXAU01002216.1:1643783-1671245 GCA_013399695.1 Formicarius rufipectus | reverse complement strand
GGTGTTCTTAAGACTGATTTATTTCTTACGTTTTAGTTCTTATCTTGTTAGTAATAAATTTGAGTATTTAGCCACTCTGAGTTTGTTTTGCCATTATCTCTCAGTGTTTTTTTGCCTTTTCTCTTTTTCCTTTCCCTCTGGGAAAGGGGGGGCCTGGAGGTTTGGGTGGACACTGGGTGAAAACTGCCACAAGTGGCAAGCATTTGGCACATGCACTATTAAGCAATGTAGTGAGGGCAAACTTAAAAGTGTTCCTACATAGTTGCTAGAGACTTCAAAATCAAGACAGGAGAACCCAAATGCCTGGTGCCAAATAACAACCCTGAGACAGCGGGTATCTCATAGACTTGGTGGAGGCTAGAAAACCAACAAGATACTGCACTGCCAGCCTCATAGGTATGATAGAGTAGGGTGCAGAGGTGGGTGAGTGATGCTGTATGTGAGGGATAAAAATGTCCTATTACTTAAAAATATTACAGGAAAAGAGAAGCATTCCTCAAAAGTTGTGGGTGAAAATCCCAGTCGCTACCAATAAAAATGCTGTAGTAGGATTATACTCTCCATCCTTTATGAGTTCAGTAAGAGTGGTCAGTGAGGCTAGAGAAGGAGTAAATACAGGATGGTGGTAGGGGTGGAAGTCGTCGTACAGGCTGGATCAGTGCCTCATCAGGATGAGATGCAGAAGTGGATTTTTTGATTGCAACAGATCCCTGCTTCCAGGAAAAGTTGGTCCAGCCACCCACAGAAACAAATATTAAAGAGTGGTACAACAGCTTTGTTTGAGGGGTGTTGGTGGGAAGCTGCTCTGAGGCTGCAATCCTACAAAGTGATTACTTTTAACACTGAAATGGGAAAAAGGAGGTCATGTGCATGCAATATGGGTGAATTTGATTTCGAGGAAGACAATTAAATAAACTGAGGCATAGAATCAGTCACCCCCAACTGCAACACTGGCTCCATAGGGGTGCTTGGGATCACAGGCTGATGCCCATTCTGGGTAATACAGGAGAGTACATTGAAGATAAAGTCACTCAGGTGATGAATAAACCTAGTCAGCTGGGAGATGGTCAGTCCAGCTCCCATATGGAGCAAACCTGCCTTGTTTCCTGATGGTCTTCTGGGATGACATCAGCAACTGCATGGTTGAAGGCCACGGGGTGAAGTATAGCTGGGTTTTCAAAAATTTATGAAGATTCAAACTGGCATTATCAAGGAAACTAGCTGTGGCTTTGCCACCCAAGAAGCTGTGGAGGCCAATGGCACCAGCACGTTCCCAAAGTGACTGGATGGATTTATGGACAGCAGTGCCATACAAGGGGTGGACATGTTTCCTACCACCCCTGTTAGACAGCTGGGGATGTTGAGGGCACAGGAGGAATATGGACTGCAGAAAGCAGCCAAGTTCATGTGTCCTCCCCAGGTAGCATGTCCTCCTGCTGCTGCTGGAGACAGACTTTGGGGTGACTGATACCGGTATTACCCACACAGCATTTCTTATCATCATCTGACACCTCTGGTTTAGAGGGGGGCAGGAGCTGCATTGTCTGGCCTGGATGAAACATGAGGCTTGTTTTATTAGGAAGAAACTCCCATAGGATGAACCTAATATTTTGAGGGAATGTCCTGAGTGTGCCCAAGGCAACTGCTAGAGAAACTCTGTCCTGGGAACAGGTTGCCGGCTGGGAAATCGCAGCCTACTTTCTCAATGAGTAACAAAGCCGAACAAATGCAGCTATTCAGCACTGTGTTGCTGTGCTGACATTTCCCTTTGTTTTCTGTGTATGAGAGAGAGATATGGATATGTGGCTCAAACTGATCCAACTCCAGCATTCAGAGTCAGCTATCAGAGCAATCTGTTCTCCCACGTGGCTTAGGGCTTTGGCCCACGGGGACTTGTTTTTGGCAGTGGTTTCCTGCTGCTTCAATTAAGGCTGAAACAGGTTGTTTAATTGGTCTCTCAGCCTGGTGTCTATGAAAGCCAGTCACTGCAGCCCCAGACTGCAGACAGATCCCTGCCTGAGCCATGGAGGGATCAGCCCATACCACCTGCAGCTTAACAAGTCGACGAGAGAGAAAGCTTGCCACCTCACATTTGCTCTTTATTGTAGCAAGCACATTTAAATACATTTCCCAGTACTGACACCAGTTGTAAAAATAAAACACAGGACCCTAGCAGAGAAGCTTTTTCTTCCCTGTCTGTAATTTGCTTTTGATTTGCTGACTGCTGACTCTGAGGCAGCAATGTTAGCCTCAAAAACTCCTTAAACAACACCTATTGCTTTTCGCCTTTCTACAGCAGCATGGCTATAAAGAGAATATGTTTAGATCAGATATTAGGAATAAATTCTTAACTGTGAGGGTGGTGAGGTGCTCAAACAGGCTGCCCAGAGAAGTTGTGGATGCCCCATTCCTGCAAATGTTCAAGGCCAGGCTGGATGGAGCTCTGAGCAACCTGGTCTAGTGGAAGGTGTCCCTACCCATGGCAGAGGGTTGGAACTGGATGATCTTTAAGGTCCCTTCGAATTCAAACTATTCTGTGATTCTATATGATTTACAACTACTTTTACATGTTAGTTGTGGCTGTTCTTTAAAACACCCAGGGAATGTGGCATTGCTTCATTATCCTCAAAGTTTTTTGAAGTGTCTAACACCAATCTGCCACCAAACTCACTACTACTTGCCTTACCCTCAAGAGGAAGGAAAGGATGTAGGTCATTGTCTTTAAATTTTTTTTTTTTGGTAATATTAGAAAATCATGACTGTGTGCTTTTTCTCTTTTCTGGGGAAAAAAAAAAAAAAAAGTAAAATCTAATTCCTTATTTCCTGTACTTTCTATCTGAGTTGTGGTTGTCCTGAGGACATTTTTGTTGGTGCAGCAAACTTAAATGCTGCTGCCAAGCCTCACTGATGCTGACAGATGAATATTTGAGAGAAGAGCTACCCCAGATGCTTCCTACACAGTGCTAGGAAAAGGAGAAAACCCCAAATGGGATTTTCCCTATTTTTCATTTCTTCTCCCCTCCTTCACTGCCACTAACTTCTTTGTTTCCCACTAGAACCCCCAGCTCTTTCCTGGGTTTTCCACCTGCCTGCTACAGCCCTGCTTGACCTCCTCAAGTGTGTTGCACCTGTGTTTGATTCATTTCAGTAGTCTGGTTCCTATCTGGTTTTCATAGTTTCTAACCACCAGTGGAAGAGCTAATGTTCCTGCTCAGTGTAGACCATGGTTTCATCACCAGTGCTTTTTGTACTTATTTTAAGGCCCTTCACATATGAGGACATTTCAGTTTTCTGCTGAAAGCCTTATCCAGTCATGATACAGCACAACCACAACTTCTTTCTTGGCCACTAACCCAGTTAGATAAAGACTTTGTTTGGTCTGAGGTGGTTTTTCCCTGCCAAGTCAGGCTGCTGGAAGCCTCCTAACTCTTACTGCTTTGTCAACTCCCAGGATCTCTTAAAGCAACCATTCAATCCTTTAACATCTTCCTCAGTGTTGCAGCCAGATGTCTTGGAATGTGATTCCCTGGATCTTTCTTTCCCCTCTGATTTGTCTCTTCTCTTTCCTTACCTGAGCTTCTGGTTTTTCTCATATGTTACTTGATCATTTACTTTGCAAGGTGTGTCTTGCAGTGCGCCATGGGTTGAAAGGGTGACCAAGAGCGCGACTGCAGCCGCTCTGTCTACACCCAGACAGAAGAGTAACTCCTGGTAACATGGACACAGGTGACCAGAAAAAGATCAGAGGGCACAGCAATCTGAACTCGTTGTTTTTCAGGAAAGCTTCTGCTCAATCTTAAGGCAGCAGGCCAGTGTTAAGCTCTCCTATTTACTTCTTCCTACCAATTTAGCAAGTTTCAACTCATTTTCTGCAGAGATTCACTGCAAGGTGCTGATACCCTAAAGCAATATTTGCAACAACGCATGGGATTCCAGTAACTGGAAATTTTAAATAGACTTAAAAATATAAATAATCCTTTGTGGCTATGCTGTACAAGTCAGGGGGCAGGTCTACAGGGCCTTGGATGTTGTCACCACAACATGAAGCAGCAGCTTCATGGGTAACACTGGAGTAACTTGAACTCCTGAGGAGCTCACAGGTCTGTGGGGATGGCAGTACCAATAACAGTGACAAGGAGCTTGCTGTCAGTGATTGAGGCTGGCATGAAGGGAGCCAAAGAAAGCATGACTCTTGTTCGCTCTCCGAACTCAAACCCCAACCTTGTACACATTGGTAGCCATGAGATTCCTTGCCCCACTTGAAATTTATACTGATCTACCAAAAACATATCCATAGGCTTTACATAAGAGTTTTATATAACATAGAGGTTTATATAACATAATGCACCAAAGGCTTCATCCCATGAATTTTACATAAGCTATGTGAAGTAGAGGGGACCAAACCATGTGATAGGCTTCACACATTTGTATTTAAAAGTAACAATTTTAGTAACACTGTATTAATATAGTGCAGAATTCACTAAAGACTAAATAATATATAGTTCAGTACCTCTGGTTGCACAATGTTGAACTGTTTACAGTAGTCTTAAAAAAAAAAATCAGTAATATTTGAGACATCCTAGAGTTCTCTCTGGTCTTTGGAAGTGATAAAATGAGTTTGCTTATGAATATGTTAATCATGCAGAGTCCTTGTAGTGACAGTAAGCAGATAAGGGACTGGCAAGAAAAGGGGCACAGGATTAAAACTCTTGGCAAAAGCTGTCTCTAAACCAGCTCTCATGCTTCCTGTGTTGACACTGCCTGGCAGCATAGGCACACACAGAGCATATCCCCATGCTGCTGGGCAGGACTGCCAAGCACATCACTTCTGCATCAGCAATGGTGACAGCCAGCAGAAAGGTGCTCTGACACCTCCAGAATGGAATTCAAAAGGCTAAATGTGAGTGTCCTTGTTCACACGTTTGAGTCAGTGGCTGAGCTCAGGCCCAGTTCTTCTGACGTATCCAATCTGCAGCACCATTTTCCTCTCCTTGTTCTCATACTGCATTCTAGACCCATTCCAAGAATACCAAACCAGGTTATTTACTCATGTTGTAAGCCACATGAATTTGAAGAAAACCAACACTGAAATTCAACATTTATCTTTATTTTCTCTCTTATTCTTAATATTCTCAGTACTATTCTCATTAAACCAAAATTGGCACCCAGAGACTCATCCACATTGAAGACCACTTTCAAACAGACCTTATAAGCCCAGAGCTAACTCACTCCTATAAGAGGCTGGGACTCCTGGCAGAGGGATGGATGCTGAAATGCTTTTCAGTTTGGAGGTATGGCAGTTTGGCACCCAGCATAAGGGTGCCAAAGCTAAAGCAGGAAAAGTTGTGGGGTTTTTTACCTACACTGCTGCTGTGATACAGCTCCTGGGGTGGGTACATACAGGACTAACTCCTGCTCTGAGAGCTGATCTCTAATGGAAAGGTGTTTTGCATGCCTGCTGTGGCACTTGTAGTATTTTACATATAGAGGATTTCCCCTTTGTGAGGCTGCTTTTCACCCTGAAGAGGTCCCCAGCCCCACCATGGCCATGGGATCCAAGGCTTGGGAGACTAACTGAAGCATGTTTAGCATTGTCCCCCTCAAGGCTGGCCACAGGGATACTCAGCTACTCCAGAGACCAAAGGTTCAGTGAGAAGTCTCTTCATTGACCCTTAGCCAGCAGCATCAAGGGGAAGGAAAACTTTAACTCAGGGACTTCATCCCCTGCATTGGCCATGGAGAGAGAAGGAAGTGGATGGAGATGATGGGAAGAGCACAGCCAATTACCAGGGAGAGCTGCTCGTGTGCTTCTGTCTGGGGGATGCAGGAACAGCCCTGGGTTCAGCTTTGAACAAGATGAGTCACATTCCTCACTCAAAATTTAAACACTGCTGGTCTGTCGTCATCTGTCTCTCAAAGGCCCCAAGCTTGTGGTATCTCATTCCTGTGGGTGCTCTGAAAGGCAGTGCTGAGCTCTCCCATGGGTGAGTGGGCAGCTGGGATTTACTGGAGCAAGCAGGGTGCTGTTGGCAATGTCACCAGCATTGGTCCTGCCAGAAGACCTGCTCTGGGTACTGTGATCACTACTGGGCTAGTCTATGCAGAGGGAAGGCTCCGTGGTGGGGCGGGTTTATGAGCTAGAACCCATTTCTCTTGAAGTATTGGGCTCGCCTAATCACGCTGTTGACATAGTTGCTGTCTCTGCTGCATGGGTCTTCCTCATAGACCTGCAGGTTGCCCATTTTTGCATGGTAGGTGCAGATTCCCCCTGGAAAGAGTTAAGAAGGAGTTGTTATGAGCTTGTAAGTAAGAGAGATTTAAGAGTAAAAATTTCTAGCCGAAAGGGCCATGCATCTCACTAAACATACGTAACTGCTTGGCAAAGTGCTAATTGTGCATTATTGTTTAAAAGTGACTGATTTTGTAAAATCTTTATTGCCATAGTGAAGGAACCCATAACTTTCTCCAAATGCAGGTGGAAATGGGCGTAATCTAAAAAGGCAGTATCAGAGCAAGGATGGGAGAACAAGTTACGGCACAGAGTGAACAAATCACCATGTAGATAACATGGACTACAAGGAAAGCTGGATCCCAAGATTTCTGGATGCAACAGCCTGCCACAATAAACTCATTGTGTTGTGGTACCTCAATTTCTGCCTCAGTTTCCCTAGTGGCTTGCATTTGGTTGTTTTCTTATTTATCCACCTGACAGCTATTTCACATTTCTGGTCTGCTGGTTTGGAATCGTATCTTTTAACTCGGTAAACTGGGCTTGGTTGGATTTTTTTATTGTTACAGATGCTGTAAAATCTGCCTGATTGATGCTCTTCTTCCCTTAAAAGTAACACCAACAAGTGCATAGCACTCCCAGTGTATCCCTTCCCAGTATACAGCCCATCACGTACCTCTCAGCTGCCGGTCCCAGGTCCAGGTAGGATGTCTTGCCCGTACTTCATTAATTGAAAGAACCAGGATATTTGAGCACTGATTTATGTGCTCCTCACTGTCCCACACTACATAAGGCTGCTGTAGCTGTCTGCTGATCTAGGAAAGATAAGCAAGAAAATGGCTTTCCCTGTGAATGAAACCCATTTGTAGCTTCCTCCTCTTGATTGGACTCCTGGGCTGCAACTCATTGAAGTGACCTTATTCAGAACAACACTTAAGCACAACCTTTGATGTAGAGGCAATGCATTTAAGTGCTGTTTTGAACACAGAGAGGTCATTTGCTAAGGGAAGGCCCTGGCATATGCACTACATTACTATGCTTTGACTCATCACCCTGGTGTACCTGCATCAAGCCGTACTTCTGCCGACTCTGGTCCCAGCCATTGTCCAGGAGCAGGCCAACACGGCTCTCCTGCGACATGATGGCACCGATGAGAGCTGGGTCCAGGCACAGGTTTCTGGCTACTCTCCTAATCGGGACCTCGTATCTCCTCAGGCGTACAAGGTCTGCCTCAGCAGTCCTCCGTACCATGGCGTATCCTGCAGCGTAGGAAAAAGCAGACTTACACACATCCCTGTCCAAGACCCTCACCTGCCCCTTGAGCAAGTGTATCAAAGCAGTAACTCAAGTTCTGAAGGACTTGTATCTACACCGAGTTGGGCAGTGGAGCTTGGGGAACAAGCACAGTCCTATTGGCTCTGATCGTGGCCAGGGAACTGCTGTGCTGAAGATGACCAGGGCAAGAGGGAGGCTTCTTAGGAGGTAGGACCACATGTTTGTGGTCCTCTTCTTCTGCTCTTTTACTGGAAATGAGGTTCTGGAGTCAGAAAACTGAAATTTTAAAATGGATTTGAAAAAATAAAGATACGCATTACTACTGACTGGCCCAACTGCAGTACAGCTATGTTCTGTCTACAGAAAGGTGGGGATTTTTTTAAAGCAATTTTGGAACAGTTTGGAAACAAGCACATGTGTTCAGATCTGTGCTTGGACACTGGCAGTAAAGGTGTCTGCCCTGGAAGAGCCTACATCTGAGATACCTGGCAAAATTCCTGGGGATATCAGCAGTATGAACCTGACACAGTCAGCCATGCAGTGACACTGGGCAATAATACCCGGCAAAAAAAGAGAAATGCAAAGCATTTACCAAAAAAGAGTCATCCAGAGGTAGGATGGCTACACACATGGGACCATTGCCCTGTAAACTATGTCTCTGGCAGGTCACCACCACCAGCTCAGCCAACATGCCAACACCCAGGACCTGATTGCGAGCATCTTCCCCTCCCAACATACAGGCCCCAGGGTTTTGTGAGGATGCTGATGTCAAAGCCCTGGCTGGCTGATGAAGAAGCTATTTTGACTGAAAAGGGATGGTACCATTTCCCTTTGCTTTGAGGTTGAAGATCCTGGCTACGGGACCTGAGATTTGTCCTTCTACTTCCCGCCTCATCAGGAGGCTTCACAGCACCTGCCATTTTGGGAGAGGAAGGGCCGCTTCCTCCCTTTTGCCTAATTGAATAGATGCACCACATCTCACTTGGCAATAACAGAAGGTAAAGCATCCCCTGTCAGGTAGCAACAGGTTGATAAATCAAGCAGTGAATGGTACCTACCGCAATCGGGGGCTCTTACAGCTGTACAGGAGAGTGTGGGGGCTTGAATAGCACTGATATCACCATAGCAACTGTAACTTACGGATGGAGCTGAAATATTAAACAGAGGTGTTTGAACACATAAGATCACAGAGCACTATAGTACAGGTGCTGCAAGTGCATACAAGTTGAGCACGAGGGAGTCATCCAGACCTGCAATCCACATCCCCTTGTGCTGGCCCTGCTTGTACAGTTACCACTGCTCTCCATCAGTAAGGTTACTGAAGAGAGGTAGAGAACAGAAATTTGTTCTTTTCTGAATGACTATGGGGGTCTAATGAAAATTTTGATGAATATGTGCCTACCCTGTTAGATCTAAAGACTGGTGTGGGAAGGGAGAACCACAGTATCTGCATTTGCAGAGGACTCTTCTCATTCAATGTCCCTCAGTGTCCAGGACCCCTCAAATGATAGTTGGAGGTACCTGAGCAGCCTGGCTGGGGGTGTATCTTGTGTCCCTCCATAACTTGGTGAGGAATTAATTCAGGAGGATTCTTGACTCACTCTGGGAAAATTACCCTGTTTCCTCAGTAACTGAGGAACAAATAGCCTCCATCAAACAACTTGCCACACATTTGTGAGACTGTTTCTGAGCAAGCAGAGAGATTGGATAAGGTTAGCTAGGAAAATTAAGAGGAGGTATGTCTGTGACTCCCTCTTGGTTTCGGTCCCATACTCCAGATGTGCTGGTTTAAAGGACACATGTGGGCAGCAAGCAGCCTCACACAACAGCAGAGAACCCTCAGCCACACAGGGTTTTACAGCGCCATGCAGAAAGGGAACCTCAGGTCTGACTGCACACGTCCTCCCTGCAGCCCTTCTGCAAACAATTCCCATTGTGCTTTTGGCAGCAACCCAAACCTGTCTCACCAACAAGGGCCGAAAGGCCCAGCAAGAGCAGTGAGGGGATCATGGTGATGGCTCTCCTCAGCGGTCCCGGGAGACCTGGAAACACAGTGGTTGGCAAAACATGAAGAAATCATTGCTGACCTTCAACAGCACTGCAGCAAAGTTGGCGTGCCAGAACTCCCACCCTGAGGCACCAGACGGGGATGGCCTTAGCTGAGGAGGGGTTGGGGAGCAGAGGCAGCACACTTTTGCCTCAGGAAGCTTGGGATCAGGGAGGTCTCTGTTGGCAGCCTGAGCCAGCAGGGACCTTTTTAGCCCCTGTCAGTTCTCATTGCTTGCTCACATGGCCCCTCCTGAGTGCCCATGATGCCCATAGTGCATCTTCACAACGAGAAGGGGTGTTATCTTTGCTTTAATTTTATAGGTGTTTGAGTTTAATGTGCAACAAAGTGCACACGTCCACTGCTTCTCTGTTCAAAAAGGATTTTTGCTTGGCTTTTGGAAAAACTTGTTTTCAAAAATCAAGCAATATGACCCTTAATTCTCTGCTAAGAGCGTGCAAGGCAACTCCAAGATTTATTTGGTGAAATAATACTTTACTAATGAATGCATCTGTTGTGTTCATTAATAAAATTAAAAAATGTCATCAGAGATAACAGCTATCAAGTGCAAAAAACATTGACTGTACTTGCCTTGCTGGTGAACACATTGATGAAGTAGCTATTTTGACTGAAAAGGGGTTTTATGGCTTACAAATACTTTTTTCCCCAAGAAGATTTCAAATACAAAACACACCACAAGTCTTGTAGACAGTCATCACTAATGCTGTTAACACTTGAAAACACATTATCAATCTTAATAATGTGTGACCTTTTCTCTAGTCTTCATTTCTACAGCAAACCAGACTGCATGGATGCAGAAACATGAATAGTCCATCGGTGTCATTGGAGAGACTCCCTTGTCCTGAGGGACCTTACTCAGGCCAGCAAATGCCCACAGATGGAGCTGGGTACACATGGGAGCTCAGTTTCATCTCTAATGCTAACACTGAGTATTCACAAACCCAGAGCAATATGGCTTGACCCAATACTTATGAATTCAATGGCACATTCATATGAGTCCACATCAAAAGCTACAGGCTGTAGCCCTCACCACATGCAGAAAATTGCCGTAATATAAAATTTTAAGTTACCAGCCTTGTTCTTTTTCCCCTCCCATCACAAAAACCTCACAGGCCTTCAGTAGAAACAGCGTAGTAATCACAATATTGACAAAATGCTAAATCAAAACAAAATAAAGGCTTCCGGCTCTAAATAAATGTTCTATGAGTGAATTCAGACTCACCTGTCTTCAGTCAGCCTTCCTCTGAGGCAGGTCACTTGAGGACTTTTATATATACAGGTAGAAGGGGTATACACCCTATGGGCTTTGGAATGTTAATTCCTACCTAGTGTGATGACTGTTTTAAAGTACAATAAGTAATATATATTAAGAGCTTAGAACTCTTATAATTTCTTTCATCCAAAGATTTGCACAAGTAGTTGTTAGTCAGACTCAGGACAACTGCGTGAAAGGAAATAAATACTGGTTTTCCTCCATCAATAAGCACATTGATGCACAACAAATGACTTGCAGAAAGTATTGCAGTGAATCAGTGGCAGAGGCCAGGAAAAAGTCAGATCCCTGTCTAGTGCTCTCCTTGCTTTATGTCTGAGTTAGTCTGGGCACATTTCTGCAAGAATTATTTGGTCTCATTTCCTCAATGATTTCAGATTGCCAAGCTTTTAATTAGGAATCATGCTTTCATATGAATTTTTAAAAGGATAATTAAAGAAAAGCATCTCACTGCTTCATTGCTTACAGCAAACCTAATTCAGAAGGGGGACTCAAATACTTTGAGAACAGAGGCAGGGTTTGACTTTCAGATTTAGGGAGGCAGCATGCTGCAGCTGAAATTAGGAAGAAGGAAACTGCTCTCTCAGCAGCTGAAGCTTGTGGGACCACACAGAGGGTCTCTGAAAGACTTTCACTTTGTGGCCAAGAGATTTTTTACATATCTAAAGCATCTGAGTCACTTGAAGAAGAAAAGATGGTCTGAGAGCCCAGTGCCCTTCAATCCTCTCCCCTTTGCGACATTTTTCTCTTCCGAAGACTCTGTCCAGGATGCGTGGAGAATAGGAAGGCAAGATCTTTTCTTTCTGGTAGCTTTCACTTGATTATTTAATGAATCACAAATCCACCTATTCTCATTGCTCTTTTGGGCTTGAGATGTGGCAGGTAGGAAATACTGTTTTGTACAGATACTAATTACTGGGTTCAAAACCAAGTGATGGCTATCAGTCTGTAAAGTACAGGAGATGATTAAATGGGCCTTGTCACCTTAAAAATTAACAAACACAATTATCAGAGACTTAAATCCTGAGATAGTATGAAGAAAGGAACCTTCACTGGAGAACCTAGTCCTGTTGTTACAGGAGGGCTGGAATATGAGTTAAGGTGAGTCTTAAGTATAGAACTAATAATGACATCCTCCCAACATTACAAGGCTAGGCAATCATTCTTCATGTACCAACTTGATATCTTATTGTGGTATCTCAAACTAGACTATCACTTAATCCTTTTACTGGGGTTTAACATTTTAAATAGTAGATGTTTAACAGGTAGAAAATAGAAACATCACATGTACAGTGTGGCTTTAATCTTTTCAAAAGGAAATTGTGACTGAAGAAATGCTGGAGGGGAAGAAAAACAGAACAAATGATCTGGGAAAGCTCATAGTGCACAGTTTGATGGCAACAAGCCCAGTAGATATATTCATTTACCATCTACAAATCAAGACAATTGTATTAGAAAAAAAATGTATTCTCTCAAATAGATGATAATAACTTAGTATTAATATCCAGCTATGTTTTATAAAAACAGCATCATGTTAGTGACCATAAACTAGTGTTCCTCTGTCACTGAATCTATGTTCATGCTCATGACTTGGGACTTTTTTTTTGAGAAGTAGCCTCTGACCTTAGATAAGATTTCTTTCCTAATGCATTGGCCACTTGCTGACAGTCTTTACGATAAAGTTTTGAATTTAAATGCTGTCTTTACTATGTATTTTTCATTTATTAACTGTGTAATCACATATCTTCTACATTTCACAACAGTCCCATGAATTCTTAATGCCTCCTCTGCATTGCTCTTTATGTACTCACTGAGTGGCAGTATTTTAAGTGCAATTATTTTTATCTGTGCTGCTGTAGGCTCTTAGGTCACCGGGACAGATTCCTTGTATTCACATAATTTCCAGTGTAAGCCCAAATAAGAGGATATTTTCTCAGCAGCATTATGAAGTGGACCTTTTCTCACTAAAAACATATTTATCTTCATAAAATCTGCCAATTGCCTTGTAGAGTAACAGCCAAAAGCTGACAGCCTCTATGGAAACATGGTCATGCTCACATACATCAAGCAGGGCTCTAAGCCAGTGCATTTGTCCAAGGCACCACCACGTAATTAGAGCTGCAGGATGTTAGAAACCCCCATCTTCTGCTCAGAGGTCTTTGTGAAGCTGTAAACCCAGAGCATTGAATTCAGGTGAACTCACTTAATGAGAGTGGGCTGCATCTATCACTAGTATGGCACAATTTTTTATTTTTATGATAGACTTAATTTGGAAAATTACGTCAAGAGTACAGTGTCAACACATATTCTCCTTGTGCTGGATTTTGGTCAGCACAGTGTGTGACTGGGGGGGAGGAGATGGAAAGCCAAGAGAAGAAGAGGAGTGCACTTATCAAATGGTATCTGCACCTTCTTAAATTTAAGAAGCAGAAAAGCTTTCTGGTCTTCCCAGGGGCATCCTAGCAAAGCTGCAGTCAGTGACCACAGACATGGTTTCTCCATGGTCTGTCACTGACACTGGTACATTGAGCTAAAGGGAGAACTGAGTGGACAAAAATTGTTACCTGACAAAACAGCATTTTCCACTTGCTTTACATAAACTACAAGGGAGCACAGCTGAGATCTAAAGTACACCAAAGTTCAATACCAACAGTTCTTTCCTAGTCACAGGATTTCCCTTCTTTTTTTTTTTTCCATCACCCCTCATGCCAAGTAAATTTTTTCCATTCCACTCAATGGAAATGTGATCAATATGGACCATCATTTTTTAAAAAGCATTACATATTGCACATGTTATTCTCCTTCAGATTGCAGGTTACAGCATCACATATCACTGGGTGGTGAGAATACTATCTAAAATTACCTGGAACAATACCACATTAATTATTGTCTCTTGCGAGTTTCAACTGGTTTCATAACATGGGCAGACAGATGCCTTTCTCAGGTTGTTCCTTTTGTCTTGGATGTAATTATAGGTAGCAACAGGCATTCACAGACTTTGTAACTGCTTTATAGGGAAGCTGCCCAACACTGCTGACGCACATTGGATGCCTACTGGTAACTGACCAAAGATGCATCTGTAGCATCACCTCAGACAAACCTTCTAGAGCTGTCATTCCCAGCTTTTAAAGAGATACACCTAGTTTAGTAATTAAATTTCCATAGTTCTTCTTTTCTACATCAAGTATGTCTGGAAGTAATCATAGAATCATTTATGTTGGAAAAGATTATCTAGTCCAACCATTAATCCAGTGCTGCCAATTTCACCACTAAACCATGTCCCTAAGTGGCACACCTACATGTCTTTTAAATAGCTAGTGTCTTCAAACTTGTAATACAAGAGACTCTCAGTATTCACTGTACTCAGAAGTTAACAGGTGCTGAGGGCCCAAATTTTTTCCTTTCTCTTGCTTTTCTGAAGAATGCAGATGAGCATGGAGCATTCCACTCTGCCTTGCTCTAGCCACAGTATTGATGAAGGAGGGAAAAAGGTCTTTGACTTCTGTTCTCTAAAATAAGATTTTGAGTTTTACTGTAGAAAAGGTTTTCTAACAAAGAGGGCACTGGATTGGATCTCATGAGACCTCAGTTCACATCCCATAGCTTAAAGTCAGGTCTATCACCTAAAGCAAGTCTGGAGTTTGAGCCAGGATAGAGTCTTGCATGTAGGTCAGGACAACCCCAAGCAGAAATACAGGCTGGGGGATGAACAGATTGAGAGCAGCCTTGAGGAGAAAGACTTGGGGGTGTCGGTTGATGAGAAGCTCAACATGAGCTGGCAATGTGCACTGGCAGACCAGAAAGCCAGACATGTCCTGGGCTGCACGAAAAGCACTGTGGCCTGCAAGTGAGGGAAGTCATCCTCCCTGACCACTATGGCCTCATGAGATCTCACCTGGAATACTGCATCCAGCTCTGGACTGCCAGCATAAGAAGGATGTGGACCTGCTAGAGCAAGTCCAGAGAAAAGCCACTAAGTTGGTCACAGGGCTAGAGAATCTCTCCTATGAAATCGAGCTGAGGCAGTTGGGGCTGTTCAGTCTGAAGAAGGCTCCAGGGAGACCTTATAGCACCTTCCAGTACCTAATGGGGGCCAAGAAGAGAGCTGAGGAGGGATTTTGTACAGGGCATGTAGGTAAAGGACAAGGGGTACTACTGAAAGATGGTGGATTTGGATTTTGTTTGTCCAGAGTAGCTGTGGATGCCACATCCATGAAAATGTTCAAGGCCAGGCTGAATGGAGCTTTGGGTAACCTGGTCTAGTGGAAGGTGTCCCTGCCCATGGCAGGGTTTTTGGAACTAAGTGATGTTTAAGGTCCCTTCCAACCCAAACTGTTCTGTGATTCTATAACTAATAAGACCATTTCTGTGTGCCTGGAATGAATGATGCAAAGCATTGAGGACTGTCAACATTTTAGAAACCAAACAGGAAACAGTTTCAGACTTTTTTCTAGGGCAGCACACTAACAAAAGAAATAATTAGCAAGGAGGAAGTAGATCAGGAAAGCAATTAATGTTGTTTTGTGTATTATAATCACCTGATTTTCATACAATGTCATTTGGGAAAAGCCAATTGTTACTGGAGATTGCATGGTTTGTGATGCAGGTAAGTTAATTTTTAAACCTTTTTTTATAGGAGTTCTATGTTGAAATCATACCACCAGGCAGGTGACACTTGAACAGGCTGTGTTCAAAAAGGCAAAGTATATTAACACAGATTCAACACTGAGCAATGTGGCTACTGGATCAGTTGTGGTTTATTTTAGGCAGCTCAAGCCATGGCTGCAATAACTAATCAAAAAAAATATAGCTGTACACAATGCACTTCATAAGATTTCTAAAAGGCAGTTCTCTTAACTACTTCCTTTCCATCAACAATCATCAAGTATCTCTCAGTGTACATGCACTTAAAATTAATTCACCAAGTTTGAACAAGAGATTTTTGGATTAAGCTCTGGATCTTATGTACTTTAGCCAGTTTGATGTGTACCTTAAGCTGATGAAGAAGGTATGAACATAAGTTCCCTTTCATAGTATACAATACAGAATGGTGCTCTGCAAGGGGACAGGTAACAAGGAGCATTTGCAGACTGCACTGTCTTGGATCACCACAATCACACTGGACAGGCTTAATGCTGGAGGCTCCCAGCCAAGATCAGAGTAGACCATTTTTGTTAAATGTGGTGGAACCTCTCTCTATTTATCCTTTAAAAAGGGCTCAGGCGCAATATTCCCCTTAGAATAGTTCTAAAATATTATACTGTAACATCAAGTACCTTCCAATTCCTAGAGAGGCTTTTCTTCAACTCCAGAGTGTAACACTCAAACTGTCATATACAGCTGTTCTAAACAGACAGATCAACCCACTACTGATGTAATTTTCCTTTAAAAGCATTAAATACACAGCTATTGTATATGCAATGAGTACAAAAGCTGTATTATTTCTGCATCAGCTTGTGCTTGTTTGTTTGTGTATGTGGGAGGTGAAGTGTCAGCATTCCTCACACTGAGTTGAAGACACTGGCTTTGCTCTTATGTGGAAGACAAAGGGCTTATTTTAGAAGCTGTTCTATTTGAAGTCCAAATTTTCTCTAGAAATTTCTGTAGAAAAGTCTTCACTTTAGAATTCCTAGGTGGGAAATAGCACAATGGGGATTACTTAGAACAGAGGACTTGAAGATATCTTTTGAGCTGGCCTCTCTCAATGATCCCTATGACACAGGCAATCCTGCCTACTAAAGGGGTCTGAGAGCAGCTGCACTGTTGTCACCTCCTCTAGAGTTTGGTTTTTGTCCTGTCTCTTTCTGGGCCCAGACTCCTTCACGCTTCCCAAATCCCAAAGCTCAACCCAGCACTTAATTTCTGGGTCGATTTCTTGAGCAGACCATCACCTGGGAAATGCAGGATCAATCGTCAATCCAGGAATGTCCAGTCAAGTCCAAACAATCCAGATTTAAGAGCTGAACAACCCAGATTGTGTTTGATAATTGCCTTCATGCATTTCTTTAATGACTACTTCATGCAAGCATCAAGCACAGACTTAAGCACTAATTGTATTACTAAAGTAACTTGCTGAGTTGAGGCATAAGCCCCATCACTTCCCAAGCTCTACATGACCATTTCTCATCATTTTGCTGTTGAACATCCTTTTGTGGCTATCATATGCCAAGCCAGGTACCCCTTAGTGATTAGCCTAGGTTCAGGAACCATGATGAGTCATGTCCTCACATACCCAATCTATCTGCCAGAATTAACCACATGGAACCTCTGTCCTTTGTAGATATTGCATATCACCACCATCACCTCATCTATCAGCTACATGGGCACTGGACTGCTGTTGACAAAGTTAATCCATCTACTTTTCAAGTCTGTACAGCTGACATTTGTTTCAGCTGGTGTTCTCTGTGACACTTCTAGCTTGCTGTCCCAGGTTTTATTATTATGGACAAGGCATTAAATTAATCTGCACTGTGAAATCACTGAACTCTACCATAGAAGAATAATTTGTTCCTCACTAGTCAAGCTAGATGAATTTCCCACTCCTTGAAGAACTTTCATGTTTCTGCGAAAATAAAATTTTGGGGTTTGGATTGTCCTTCTCAAAGTAGTATGTAGAACTGAGATGTTACCAAGAGGACTCTTCAGTAACAGTTTTAATGTTCACTCAAGACAGAAAATGCAGAAAGCAGATACAAAAGAACTGAAGGAGCAAATCTAAGAGACTGCTACTTCAAAATGAAGTTAAACTTATTATTACACAGTCTCAATTTCCCTTTTTACCCACAGCCAGAGCATCCCTATCCATGGCAAGGGGGTTGGAACCAGATGATCTTTAAGGTCCCTTCCAACACAGGCCAGTCCACGACTCTGAATCTACCCAAACCACACATTCCTGCCAACTCCTCGTATCAGCACTGGAGTATGTGTGGTCATGTTACAAGCCACATAAAGGAAAATTAACCTAGAAAAAAAAAATCATCAGCTTAAAGTGACATGAAACCACAGACTCTGAGTAGGATTTGTGTTGTGTTTGTAATGAGGCTTTTCACGCACGGAACTGCGTAACCTCTAACAACGCACCATGCTGCAATCCTGACAAGTCCACGTGTTTCCACACAGCATGCAACTACATTAGATGTGATTTTATACTTCCACAGCCTATTCAACATAATTAGGACTCAGAGATGAGTCTTGCTAAGACACTTGTAAAAATACCTTTGGAACACTGGTTTCCTGAATTTCATGTGACTGGATGAAGACAAAGAGAAAAGCAAAAGGAGTACTTTCTAATGCATTTAGAGTTTGTGCATTAAAAAGAGCAACTGAAAGCAAGTCTGTTTTATGTTTCTTCTAGATAAACAGGCAGCTGTGTACATCCTAAGCTGACTGCCTGATCTCATACTGTTAGGACAGAACTGTAAATTGTTTCCTAGAAATCTAGAAAGAGCCCATACAACTTTTTGATGGACTTTATTAGAAGAAGATTAACCCACAGCACCTAGACTTCCTTCTTTGAAAGGAGGCAGTAGTCAACATTAGAATTAAAATAATTTTATTTCAATGTACATGAACGGAAATAAAATATAATTTTTTAAACTTAAAGAGATATATTGCTGGGCTGGCCCAATCACAAGTGTTCTCCACTACAAGGCAGCAAGACTGACTAGACCCACTTCACTGCTTTTTGGACCAACTAGGTTCAAAGTATCACCTCAAAAGGGTCCTTCACCACAAAGCAAATTATTTTTTTGAAAACAAAATCATCAACTCTTCCCATAACCAGAAATTTTACATTGTGTCCGAGGAAGATCTCCCTTGAAAATTCTGTCCATTATTGAAGAACAGTACACAGTATGCGGTGCTATATCTAAACTCAACAATCAAGATTTCTCCCAAATACAGTGCTCTATTCTACTCTCTTGTACAAAGCATCTCCTATAAAATCCACACATTCACAACCACAGAATTAAACAAACCCATCACCAAGGCAGTTTTCAATACGCTTGTTGCTATGTGCTATTACCTGCTATATCAGCTCTGACATGCAGTGTCATGACATAGATGGTAGAAGGGCATTTCTCCTGGCCACCTGATTCAGAATTGACAGAAGTTATGACTGTTTTTACAACTTATAGAGAAGTGCAGTTAATTTATTCAATGTCGTGATATGGCACCATAAGATAAGTGATCATTTGTTAAAATGCACAATTTCTTTACTAACAATCTTGTGGGGCTTTACTAGTCATATGAATAATAATAAATCCAAAAAGAAAACTAGAAGAGGAACCGATGGAAAAAATTTTAAGTGTTTGCTACCTCTTTTAATAAAGAAAAACAGAAACTCCTGTAACTGTCAGATTCAACAAAAACAACAGGAAGCAGTTCCTCACACAACAGAGTTGCACTGTGGCCTCCTTGCCACATGACATGGATACCCGGATACTGTGATAATTCAGAGATTTTTTTTCTTCCATTATTTTCACCACCAAATGTTCTCAGGTACAGAATTCCCCAAGCCACAAATTGCTTAAAATAGATTGTGGGGAAGCATTGCTATCTGGTTATCCTATTTTCACTCTTCTTTGTGCATCTGCTTTTAGCCACTGAGACTGGATGCTGGGCCAGAAGGACCTTTGGTCTGACTTCATACAGCTGTTTCTAAGTTACTTCACAACATTTCATAAACTTATACTTAAGACAAACAAAATTCAACATCTGCCATGTCATTTAGTTAGAAGGACTAAGATTTTTGAATTACAAATGACTTTCAAAAGAGGAAAAAAAAATAAGCTTTTTTCTGCTATGACTCAGTTGTATAAAACTGTATAGAAAAATGAGAATTATGTGCAGATGTAATGAAAAGCAGTAAGCCTTATAAAAAACATTCTTAGAAATGTACCACGCATAAACAAAAGATGATTTACAAATATATTTAGCGGCTCTTCTAGTCATCATCAGAATCTGAATCATATATCTTTCCTCTGATGGTCTTCTTATCCAGCTTTGTAAAGCTTGTTCCATATTTCTTTTGACTTTGAAAAGGTGGGTCCATCAAGTTGCCACTAGAGGAAAAGGATAAGGCAAGTTGATTAAAGCCATATTCATACAGAGAATAAGCAGCATGTCTAATGACCTGGTTCTCCAGAAAAAAACCCACACTGTAAGACAACACAAGGCCTACTTACTAAAAGCCACCCTAAATAGCACTGTGGTGCTGCTAGCATAAAAATCTGACCTGAACAGTTTTTCCCCTAAATACAGTATATCCATTCACCATCTGCCATCCCACATGTGGAAGGAAAATATCTATTTCAAGACTTTGAGGAGGACTATGTCCTTTTCAGTAACTCCAGAGTAGGGCATTATTTTCAGTGCAGTGTGGAAACGAGGCTCACTTTGCAAAGCCAGGGTCTGGCAAAATGAACAAAGAATGAAACAACTTTTCCACTCCACAAGGAGCCAAAACCAAACATACACTACTAGGAGGGTCATGTAGGAAGCAAAATTATGCCACAAGCCATGTATGTAATATGGACTAAGATGCAGTTGAAGGATGACTTGCCAAGTTTTCTCTGAAGTGGATTGAAAATGCTCAGATTTTACTGTGTTGCAACTGCAACATGAAGAATCAGTAGGTGATTTAGAGAGGGTTACATTAGATACATGACTCTGAGGGCCATATCAGAGCAGCACAGCTACTCTGTACTATTCATGGAAAGAACTGGGTTTATTTTTATTATGATACAAAAAGGACAACATAACACTCATTACAGTTGCCAAAGAGATTCTCTTCTTTCCCTTGCCAAAGCGTTCAGATTAAACTCTCATGTGTCTTAAGCATACAATATATCAAATTACAGACTTCCACAGATTTTCCTGTCTTGCAAGCATGTTCTCCTTGCACTTTATCTGAAAAATACCCACCACAAACCAATTAATTACCTGTAATTAATTATGTCTGCACAGCCTAATCTCCATTCCAAGGTTTCTGTAGTGAAGTCATCAGTGTTACCAAGATCAGTAAAGCCCACTACGTAGTCTTGTGTTTTTCCATCTTTAATTAGTGCTAGAGTGGGTATTACTTTGATGCGCAGTCTCTCGCACAAGAAAGGAGATTTTTCAGCATTTAATTTCAAGAATTTTGTCTCAATGTGCTTTTTTGCCAATACAGTCAAATGTTTGTCCATTATTTGGCACCTGTGGAAAAAATTACCCAAAATATGTGAAGTGTTAGAATGAATAAGGTGAATAACATGTATTTTAAAGAAAGTTTAAAAGGAGCAGTAAAGAACTAGTTCTGTTATGTTACTGCCTCAGACATGACCTTTCTAATTATGAATTTTGTTTCAGTAGAAACTGTGTTTTAGAGGTAGCTGGATTTAATGACTAATAGAGTAACAGCCTGGAGTACCTTTAGTGCACAATTACTCCACTCATGTCTCTAATTTCCTCCTAACTACTTCCACGTACACCTGAAATCCTCTTTCTCATTTCTTGAGACCTGCACTTTTTGTTGAAATTTCTGACTTTCTGCATTAGCTTCACTGCCTGTCAGTTGGAAAAATTCCTCTGTACAAGATTTCTTCAGAGAAGTACTCTCAAGATGTTAAAGCATTTTGGATTTTTGCAGTCACTACCTTCACAGCTGAGATGCAGTAACTCACTGTAAGGGAAAAAATAAGTGATTTGCACAGTAGGGCAGTAGGGCTATAGGCAAAAGTATTTCACTTTTCTGTTGCCATGGAATAGCAGTGAGCATACAATTATTGTTTCTCAGCTGAGGGACAGTGACATGAACTGCTCAAAATACTTGTGAACTTATCACCTGTAACCTCAACTTTCGGGATCATGAACTCTTGTGAGGAGAGATGAACAGATCAAAAAGCTGGATTGGGAAAACATGAAAGAAACTTAGTACGGTGTATTGGTTAACCAGACATGAGCTTCAAGCTGGTTGTCAGCACAACATATTTTGCAAAGCGCTTCCTCTAAAATTCCCTCTCCTGTCTGAGTCTACCAGACTTTTTTGGTTCAAGAAACAAGAACCAAGCAATCCAAACCTGTTCTAAGCTATTTTATTTGCAGTGACAGCCTTTCAATACCTCTGAGTAAAATCTAGCCAAATAGAACTGCCATGTGCATTTCTGAAACTCAAACACTTAACCTGGAAAATGTGGGACACAGATACCTCACTGCATAATCCAGCCTTGACCTCTTTCCATTTCTCACACTGAGGCTGTTTCAGTTTATATTCTATAAGCTAGAGAGAACATAACACCTTTGGGGGAAAAATAAAGTCCAACAAACCAAAAACAGGACAACTGGCTCCTCCTTCAATAAACTACTCTACTTTCCAACTGCATTTTAACAGAACACATTGAGAGAGACCCAGTAAGGAGAAGCCTACAACCCAGAACTTCTGATATTCTTCCAAGGAAGTGGGAGATCTTATTTTCAGTTCCTATTCTGAGTCAGGACATATTCTCAAATCAAGGTGTTTCCTAACCTAAAAAAAAATGACATAATCACAAAGGCATAGGCACAAAGGGAAAGCAGCTGGAATTGGTACCCAGAGATTCTTTTAAAATAAAAGATTAAATTCTCAAGATGTCTATACAAGATATCGGTTATATTTTTATTTTTGTTAGCCAGATCTGCCCAAAGTATCTGTATCTGGAATAACCAAAGCCATCTGGAATGTTGCTTTTCTATGTTCACTAGCTTTACAGACCTGGCTGACTCAAACTAAATCCATAATGAAACACAGCAGTCTCTCATATATTGTCACAGAGGCTATACACTTATGTTCTAATCAACTACATAACAGAGTATTAACTGTTGTCAAATCACGTTCAGAATAACTTCAATGGAAAAAAACCACATTTTAAAAACATCAAACATCTTGAGAAGTGAGATTTGTAATGAAGGCATTTGAATACCTCTAAAACACCTACTTATTTGTGGGATTTAAAAGAACAAAAGAATGTGTCTGTTTTTGCAGACACCTCTACACAAAAGGTTTCTTCAGCATGGCTTACTTACTATACCTGAATGTTGTATCTCTATAGAAATGGCAAACAACATTTTTACTTTCTTTGACTTCTTGGAAAAAGTCTCTCTCACTTGGGATTTCTCTGTATTCTCCGTGTCCTTTTGAAAGCCACTCCTTTTGGAAAACAAAAAGGAAATAATTACTATGAAGTTTGTTAGTCCTGCAACTGTCATGCAAGCTCTACACACTTAGGAAAAATTAAAGATGGAGCATGCAGTGAAAAACCATTTCATACAGTAATAGAGAATCAAATTATTTCCTTTGCTTCAATTACATTTTGAAAATACACAAACACTATTAGGCCTAGGTTTGGGCTTGCCTCTTTTTCAACAGCAGATACGTGGCTGAACATTGAGGCCACCTGGTTTATTGGAAATACAAATCTTGTACGCAGCTGTATAAATTTCTGCAGTGTAGCCTCTCAGTAAGACAAGACTAGTTCAAAGAATACCAAAACAAAAATTCTCGGCATTTGAAAATTGCCAATTGACAGCTTAGGCTACTGTCTTTGAAAAGTTTTTGTACACTCCAAGAACTCTTGTCTAGAACTTAATCAAGTCACTATAGATATTAAGTTTTTCTACTTAAGTAAGTTTTCTTCTTCCAAGTTTTTCCTCTATGAAAAAAATCTGGGAGAAAAAAAGCCTACAAACTCATCTACAGTAGATGATGTTTGTTGATGAAATAGACACTGAAGGGATCTTAACATCAACCAGGCTCACAGAAAACCATTCAGAAAACATGTTATGACCATTAGTCATAAATTGTATGGAGAAACAGAATTTCACAAGCTACAATTTACATGTAACTTCAAAAACTGCCTGATTTACATGTGCAAATGCAGTTTACAAAAAGCTGATCTTCCAGATTTTCAATACACTTAAGGAAAAAAGAAACAGTTTCTACATCATCAAAAGTTAGTTTTAGTGTAATAAAACAAGTACAGACTAAGCTACGTGATTAGAAGTAGCACAGTATGACAACATTTGACAAAAACCTTCAGTTTTCAATGGGGCAGAAAAACTTCAATAAATCACTGCTCTTGATCCTGCAGTTTTGTCTTAGCAGAGTGAAGATTAAAAAAAAAAAAACAACAAACAAAAAAGGCTTCCAAGCAAACCAAAGATATCTTGTAAGCTAAATTAGGATAGAACAAAGAATTTCCTGGATAATATATAATTAAAAATTCATATAAGTATGAGCCTATGAAAAAGTCATCATGATGCAAATGATGATGAGTGTGCATTAATTCCTCTCTGCACAATTTTATTCTGGAACAGTGTGGCAGCATGATCCTTTTACTAAGCAGTACCGTACTTCACATTTGCTTTTGAAAGTGTACGAGAATGGTGCCTTAAGAACAAGTGACATGAAAAAGATTTTCCATGAGGTCTATCACATGTCCATACCCAAGGGCATCCAATTGCTATGACTTATGAAAAAGGAAAACACTAGAATCAAATATAGACTGAACTTCTGAAAATAAGCAAATGGTGTGCCACTTTGGCTACTTTCATTTTCAGAGAATCCAAGCTGCTAATGCTGCCTGTCCTCCAGCACCCAAACTATGCCATGAATTTTTACTGCACTCCTGTTTCAAATCCTGGCATTAACTTTTAAAGATTCCATCACAGAGCATCTCCTTTGAACCCAGTCACCTTTCCCCCTACACAATCTATTTCTTTGGTTAGGTTTGCTTAGGTGGAACAAGCTAAGAAACCTAAGGGTTCCCTTGTTTACAGCTAAGGTCTCACACTGCATGTTACCAAAATTTTAGTGAGAATTATTGTTCAAAGAGACTTTTGAGGGAGCATAAAGACCACAATCTGACATAAGGTATCTGGACCAAAGGAGAATTTCTTTACTGTAGGAAGAAATGAGTGATCATACACAGGCAACATTCCACTGGGTTAGAAAGAGTGCAACAAATTATTCCACCCAAGGAACAAGGAAAAACCCTGTATCATTCTCCTACAAAATACCTTAAGGACAGCATACATCACTTACATGCCATAAGTAACAATCCAGAAGCTTAGAAGCAAGTTTCTGAAGAAGGAAACAAAGGAGTCTAAAGGCTTATAATGAGGTTGCCTACAAGGCCTATACTTCCAGATTGCAATGTTCAATGAATATGGACACACTCAAATCTATGCATAAGACTCTTTATCCTTATTGTAAACAATCACAGGGGTGCTTCTCTCTTCCTGTTAAAAAACACAAAGCATGCACAAACGGACAGACACTTGCTTTCCTAGATAATTTTAAATTAATACATATGGCAAGGTGAGGAAGAAAGAAAAAAAAACCCCAAACCAACAAAACAACCCCAACCACTTAATTCACATATACAACTTCGCCAGGGTTTCCCAAAAGTCTGTTACATGTTACATCAAGAGTCTGTACTACAGGAATTACTTGTTTCTGCTGCTGGGTCTTTTTTAGTGCCTCAAGCCTCCTCTGCTTAAGGCGTTCTAGTTCATCTTCATCCATTTGGTCCAGCTTCTGAATTTCAGCATCCAGATGTTCTTCCACAACCTTGGTAGACTGAAGTATTTCATTCTCCAGAACTTTTTGAAGGATGTCAACAGAAGTATCAGCAGCCATCTTTAGCTGGAAAGTGATCTCTTTAGAGCTGTGGAAATGGTCATACAAACAAATTATCACTTATGCACATTCTTAATTAAAAAGTTTGATTTCTTTCTACTTGCAGTTCACACCCTAGGGAAAAAAATGCTCTGCTATGTGAAGATAGGCGTAGATAGTTCTTTTCTATACTGTAACCTCCTTTGGAGAATACTTTTACATGCATTTTTAGAATGCAGATGGCAATAAAGATACAAATCATGTCTTGCTCTCTCAGGCCCAAAGCCAACTATTCAAAGTGCTCAGGAACCTGAAACTCCTTGTCAATTTAAAGAAGAAAAATTCACCAGTTCCAAAAAGGAAGACATTCTTTACAGAGAGGGTAATCAGGCATAGGAATGGGCTGCCCAGGGAAGTGCTGGATTCTCCATCCCTAGGGGTGTTTAAGACGAGACTGACTGTGGCATTTAGTGCCACAGTCTAGTAACCGCAGTGGTAGTGGATCAAGGGTTGGACTTGATGATCTCAGAGGTCTTTTCCAACTTGCCTGATTCTATGAACACTCATTCTGAGCCAGATGCACCTACCTTTAAGAAATATTCTGAAACAAGAAGACAGAGTTGGAAAGCTCCAACATGCTGGTATAGGAGGTATGTCTCAGAACAAGTCTAAGGTATATAAGTTTCTGGCAGTAGTTTAAACTAAATTACTGTAAGCACCTCAGGCACACTAACATATTTAAAACTGCATTAACAATCCTCTCCTCAGCTAGAAGATGAAGTGCTCAACAGCAAATGCTTTAGGCCAATACACTGCTTTAATTAGTACCAGAAAACTCCTATGGCAAACACCACTCCATGGCAGCCAGCAATAGGATTTAAAAGCCAATACCTAATTGCTGTGTGAAGAAACACAGTCAAAATCATGTCCTGTAAAGCTTGCCCTGTCCAAACGCATCAAATGGCACAAAACACTAACTGGGGTGCATAAAGAGCTGTGACAACACAACTGATTGTTCTCCCCAATAAACTTACACTGCAGAAAACTGTCAGTGTAGTGCCTGACAGTTTTGAAGGGGGAAGAGTGCACCGTCACCCTACTCAGACTCTCAGTCTGCAGACCACGGTTCTGATGTGCTGAGTTCGGGTTTCAGGGTACTCCTGGCCGTATTTCAAAGCAGCCGAACTGCAGTGTCGCTGGCTCTGAGAACAGCTTGCACACAGAGGCAAGAAAAGCATTTCAAGCAGCGACAGGCAAAGTACCAAGACGGAGGCAGCACTGCAAGTGTGCTGCAGCACCAGCAGCACCCAGCCTGCCGCCACTCCACGCGTGTCACTGCCACACTCCCTCGGACTCGCAGCACCTCGCCTTCCGCCCCTCTTCCCAAAGCTGCTAACCACAAAGTGTGTTCCCTATCCCCCCTTTTTGTACGTCCAGAGGAAGAGGAACCTTGCCAGCGTAGATCAGAGGCCAGCACATCTCCAGGAGAGGGTGGGAACTCCGCTCAGCGGGGGCAAAGGGAGACTCGTGCTCTCAGCAAAAAGGAAGGAAAAGGTAAGACCAATCCCAGCTAGTCCCCACGACAGCCCGAGGGCTCCCGGCTCCCCAGCAGAACTCCGGGTGCCAACAGCCTACGCAGCTGGGGGGTTCGGCGCCACTGACGGGGCCGCGGTTCTGCCGGCTCGGCCGGCAAGGGGCGCGGGGAGGGGGTTGGGGGCGCGCCCGAGAAGGGGGGCGGCACACGGCGGTCGCACCGCGCAGGCGCCGCCCGCGCCCCNCCCCCGTCCATGGGGCCGCTACAGACAACGCTACAGCCAAAGCACCCACCCAGCTCAGGACTGGTTCTCCGGGGACACGACACCGCACTGCTCGCACTGGGCCCGGCGCTGCT
Source organism: Formicarius rufipectus (assembly GCA_013399695.1). Taxonomy (NCBI): domain Eukaryota; kingdom Metazoa; phylum Chordata; class Aves; order Passeriformes; family Formicariidae; genus Formicarius; species Formicarius rufipectus. The sequence goes on along the minus strand of VXAU01002216.1, from coordinate 1,643,874 downwards.
GCTGCTGCTGCTGCTGCTGCTGCTGCTGGTTGTGCCGCCACAGCGCCGCTACGGCCCCGGCCGCGCCGCTTACCCTCCGCCGGCCGCGCCC
>VXAU01002216.1:1624811-1641237 GCA_013399695.1 Formicarius rufipectus | reverse complement strand
GGCAGCTCGATTGTCAGGCAAAAAATAGCTGCATAGTGCAGTTGCAGTGCCTGAGGTGTGGGTTTAGTAGTTGTTTTTTTCTCTCTTATCGGGCGTTAGTGCTATAGATCGTGCTGTAGCGGCGATGTCTACGTGTTTCGTGTTGTAACAGGGGTATCTGTATGTCTAATGAACACGGATGTTAGGTATTTTAGTGAATGCAGGATAGGAAGATCGCCTCTGTGATACGTGCATATCGTCGTGGACACTGCCCTATCTGTGAACTTTTTTTGTCTAAGAGTTTCCTATAATGACAGCTCTAGTAACCATATGGAATGCTGGCCGAGTGGTGGTGTGTATGTATACACTAGCAGAGAACATGTTTTTACTTGTCATTATAAAGTAATTAATACAAAGATACAATCAGTTGAGAGAGTATTTTTAGTTTTTAATGGTGACAAGTAGTTAAATAAAAGCTGTTATCTTAAATTGTGTATGAGCTACAAACTGCAATTTTTTTTTTCCTTAACTTTTTGAGCCATTAATTGTTTCTCCTCTGGGAGTGCTCCCCATGACAGCTGTTTCACAAAATACTATTTCTTTTTTAAGCACTTCTTACTACCTTAAGAAGTTGAGGGTAACTTAAGGCTGTTACTCTGTCAGCTTAGGGTGTGAACTGTTCCAGTTTCTCGGGTCCTTTCTGGGTAACAAGTATTTTGTCAGAGAGGTATTTTCTTCATCTGACTGTTCTTCCAGACACCCTTTGCGGTGCCACGTGTGTCGCTTTGTAGTGTCTGCTGCTACCAACTTGTTTCATGGGCTTATATTTCACAGGGATATCTTGGGAGCAGCTCAGGCGAAGAGGTGAGTCACATATGACTTGAGAAAGAAGAGGGAAGGGTTGGATATTTCTGTTCTAAAGGCAAGAAGACCTCGTGCTCATCTTTGGACCCTTTGATGTAGATGCCAGAATCATGGAGAAGCCTTTGGGTACTGAAGATCTGCTCCTCGGGGCCCTTCCAGTGGTAGCATCTGGTGTGCAGGGGACACTTTGAGGATCTTGGTGCCTGCTGGATACTTTGTTATCTCTGTGTATCTCCGTACATTTCTGTATGTAAATTACGGAACACAGGGCTCTTTTGGGTGCTACCTGTAAAATGTCATTTGTGCCTGAAAAATGGAAGCATACCGTAGAAGAGGGGTCAAGAACTTGTTAGAATAGGTGAAATCTTGAGAACCTAATTCAGATCTAAATGTTACAGAAAAGAGAGTGCAATAAAGCAGTTATAGTAGTTACACTTACTGTTACTGAGTCCTAAGGTCAGTGGTTTCGTCCTGGTGATGGGGAGCTGTTATGGGGAGCTGTCACATCAGGTGCCCTTCACCAGGATCATGTAATCAGTCTTGTTGGTGGTTTTGTCTTCCCTGCTCAAGGATCCACTTGTCATCATTTTTATATGCTTGCTAATGTGACTTTGCTCTTCACTGGTTACTCCATGAAGCATCATGGTTAGCTAAGTCCATTGGTTAGCTCCACTTTACATTCAAGTAAGTGAAAGGCACTGGGTGTTAAATGCTGTTTCTTTCATGTTTGTTACCCTTGAAACCAGTCTTGTCCAGGTCTGAATTTCTTCTAGCCAGCCTCTGTCAAGTTGTGGGGTGTCTCGTGCTGAGTCTATAGAAGCCATCTCTGTTTATCCTATGCCTGTGTTCCTCTGTGTCCTGTCTCTTCACTTCTCAAGGCCACTACTCCCATACCAGGCCTGTATTTCTCTACACTACATCATTGTTGTAGAGTTGTGAATATTTCGTTCTGTGCAGTGACTGCTTGTCACTGCTGTCTGTATGAAACTATGGCTGCTGCGTGCTCGGGTAAACAGAAGTAGGACGAATTAGGCATAGGCACCTGGTCAGAGAAATTGCTGTCACAGCTAAATCAAGGAGACCAGTTGCAGACAGGTCAAGAGGAGTTCAGCCAAAGTAAGCCTTGACAATCTTTAGTCCTGAGGTGTTGCACATGCAGTATAGAGTTTAGGGACTGCTGCTAGCTGTGGCACAGGGCTACACGATTGTATTGTGATGAGGGATGATGTGGAAGATGATTTCAAATGTGTTTGAGAAAGGAGGACAGAATGGTCAGACTGGGTGTATTTTATAGTACGGAGTTTGAGGGCATGGGAGTGAGGATAACCCTGGAAATCCAGTGATATTTTGGAATAGATGTTACCTGCAGAGGTGACTTTGGTTGCCTGGTAGTTTTGATTCTAGCTGACATCCCTATGAATGTCAAGTTCCCCTGAGGGAGAGACTGCATTGCATATTTGTATCTGTATCTTGAACTTGGACTTCCAATGTTCCCCATCAGTCTCCCTTCTGTTTCCAGTAGAGAGAGGAACAGCACTGCGTAATCAAAGGCTTCCAGTTGGATTTGCTTGCTGCATTTCAGTGCTGTGCTATACAGTGGTATTTGTTTCTTTTTCCTTTTCCTCTCTCCTTCCCCAGCAATTATATTACACGTATAATTCCTTACATCCCGTTTGGCTGCAGCTCCTGAAGCATGTGGCAGCTCATGAGCACAACTTGCAGTGCAGAGGAAGCATGTGGGAAGATGCAGGTGGTATGTTTGTGTTGTGAATATTGATTTGAGAATTGATGTGGTCATAGGAGGGAGATTTTCTGCTCATCTTCTGACTCAGCAAGACAAGTTACATAAGGCACAAGTCATCTTTACTCTGCTTTTTTACCATCACCCCCATAGTTTTGGCTTGTGTGGTGGAGTTTCCTGCTCCCTTGTTTCTGCTGAGTACCGTGGAAGTCATACTGATAAGTATTGATATGTGTCTGGGAACTGTGCTGGGAAATGAGGGTGAAGATGAATTTTGTCCCTATGTACTTATACGTTCTTCCTGTGATAGCTGAGTGAGATGATAGCTGTGGTGAGCAGGAAAAGAATGGGAATACATAACTGTTGCTTGTTAGGAATACAGATTGCTACCTGAGCACTACAAATTGGTTCCTACAATGCAAGCATCTCGGCTATGCTCTGCTGGAACTCTGTTATTGACTCCTACTGCTTGATTGCTGTGCATTTGCCAGTGAAGAACATAGATATCTAGAATGGTCAGATATATGGTCACCGTGTGGTGTATTAGGTGCTTCATAATGGTGGAGAGTCATAAATAGCTCCTCAGCCATAGAGAAATTGTTTTAATTGTTTCTTCTTTATATTTTTGTGTTTGTGTTGATCACGCATTTTCAAATGAAACTTCTTAGCAAATATTTCTATGAAAATATGATGTGTGTGAATTTTCAGGCTTTCGTAAATGGAGAGATGTTCTAATGTGTAGTCTAGCTCCTTCTGGAAGTGGTGTTATGGTTTTATTCTTTGATAGAGTTATAATGGCAGACGGTATGTCAAGGTTCTATCCTGCTGGCTTTGGAATACAGTTAGGATTTTTTATTTTTTTAAATGTGTGGGAAGAAAGGTTGTTGTAAACTGCAGCACTGTGCTTTGAATCCAAGCCTCAAACTGCTGTTGTAGATTTCCTAGTAAGTGTGCTGTGTGCTCTGTGTTACAGATTATTGCTGCCCTAGAATATGGGTCTTTCCCCTTGATTGTGGTAGCTTTTGTTGTGTTTTTCCTCTTCTCCCAGCTTTGTCATCTTTCTCTTCTCTTAGTAGTTTTCCTTAGGTTCCAGTAGGTAACATTTAGGTGTGTTTGTTCTACCCTTTAATAATGTGACCTGTTCCTTAGGCATACCACTCTGATCATTCATGCTTATTGCTTTACAAGTTACAGGTGCCAGCTGTGACTGTGCAGCTGAGAGTGAACACTGTTGCTAAAATAGCACTTACAGTGCACTAGCTGATGTGTTGCTTTCTGTTCCACTGGTCTAGTCGTCATTCAATTTGACTCCTTTTTTATTTGTATGTTAGGTAAAAATCTTTTTAAGGTCATGTAGAAAAGCTCTGTGTAGGCTAGAAAGTATAGAAACAAACACCTCTGGTTTGGAAACGTTCTGTACACCAGAAAGCATATGCTTGATAACTCTCTATATGCTTCTCAAAAATATTTCCACATGCAAAGGTTTCTGTAGCTCTGTCAAGAACAGCAGCTGATAAACTCTTGAGGTCTGTTTTGCCAATCTCATCTGGAAGATGAAAGACTTTGTACTGAAAGATGTAGTAAAAAAAAAGGCAAAATAAATCCTCCATTACAGAAATTTATCAGACTGTTCTATGCAAATGTCTATTTCTGTTTCTCCCTAAGGTTAGTTTTTAATACAGTCAATTCATATTTATAAGACAACTATATATTACTTGAATTTTTTTTTTAAAGCAAAGCGTCATTGTAAAAAGACTATAAGGATCTTCAAATATATGTGATGAAGGCAACGTAAACCAAAAAGCACTACACTGATATTGCAAAAAGCAGCTTTTCTTCTCGAAATATTCTCTTCATCTATTACCTTCATGAAGGCATCTAAATTTTATGTATAACTACTGTTTGTGAAAAGTATGAAAACAGTACATTGCAAGCTGGCATGAATTGAAGAACGTGTTCTTTGCTTTGTCTGAAGACCTCTCAAAAGCCTCACTCATAATAAAGGTTTATCATAAGTTACACTTTGCTTTTGTTCTTGACATTCATAACATCAAGCCAGACAAGTTCTGCATACCTTTGCCAATTTTAATTACATTAGTTCTGTCATGTTTTTCTGACTCTGGTCTCATGTGCATTGCTGAACACTTGTTCTGTGCTGTTCATCCCTTAGAAGCTGCCCAGAAGTGAAAGTTACAGTTCTGGGCAAAGTCTCCAATATAGTAACTTGTAATGCTTGCATAATACTGCTTTTCCTCCTCTTCTGCCTTGTCCATAAAACTAATCTCCTAAGACTGGTAGGGGTAATAGTTTTTCTGCATGTGAATTATGTGTGCACATAATTCAGTCATTTAACTTGACTGAAAAAGCACAACACAAATTGGTGGGTGTTCTGGCCTGAAAGCAGTTGGTACATTGCAGAAGTGTTTGCAGCACTGATGATTTATTCTTTTTTTATGTCAGGAGATGGTTTTTCATTTGTTTGTTTGGACTTTTTTAATTGGTTTGGCTTTTTTTTTTTAAATTTTGTTTTTGGTTGCTTTTTTTTGAATAGTTTGAAATTTTAAGTCTTAACACTGAAATATGTTTCTTGAAATACATGCTACAAGATGAAGTGTTGGTTTTAATTATAGTTAATGTAGATGAGTGTCCTTTGCTCTTGAGGATTACAGACAATCTAAAGTGTATTTTGTGAAGTTGTTTTAAATTGTATTTTTTTGATGTAGTTTGATTTTTTACATAGTGAAATGTGTAGAATATGGAAATTGTGAAATGCTGTACTTGGAGGTAGTTTCTGTCATCTTTGCACTTTTCCTAAACAAACAAAATCCAAATGAATTCGGTCAGGGAAGACCAAAAGCTAGTATTTCACTCAGTGTTTCATATTCCATGCTTTTAGTCATCTTGTTCTCTTGGGATGTAAATGCATAAACTGAACCTTTCTTCCAGAGATCTGTGTTACCAACTGCTGGTCTCAACAGAAACTTTGTTGTAAAGTTTAGCTATATCTTTATTTAAATGGGAATTTTAGACTGTTGTGTGCTTACTTGGTTTTGGTTGTGTTTATTTAACCCAGACTTTAAAGAAAAAAAAAAAAAAAGGAGACTTTGTTTTCCAGAACGTGTTTGGGTTGAAGGTTAGATTGCCTTCCCATTTTTCAGAACGTTTTGCTGAGGTGATAGTTACGTTGTTCTTCTCCAGCCGAACTTAGAAGGAATGGCCTCTTTAATGTTAAATATGAAGTCATTGTCTTGGAAGCCTGAATGAAAAGCAAGTACCTTTTTAGTCAGATTTTACTTATTTGCTGTCTCATGTAATTAGGTAGCTTCACCAGCTTCCTCATCTATGAAAAATCACAAAGGTGTAGTTCCATGTAAAAGTTAATTCAGGTGAGCTTTCACTGTCCCCACCTACCAGCTGTAACTGCTCCCTTTGGATTCAGTTCTTATGTGCCCACAATACAACTCAGATGTGCGATTTCATCTGCTGCCAAATAAAGTGTTTTCTATGAGTGTTTAAGGCTATAAGGTTGCCTCAGCTGATGAGAGAGGGGAAAGTGTGGCTGGGAATGGGGAAGGAAGTCACTTCTCCCTTTCACTGCCCTGTAGCTTGAGGAAAAGGCAAGAGGAGGGTGCCCTATTTCTGGGGATGTGACTTTTATTTTTATTTTATTCTTTAAGCACTGATGACAGTGGGGGGTTGCATAGATAATGCTTACATGGACACTCCTTCACTTTTTGGGCTGAGAAAAGGAGTGCAGTTCGCTCTTTCCTGAGTTTCAAACTGTTTCAGACATATCTAATTTACATGTTTTTAGTGGGGGAAAAACAAGGTGACTGCTTCTACTCTAAAAGGAAAAATTTGTGGTGTTCATGTACTTTGATAGGTCAAAGGCGAAAAAGGCCAGGGCTTTGTTTCCATGTTTTGAATAGCCCTGCTGAGCCAGCAGATGCTTGCATTTTAAATTTCATAACCCACTTAAAGAACAAGTTGGTTGTGTGGGGTTCTGCACAGTGAAATGATGCCTTCTGAAGTGGCTTATGTCCTGTAGCAGTTTAAACCAGTTTCTCTAGAGGAACTTAAATTGGCATTCTGTCTTTCAAACAGTCGTAATGCCTACAAGTGAAACAATTACAAATATGCATTGGTAACTTGCTGGGTTTGAATAACCTTGTATTTAGAAATGCATCCTTTTTACTGGCCTTATGACCCCTGCATACAGAGGATGGATAAGGTACTCTAGGGAAGTAATGGTAAGGACCTCTCTAAAAGTATTAGTTTTACTTGGTCTAAAACTGCTATAAAACCAAACACATGGAAACAGCTTTTCAGTCTTTTTGAAGGTCAAGGGCACCTTTTTTTATAAGCAAATGAAAGTTACTTAATCACAGTGATTTTCCTTTGAGGGTAGGTAGAAGTGCTGGTATCATGTAAGTGATGAAATATATCCAAAGTTGCCTCAGCAAAAATGAGTCTTTTGATTATGTAGGAATGTGGGCAGGAAGTTCACAGCAGTGATGCAACTTTCTTGCTGTGTCGACTTGCTCACTCTTTTGCCCCTTGCTCATTACTGTTTGCAGGGTTTTTTAAGTCTGATTTTATTTGTACTGTGCTTTCTTACATTTCAGCTTCATCTTTGGAGAGAAGCCTAAAACAAATCTTAAGTAAAAGAGTTTTATCATAATTTGACTTTGCCTTCATCTTACAGCTAACATGCTGTCATTAGTAATTGCATTTCTGTCAGTCAGTGCAATGGATCAAAAAGTGCTCGTAGTCTTAGACCGTGTACGTGTGCTTTAGTTTTGGCTTCAGCAGGAGAGTGTTACCCTGTTGGCTTTTTTGCGAAGCTTGAAGTTGGATTTCCAGTAGTTAAGGGCTTGTCTCCTTTTAAGCTGAGTTCTTCCATTTAATTTTTGCAATTTCATTTACCTAATTTCAGTAGAGTCAAGTTGATATGAATGAGGGCAACTCAGCTCCTTTATATAATCCTGTTGCCCCACTCTTTCAGCTCATGAATGGATTAGTATTTTCCCTTGTGCTTTATCTCACTGCTGCCTAATCAGGATACCATCTCTGTCACATGTAGCTGCATGCTGCCTATTTATAATGAAGTTTTTCCCTGTGTTTGTGGGTACGTACTGTAGGTTACTGTAATAAGCGTACCAGAAGTTCTAATTGTGTGTGGTCTTAGGACAGCATGTGAGGAAAACTTGCGTGCTTGCGGGTGGTCTTGCTAATGTAATGATCTTGTCTGTTTTAGAGTATCTGTGAAATGCTGTTGGCGTCAGTTGCCTTTCCTTCACTAGAACTGGTATGGAAAGCTGGAGGAGCTTGTTTGGCAAGGAAGAGCAGTTATGCATTTTAGCTGCAGAAGTTCACTGAGCAAAGAAAAATTCTAAAAGCCTATTAACTCTTATTTCAATAGCTGCAGTCCCCTCTTTCCGAATTTGGCTTTGTTTTCCTGGGCAATGCCCAGGAAGTCTTTCAAATTTCCATGACTAGATTTTTCTGTTATAGAGACTATTGCATGCAGTATTTATCCTTTGTATGGAAGCTTCATGTTGTGAAAATCCCTTAATCATGAGTATATGAACTATGCCAGTACTTGGAGTAATTTTTTTTAATCTTTCCTGTAAGCGAGGTAGTTAAAATTTACTTGTAACCGACATACTTTATTAGGAAGCACTGATAGTTTTTATCTTATTTCAGAATTATAAGGTTAAATCTTGAATTGAAACACTACGACGTCTGCTCTGGTGAGCAGTGCACTGATGAGCAGCTTTGATATTGTAGACTGTGAAAGAAAAGGTGAAACTTCAAACTTTAAAATTACATCTTACAAATTGTGAACAAGTGTTAGGAATGGGAACTTCATTAAGCAAAGTTTTTTCCTAAGCGAAATGGGCAAGTATGCCGGTAAAAGACTAAAGCAAACCCTAGAAAGTGGAAACTAGGATTAACCTAAGTTTGAGCCTCTGTAAATCAAAGTTTGTGTTAGCATCAACTTTGGCTTCCAGGTGGCTTCTACAGAGATTTTCTAGATTCTGGCTGTTGCAGGCCATTGTATCAGAAAAGGACTTGATCCAAAACTGTGCTTATTTCTCATGTTTTAAAAAACACACTCCCTCTGGAGAAAAGAAAAAAAAAAAAAGGCCAACACTTAAGGTATGTGATATTTTAGTATTTTTTGGCAGATGTGATGTAAAAGCTAAGGGATTTGTTTGTTGGATTTTTTTTAAACTGTTTCTAGTCTTAAATACTATTTTCTTGCTGTACTGGCAAGAGAAACACAGCAGTGTTGGGTTTTTTTTCTGCAGAGTGTGGATCTATCAGTCACGAGAGTTTTTTTCACTTTTCTGACTCAATTGCTTGCAGCTGTGTGGGGTCTTTTAAGTAGGAGAGCTACTACAGTCTTTGTACATCTGACTGAGCAGTGGTAGGTGACAGCTTTCTTTTTCTGTTTTTACCTTCACACTGAAGAAAAGTTCATAGTTCTCTTATAGGTAGAATTTGGGATGGTAGCTTTATTTGTTGCTGATTTTATTTAACATATAACATGAGCAGCTTAGATTGTTTTGAGTATCACTTTGTTACTGGCCTTATTTGATGCTTTGTTTGCATGAGAGATATTACTGAACTACTTTGGTTGGCCATCCCTGCTTTAAAAATCTCCGAAGCTTATTTGAGATGGTCTGGTTAATCTTGGTTTGGTACAGACTGGAGTGTTAGCACAGCATATAATTGGTGACTCTGAATATTCAGGAATCTATCCTTAAGTGGTTTTTGCCAGGTAATGTATGTTGCCATTAGTTTATGCAGACAATTTACACTGGAACCCTTTTGGGCAACAGTTGATTTCCTAATGTAATTCCTAGGGCATTAAGGTTTTTGTTTTTTTTTCTTCAGTATAAAGTATGTAAGTGTGTCTATGTGCTGTTTTAAAAATACTTTGACACCAATGTAAGACTTGAAAATATTCCATTCTCCTTTCTCCTTAGCTTTCCAGTGATGTTTGTATTTGTGAGTTCTTAAGAATTATAGATGTATATATTGCTGTATATATAAGTGCATGCAGCCTTAATTTTACTTTAAGGCTCAAATATTTGAAGCTTGCTGTGTCACGTCTTAGTAAATGGAAATGTAGTGGAAAGTATAAATTGGGCAGTGGTGTTTTTTTTTGGTTTGGTTTTGGTTTTTTTTTTTTTAATTTCCCAGAAAGCAAGCAGTGGAAGCCAACTTTGGAAAGGTTTTTGTACTGTACTGATACCACTATTGTGACAGCTGGACAGTCTTTTTTGTTACTCCTAAACTGTTCTTGCTGTTAAAGCTTAATGTCTGTGAATTAGTTTCTTCAGTGTTTGAGATAACTTCTTCTTTGGGGGGGCAAGGGGATGGGGGTGGGAATTCTTGTTCAAGGTTCAGTTAAACTGAGTTAACAGCAAATAAGCCCTCACCCCATTAAAACCTGTATCCTGGAAAATGTAATGGACCACAGGTATCATCTTTGCTTGTACCAAGAAACCCATGTGTTTTATCTTTGGACATAACTTTCTGCTAAGTTGCAGTGTGAAAAGTCAGCCTTGAGAATATCTGTGTAAAATCGAAGCTGTCCTTACAACCACATGGTTAAGATCCTGTAGTAATGGCCTTGGAATTAGTACTAGTGGAGTATATATTTTGGTCTTTTCAAACTATTTCAAGCTTGGATTTGACTCTGTCTCCTCCATTAGTACCTAGAGTAAAAGAAGCTAAGCAAGTGTGCTTAATAAACTTGATATTCTTCAAAATTAATGCAAAAACAAGTGTGAGGCCCCATGTATAGTATAGTTAGCCTGAGATCAGGGCTTTAATTCTAGGTGTAGAAATGAATGACATTTTTATTTCAGCTGTTACCCCTAATGTACAGCCAGTTAAACTGCTTACAAAAACAGCTCTTAAATTGCTAAAATATCAAGTCAGCGTAGGGTGGAAATGGCCAAAAAGTTTATTTTTCTCTTGAGGAAGGTGAGGATTGCTTTAGAAATCTTGCATTAACTATTAGAGAGATGCATTTCTTTTGGCAGATGTACTACTAATCACACCAGCATGTAGGAAGTGTTACTAGATATATTTAAGGTGTATTTTCTTCTCTTGACTAAAAGTATCTCTGATAATACGTATGAGGTGCTTTGCTGGGCTGCTTTTTACTTGTTCAGCCTACATAGTAGAAAATTTAAGATCTTAGAAATACAAATAATCAGTATTACCCTTTAAAATAATGAAGTGCATTGTTGCTTGGTTGTGCTATTGTCATATATAAGCAGTGTTTGGTGACTTGCATATTCCCAATATTTGGCATAAAATGGGTTTGTGAATGTCAGCATTTGCTTAAACTTGTAAAATGATTCAGCCCTTTCCTTTTGCAAAGAGAAATGCAATTTAGAGTTGCCGAATCTCAGAATCTGTGAATGAATAATTAAAAATTTTTTTTTTAGTAAGAATCAGCTTCTGTGTTTACAAATTGGCATGGCTGAAGTTTTGGTAGTTTAGAATTTGCTGGTATCTTGAGAATCCTGAATTTGGAATTTGGAAGAAATTTATTTCCCTAATTTTCTGGTTATAGTTTCAGGTACTTGGTGGATCAGCCTTTGGCTGATTTTTTTTCTAACTGGGGTGGTGATGACTGAGACAGTGAAATTAGGAAACAACAGGTTTTTTTTCCACATATCTGAGAGGGAGTTAAATGAGATATTAATAGCTTATTGATTAAATGTTTTTTGAGACTGCAAGTTGTGATGAAAGTAGCATCATAATATTTGCTGCTTTAATAGATCAGTTTTGGTCTGAGTACTGAGGTTCTAAGTGTGAAACAGGGGATAAGTTAGTTTCCTTCCTTAGAATTATATTGTGATCAAGAAGAGATGCTAAAATATCTGGACAAAAACTTTTTGGCTTTCTTTAGGCTTGGGAGAGGTAATATTAAGACAAGTGGTGAAAGTGATTGCGTGCCAGTTGCATTGGCATTTGTTATGAGCTGCTTTAAAGTCTGGCTTGGGGCTGAACTCTCTTCCTCTATGTGACTTATTTTCGTGAACGATGAGAATAAAATTTTCAGTCTGATGGCAAAACATACGCAACTGTTACTGTAAGTTTGAAGCTGTAAAGAACCTCCACTTATTTGCCAGATAAAAATACAATAGTTTTTTGGGTTTTTTTGCTTGCTAAAGGTTGTTTAAAGGAGTAGATAAGTACTTCTCAGTAGAATTTCCTGGTTATGGATTGCAAAATTTCTTCTATTTATGCTTCATTGTTACACTTTCATTGTGGTAGCTGCTTTTCTGTCAATGACACCAACTGTGATTTGAAGGGCTAAACTTATTTTTTTGGAGAAACTGAGTGAAATAAGGTAACAGTGTATAATAATTTGTTAAATGGGGGGGGTTTCCCTGCATTGCTTATGTTTTGTGATTGATTTTGCATTTTAAACCTTCTGTTTTATGCAGATGGTTTCTACTTATATAAACTTAACGTTTGAACTCCTCAAAACACTGTTTTTCTTCTGCATTTTAGTGCAAAAGACGATATTGATATTGATGCCCTTGCTGCAGAGATAGAAGGTGCAGGAGCTGCAAAGGATCAAGAGGCTCAGAAATCCAAAGGCAAAAAGAAAAAAGAGAAGAAAAAACAGGATTTTGAGTAAGTTTGTTGTTTTTATTTTTTTATCTGTCTGATTTTATTCCATTATCAAAAAACTCAGTTACTTAAGTACCTTAACTTCTTTCTTATTTTAGTGAAGATGATATCCTGAAGGAGCTGGAGGAACTGTCAATAGAGGCGCAAGGAGGGAAAGTTGACAGGGAACAGCCTTCTACAGGAAAGGTGAACACTAAGAGGGAGGTGGGCTTTTTAATAGGAAATAATTAAAATAAGAGAGACCTCTGTCCCAGAGAAGTTGTAGTGTAGTTGGAGTTTCTATGTGAAACGTGCAGCTAACATGTTTGTAGTTGATCATATTTTCATAGTAGAGTCAATTGTGAAAGATTTTACCAGAAGCCATGTCTTCATGCTGATAATTATTCAAAGCCAGTCAGAAGAAATTTTAATTATGTGCTGAGGTATGGTACACTTGGCAGGAATAGTTATTGCTTTCAAACTTTGTCTTCAATAAAAGGTTTTCCTTGAACATCTCAATGCTACTTCTTAGCTGATGATGGCAAGTAATTTTTCATGGCTGATTATTGAATTTTTTAATTACCAGGTTGAAAATGACAATGAAGAAAGCTTATCAAAACAAGACAAAAAAAAGAAAGGAAAGAGTAAAAAAGCCAGTCTGGAAAACGACTATGACAGTGAGGAAGTAGAAGACAAAAAATCTAAAAAAACTCAGAAAGCAAAACAAGATGTACTTTCTGGCAGTGATGATGATGGTCATGAGACACAGCTTAAGAAAAGCAAAGGGAAAACTCAGAAGTCAAATAAAAAACATGATTTATCAGAAGAAGATGAAACTAACATTAAGAAAAGCAAAGAGCGTATCTCAGTAGCATCTGCAGGCGAGAGTGGTGATGAATCAGATGATGTCTTCCAGTCTAGAAAAGGACAAAAGAAAAACCAAAAGCTAAAGTCTGCTCCTGGTGCTGAAAGTGGGGATGATGAAGAACCAACTTCATTCAAAGTAAAAACGGTGGCTCAGAAGAAGGCAGAAAAAAAAGAACGTGAAAGGAAAAAACGTGAAGAAGAAAAAGCCAAACTCAGGAAGCAGAAAGAGAAGGAGGAATTAGAGGGTGGTAAAGAACCAGCAAAGCCAAAAGAATCTCTAAAAAAGTCTGAAGAGAAAGCTTCTCCAGAAATCACAGCAATCCCTGGCCCTGGAGAAAAAGGAGAGACTACAGCAGGAACAGAGGGTTTGTAACATGCTTTCTAAAACTGTAATTTAAACATTGTAGGTCTTATAAGGTGCTTATAGAGGTGACAGGTGCTGAGGAGAATGTGTTGGTTTGTTTTGAATTATGACTACTAGACATTTGGTAGCCTTGTCTACCTCTCTGAGTTGGCTCACATGTGGCTGTATTTTCTGGCCTGTAGTTTGTTTAGGTACATGGGAAAACAAAAGCCAGATGGTGAATTCTCATTACAGTATATGATTACTGTTCTATAATCCAAGAGTACTTTTTTACTTTCCAGTTATTCTGTTACTTTGACTTCAGGCCCTGACTTTAACTTGAGACAGTTTTGTTGTTTCCATTATTAAATGTTTATGTAGAAGCCACTGAAAATGTGTGTCATTTGGTGTTATTTATCATATTTGAAATGATAATTGTATTTAGAGTGTCTCTGAAATTTCTGGGATCTTTGACCATATGCTTCCTCTTTCTCTAGCTGATGACAATGAGGGGGACAAGAAGAAAAAAGACAAGAAAAAAAAGAAAGGTGAGAAAGAGGAAAAAGAGAAGGAGAAGAAAAAGGGTCCCAGTAAAGCCACAGTTAAAGCTATGCAAGAGGCCTTGGCTAAAATGAAAGAGGAGGAGGAAAGGGCAAAAAGAGAGGAAGAAGAGCGCATAAGACGACTAGAGGAACTAGAAGCGAAGCGCAAAGAAGAGGTACTGTATATCTCAATCGAAGGAGAAAATAAGGCAGAAAGTAATTTTAATCTGTGTGCTCGTGGGTGTGGTTGGTCAGTGATACTCTCGGGCACATGGTGTGACTCTTGGAAGTGATCCTGTGCAGGCCTAAGGGTTGGACTCGGTGATTCTTGTGGGTCCTTTCCAACTCAGCATATTCTGTGAATCAGTCCTTAATTTTTCTTATGAACGGAATATACAGTTGGGCAGCTTTTATGTAAAGCATGCTTTAAAATTTCTGTCTGTTTCTTGATCTTTTTTTAGGAACGATTAGAACAAGAGAGGAAAGAAAGAAAGAAGCAGAAAGAAAAAGAGAGGAAGGAACGTTTGAAGAAGGAGGGAAAGCTTTTAACAAAAACTCAACGAGAAGCCCGAGCCAGAGCGGAGGCTACTCTGAAACTACTTCAAGCTCAGGGTAAGAATAAAGTTTAGTAATAATTAACGGCCAGGAAAATCAGATGGGCTGTGCTACAGAACTTGTAAGACCAGTGATCTGGATCTTGTTGAGCTAATTCATGTCTTCAATTAGGCAAGTGCATTGTTTTTCCTCAAGTTAGCTAGTCCATTGGGGCAATACATTACCCTCTTGGATTTGCAGGAGTATGTAGGAGCTTTCCTGCTTTTCTGTGAAATAATCAGTTTCCATTGTAGTGAACTAAATGTGTCCATTATATTGTAAGTAAAATGTCCGAATTTGTTTTGGTAACTGGTTTGTGACTGAAAAAAAACCCTAATTCATGAGTGCTGTGTATCTTTGTAATCACAGAAAACGCTATCTGACACTTTATTGGTAGGTGGATGTATAAACGTAGGAACCTCCCTAGCTGGTAAAATGTTTGGACCTCTTAAATGTACACAAAGGCCATTTCTCCTTGCTTGTTGTAGTTATTAGAATCCTTCTATTTGTATGATCTTACAACTGGATTCTTGTCAAATCTGCAGTGTAAATCACACAGTACCTGAAGGAATTTTGAGTGTTTCAGAAGGTGCAGCAGTAATTCAGTTATTAATTTGTCTTTGCAGCAAACTTCTCTTTTTGATTGAATCTCTTCATGCATTACTTGCTGTCTGGTTAGGCAAAGGTGAAGCTGATGAATTGAACCTGGCATTACTTCAATGCCTGCAATCATCAATGTTGTGAAATAAAAAAAACCCAGACAAAGATTCCCCCCTGCCACCCCACAACGTATAGCAAAAGTGAAAATACCATCTGCCGAACAAACTTAAGCATTTAAAAAGAGTTGTGCCTCTGAACTACTCTGAATTGTCTGAAACTAGGACCATTGACAGATGGATTTTAAATGAGTCCAAACACAGCAGACTTTTAAGACTTTTAAGTTCTTAAACCTGAAATATGTGTTCGTGGAATCTTATATAGGTCTGTGATAACTTCAAACCTGCAGTCTTAAAAATGAATTTGATTTGTTTATTTTTAGAACTATACTTTGCTTAACTTTTGCAGCTTTTGAATTCAGACTTTTAAAAAATGCATCAAACCTACTTTCCTCTTTTCCTTCCTTAATCTTCCAGCTTTGGAAAACATGTCATTTAAACCAGTTTGTTTACTAATTACCTGGATTGTTTTTCTAACAAATTTTTTTTTGCAGGTGTTGAAGTGCCATCCAAAGACTCTGTGCCAAAGAAGAGGCCAATATACGAAGACAAAAAGAGAAAGAAACAGCAGCAGCCAGAAAATAAAGAAGGTGTGGTTTGTATACAGTGATACTTAATAGATTAGTCACATTTCAGGAAGTGTTTGTGAAATAAATCATCTAATAAACTAATTGCATTTCAAGGTGCCTCTGAAGTTCTTTTAACACCCCTGCCCTCACATCCAAGTGCTGATGCAATAGGATCCTGAAGTTGCTTTGAAGACTGCTCACTTAATCCTTTGTTTTGCAGTCTACTTTACTTATTTTTTCCTAACCTGGATATTGCCTGTAGGTTTTCTAAATGTTGGAGATGTACAGGATGTAAAGGCCTTGTATGAATGTGATGTTGAGTGCTTTGTGGGCATATGTAAGTCAAGTACAAAGCAGTGTAAGTAATAATGACTTAATTCTAAATTGATGTCTCAGAATGAAAGGGGATTGATCCTCATTTTAGTACTGTTCTTTTAAGTTGGAGACAGTTTGTTCATCTATTTTCTTGTATATAAACCCAGATTTCAGTTCCTGGTGCAAGTAGTTAAGAGTAGTTCAAAGTGCTTGTTTGTTTTTGTGTTTTTTTTTGTGGTTTTTTTTTT
>VXAU01002216.1:1548342-1624780 GCA_013399695.1 Formicarius rufipectus | reverse complement strand
TTTTTTTTTTTTTTTTGTTAAAATGTGGAGTTTATTGCACTAGTTAAATGTATGTTGAATGTGGCGTTTTTTTACTTTTGTGGTTCGTGGCTTTCCTCTGATGGTATTACTGTGGCTCTTCTCAAGACTAATCCTGAAGTTAAAAAAAATCAGATTTACTTCCTATTTAGCTATTCTTTCTTTGTGTTTTTTCTTTCCATTTGCCATGAGCTATGTGCCTACTTACCACTGAAGGTGTGCGTGTACAGAATTGAAAGTGGTGCTTATCTGAATTTTAACAATACTTTTCTTTTTAATGGAACAGTAGGGGATGTATGGCTAGTTCATTAGTATTACTTCATTTTCTCTTGCTTTTTAAAGAAAGTGAGGATGCTTTTAATATCAGAAGCAATAGTAATCCTCTTAGCCGATAACTGACCTATCTCATAAATCTGTTCAGCTGCTTAGAAAGCTGAATATTTTCCAAATAACTTGGAGTGGAGTTGTAAGTCGGTTTGCACTTTGGAAGAATGTAGCAACCAATTTCCTGTCCTGTAATTTCAGAAAATGTGGAGGTCACTTCCCCAGCTGAAGATGCTGTGGAACTGGAAACACCAGTGAAAGAAGAGACTCCTCTTCCAGCCGAGCCAGGTTGGTAGTAATGGTAGTAAGCTTTGAACACTTTAGCCTGTGTGTCAGTGCTGCATGGTAGTTACCGAACCTCATTGGATGGGGCTGAGGGACCATTCTTTCTTGAGGCAGTTGCCTTTTTTCTTAATGAAGAAACTGATGGAATTTTATGGAGTAAAAAGGGTTGAAGCTTCAAAATGAGAATGTAAGGGACCCTTATTCTGGGTGAACTCCAGTGTGCAATTGGCTTAGGCAAATAAATAAGTACATTCAGTGCCTTATGATTTGCAACCTTGACTCCTCATTGCTTTTTACAAGGCTGTTTTGTCAGCAGTTAGGTGGAAATAGGGAGGAAATGCCCTTCTTGTAGTATTGGTAGTGCAATAATCAGTGATTGTAGTCTTTATTCCAGATGTTTTGATTTCACAAGTGCTGAATGCAGTGGATATGGGTTAGCTTGTGAAACTGAGTTATCAGCCTAGCAAGTGATCGTTGCCCTCATTTTTGTCTACACACAGTACTTGTTGTGTCAAAATTACATTGTACTAGACTTCTTTCTCAGCAAGAAGACTGTTTCAATTTTTACCCTTATTCTTAACTCAAATACAAAATGTGCAGGTTTTGAAAACAGAGCTCAATATGCTCTAATTCTGGCTTGACTTAACTCATGATTGCCATCCCATTGCCATAAGAAAAGGTCTCACTTGCAGAATGTTAGTTCCTAGTTAATATATAGACCATAGACTTCATTTCAGAGAGCTGAAATATTGTAACACGCCATGTGCTGCAGCTAATATATATTGTATAATGCCTTTTTTGGACAGAGTTGCAAATTTCCATTTTTTCTTTTGTCTCTTATTAAGAGCTGTGGTCTCAGCATCTATCTGACTGAATTCCTGGTGAATGTATACATTTAATGTGTCTGGAATCCATGGTATAATCATGTTGAAGCACCTGGAGTTCTTTTATAGAGAATTATTATTTTCCCAGTAGTTAAAATGATACTGTAACCCAACTTGTATTCTTGTTTCTCTTTCACTTTGTTATACATGGCTGACTGTTAATTGGGCATCTCGTTTCAATGACTGTGGTTGTGGTAGAGGTTTATTTGTCAGGCATTATGCAGACAAGAACCAGATGAGCAGATTTGCTATGTCTTCCACAAAAATGTTTTGCTAGGTGAAGATGTTAGGGCTATACAACTTTTGTGGAGAGAACTGGAGATTAGTTCTTAAACACTTTTGGAACGTGGAGATAATTTGATAGATATATGGTAACAGCAAACTTGTAAGTTGCAGCTGTCAGAACATCAAGAGAGTGTATCTAAAACTGTTACATGTTGCTGGACTGTTTCTTTTCCTTAAATGTTGGATTTCTTTGTTTCAGAAGAAAAGGAGGAAGAAGATGAAACTGAAGATGCAGGTTTGGATGACTGGGAAGCTATGGTTAGTGATGAAGATGGAGAGAAAGGTGGGCATGTAATACCAAATGTGTGCTTTTTCTGGTTATGAGGTTTCTTTGGGTTGAGTTTTCTGTTTCTGTAGAAAACTACTTTGTTTTCTTCTTTCCTCTGCTCCATTAGATAAATCATGAGGTAAGTGATGATAGATACAAGAACATCTACTCAAAGGCAGAGCTTTCAGAAGCTGCACAAATAATGCTCAAGACAGCCATTTGGAAGTACTCACTGGTGTAGAGTTATCACCTAAAATGAATTGGTTGGAATTTTTTGTTCTTTTTTATGGGACTAAAAAATCCTCTTAATATGTGCTTAAACTACCTCTGGGAGTTCAGGGAAACCTTTTACCTGGTATTTTATTTCTCCAGTAACTGTTCTGAAGCCATATTAGTTTCACTACACAAATCTGGCAACATCTATGAGAGTACCTTTGGGCTAAGTTCTCAAAGAAGTGTGGGACTAAAACGATGTGAAGGCTAGTGGGTGTGTATTAGAGTAAGTTCTCTCCTACAAGGAAAGGCTGAGAGAATTAGTATTACTCAGCCTAGAAAAGACTAGGTTTCAGGGTGACCTAATTGTGGCGTTCAGTACCTTTAGGAAGCCTGCAAGAAAGATGAAGAGGCTACTTACAAGAGTGTGGAGTGATAGAACAAGGGGGAATAGATTCAAACTGAGAGTAGGTTTAGTTTAGATATTAGTAAGAAATTTTTTACTGTGAGAGTGATGAGACACTGCAATAGGTTTCCCAGAGAAGCTGAGGATACCCCATCTGTGGAAGTGTTCAAGGCCCAGGCTGGTTGGAGCTCTGAGCAACCTGGTCTGATGGAAGAGGGATTGGAAGAAGATGGTCTTTAAGGTCCCTTCCAACCAAATCATTCTGTGATATGCTTCTTCCAGGGGCAGGTCTGGAAGAAAGAATTGCTAGAAGATCTGTATACCTGTGCATATATGCCAAAGGCCAAATTCTGTCTGTGCTCAACAGCAGTGTTTATGGGGACCTTAGAGCTGCCCAAGATTGCAGGGATAACTTCTCAGATATTTTCTTCCAGTGGTGGAGAAAGGTGTAATGCTGTGACCCGTCCTGAACAGGAGTCAGTTACCAGTCTTAGTGCTTCCATAATGTCTTCATTGGTTCTTGCACTCAGAGTATTTATTCATCAAGTACTTCTACTTGCTCAGGCCTGTGCTTCTGACGTGTCCTTTCGAGGACAATACTTTATATACATACATGTACAGCAGTATGGATTTCATTTCAGCAGAAGTGTTCCCATGGTGCTAGACTGTTCTACTTTGAGTTCTAAGGGCTGCTTGTTTTCTTGAATGACTGTTTTAGTCTGGTGCCACTGTCTCGGGAAGAACATTGCTTGGATTTGAAGGCTCTGCCAATGGAATCCAGAAGAATAGCTTTCCTGGAAAGTAGATTGTGTATCTAAGCTGATGAACTTTCAGTGTAGTAAGGAAACGTAACTATAAGAGCAGAGAGCTTCCTAGCAGCACTGTAATGAGGAGAAACCATGGCTTTAAATTGCCTTGTGTGTTCCGAGTGTTAGCTTGCCTCTTTTGATTTCTGAAGTAATTATAAATGGGAAGCTTTCAAGAAAAATTACTTTTTGATAGTTATTTTTCTTTGCTTACTGAAGAGTTCCTCTGAAAAATATTGTTCTTTGAACAGTCTAGGAAAATGTTAAGATGAGATTTTTTTGTAAGTGTAGAAGAGACCATTTGTTCTGATTGTCTGCTTAAATGTGCATTCCTGATCAGTAGTATACAGAATCTATATGGTAGTGAATTTGGAGTATTTTGGCCTTCTTTTTAAAGGTGTTTGTGCATTCATTCATTTATGAAGTGCACACAGCTTTAAAGGATATCAATGTGAATTATATCAAGCATAAATGTTCTGATAGTATCATTCTTTCCTCCACCTCAAACTCACTTTACTTGCCTGAATTCTAAACACAAGGCAGCAGCTCTGAACAGAAACACTATTTTACATTGGAAGTTGAAAATTTATCTTGTTGAGAACTTACTGTAGAGCATACTCTGTCCTCACTCTTCTATAGTAGTGTATTCTCTCTTGCTTTTCGCTGCTATCTCCACCACAAATGTGAATTTAATAATTTTTACTTTAGATTTCTTTTAACAGAAAGCAAACCTATCCACATTGAAGTCAAAGAACAAAATGAAGTGGATGAGGAAGAGGAGGAAGAAGATGAGGAGGAGGAAGAGGAAGAAGAAAGTGAAGAATCTGAAGATAGTGAAGGCAGTGAAGATGAGGATGAAAAGACTTCAGATGAGAGAGAGGCAGACTCTCAAGCTATTGGAAAACAATCTATGGAAAAAAAGCCCAGCAAGGAAATTAGCTCTGATTCTGAGTATGACTCTGATGATGACCGCACTAAGGAAGAGCGTGCTTATGACAAAGCTAAACGGAGAATTGAGGTAACATGATACAGTTGGATTCTGGTGTTGTACAAGAAACAATTTTCAGTTAATTGAAAAGCCTTTGTGTCAAATCTGTTGAAATGATGCCTGTGTCAGCACTAATATTTAGGCAGGTCCAGAAGTTGTGTTAAATTAAAAAAAAAAAAATTGCTTTTGTCTGAGGATGAAGCATTTGTTTTTAGACAACTTGACCACAAAGATGACAACATCAGAGATGTTCCCTTCCATCCCTCTTCCTCCTGCAGAAAGAGGCTTTTATCCTTTGCAGGTGGATATTTCCAAGTTTTAAAATGCATGTCCACGCTGTTCAGCACTTTTGTGGCTGCTGGTGTTCTTGGATTCTTCACCTAAGATGCTTCTTCAGAATGCACCATCAGCAAAGCTACATGTTAATGTATATAATGACTTAGTCTATTAAACTGTAACCAAAACCAAATAAACAAAAAATTAACTGTTAGTTGAAAATTTTTGATTTGCCAAAAGCAGGATGACAGACCTTGAATTGCCTTGAAAATAAATCCTGCACTTAACACTGTGCTTGTATATGTGTAATCAAGTCAAGAGATGAGCTGTGGATTTTGGTTTATACTTACCAATTTTCATATCTTTTCTGTAGAAACGACGAGCTGAGAACAGCAAAAATATGAACACTGAAAAGCTCAGAGCACCAGTTATCTGTGTCCTGGGGCACGTAGACACAGGCAAGACCAAAATTTTAGATAAGGTAAGGTGAAGGCACTGCCTGTGTCTTCTTTATGCATGTGTTTTTTTTGGTTGAAGACTGAAAGAATTAAAGTTCTCTAAGCACACTTTAGTCTCTTATGTTAAGTATTACTGGTCTTTTTCTCTTTAGCTCCGCCACACTCATGTGCAGGATGGTGAGGCTGGTGGTATCACTCAGCAGATCGGTGCTACCAACGTTCCCCTGGAAGCTATTAATGAGCAAACCAAGATGGTGAAAAATGTAAGTTGTGGCACTTCAACTGTTTCTTAAAAATTATGACATGTAAACTAAGGCTTTGTGGCATTTCCTGACATGGGCATATGTACTTATTCCCCGTCTATAATTTTGGAGTTGTGGTTTTTTTTGAAATTCCTATTCTTCCTCTTCCAAAGGAGAGGCTGTCTCAGTTTTCATTTTAGTTCATACATTTAGTTTCAACTAATGCATTGCCCCTTCTGCAGGAAAATATTCAAAACTTCTTACACTGTTTTGGACAGTGCTTATATGTGCAGAGACTGTTTTTTTTGTCAGTGTTTTGATTTTTAAATTGACTTTTGAAATCTACTGAGTATATTTTCTGTTTAAAAACTTACCATTTGCTGTATGTGCTGAAATTGGAACAGTTCCTGGGTGATTAATTTTGTCGTGTTACAGAAATAGCAACTGTTTTGTATTGCTTGTTTTGGATACTATATCCTATTTTGCTTGCAGCAGCAGCTGACTGAAAAGCCTTAGCAGTGATGGCTTTTTTCAAGATTTTATTCAATTTATGAAATATGCAAAGTCAGGGGAGAGGAGAAAAATCATCAAGACAAGGATGATAAATCTCACTACCCTGTAGGCTGCCTGGTCTTAGTGGTTTTAGCTGAGCTTATGGCCACTCATACCTAGGGGAATGTGCTGCTTCACTTTTTTTAATATTGAAATGAGCTTTGACTGATTTGGTTTATGGAGTGTGCTGGCCTTTCTTAACATATGCATCTGGATTCTTGAAGTGCAGGCTGTCAGTAATGTTGCCAATTTTTTTTTTTTTTTTAATTCTTGTGTAATCTCTAAGATAGCTAATAAATTTGAACTGTTAGTTTGACAGAGAGAACATAAAAATTCCAGGCATGCTGATAATCGACACTCCAGGCCACGAATCTTTCAGGTAATGTTTTCTCACAATGTTGTACTTCTCAGAAGTGATGGCTAAAGCATCTGGATGTATTTTTACCACAGGGCACAATCTTTGCCTAATTCGTTGTGTTAGTTTGCACTTGGAAAAAAAGCCCAACAAAAACAACCTAAAGTAGAGGAATAAGTGGATTTGCTTCATTTGCAGGTGTATTTTATATCTGGCTAATTGCTGGCCTTTTGTAGCTGATTAATTTTCTGTCTTTGTGCCAATTGAGCCATGTAAATAAGTAGGTAGTGTAAGAGGAAAGATGGAAGCAGAAATCTAGCTGGAGAAGAAAAGGTGAGGATTTCAGATGACCTAAGTACTCTGCTATGAAAAATTAAGACTTATGTCCTAGTCTCCTGTTCATAGTGTCAATGTTAAGGCAACTGAGTTCATAAGACTGGAAGCTACTAGTTGCACAAATCATCTGAGTATTACCAGGAACACTGTGGCATTCAGGCAAGCCACTGAATCAGCTCTTAAGGTAAAAACATATCATGCATAACTGAACTCACTGGGGTGAAATTTCCAAACAGAAGGATTAATACTTTGTGACATTCTTCAGTTATCAACCTCTGCAAGCATTGAAACGCCATGTTGTGAGGCACTTAGTTTTGTCCAGATCAATACCTTGGCATCCTATCACTTACAACTCTTCCATCTTCTAGCTGGGTTTTGTTTGGCACCAAAGATGTGGTAGTCTGGTTATTTCATATAAAATGGTGGTCGTCCTAGTGCTTATGTAGCATTGTATAAAAAAGTCTTTCTCATATTTTGCACTCCTGTATTTCACTGTAACTATCAGAATTCTGATTCAGAAAATTATCAGAACATATCTTACATTGTAATAAAATGAGAACTATTGGGAGAATAATAGTTCTTATTTTTTGTTACACATACTTTAATAAATACTGTTAAATTTGCAAAGTGCCATTTGAGTATTATATAGTTGACATTTTTGAGGGGAAATAACTACTTGATCAGCTTTAGCTTTTTGTTTATCAGTTTGACATTGTACTTGGTGCTTTTATTAAAATTCTGTTGCTACATGACATTTTTTTCCCCCTGTCTTTTAATCCCACAGCAATCTAAGAAATAGAGGAAGCTCACTTTGTGATATTGCTATACTTGTAGTGGACATCATGCATGGTTTGGAGCCACAGACAATTGAATCAATAAATCTGTTGAAATCAAAAAAATGCCCCTTTATAGTAGCTCTCAACAAGGTAGGGTAGCTTTTTACTCTAATGGTGTATTTCTCTGTTCTAAAAGTGTTTGGCATTTGACAAGTGTCTGTTTTGGTTCCTTGAACTGGAATTGTTTGTGTGAAGTCTGAAATGGTGGTTCTTGAATCCTGTGTTTGCAGCCTTTGTGTCTGTGGTAACCCAATGGCTTTACAGGAGTTTTGCTGAAGGGTCAGATCAACTTGGAACCTTATTGATAAATTTTGTTACCTTCGGTAACTTCTGTATATGACTCACACTTCTAGAAGTGGTACTTTTGTGGTGGCTTTTTCACTTGTACCTACTTTCATGGATTTTTGTGCCTTTTCTGATAAAATTCAAACACAAGCTTCATGTTGAAAAGTCAAACTTTATTTTAACTGCTGATACTTGTTAGTTTGATTTGAAGGCAAGCTGACTTAGCCCTTGGAGCAGTAACGTTGATTGCTAGTGTGAAGCCTTTCAGGCTTTGCAATATTAGATAGTAAATTAGCCAGTTATTTTCAGCCCTGTTTATAGAAATTCTGTGCATGAAAAACTACACTGCCTGGTTGCGATGACTTGATGAATTATATTGTGTCCAATGACTTTGGAAACCTTCTGACATACTGACAGAACTGTACAGTTCACATGCAGTGTAAAAATTGTAGTATACTTCCAGAAATGAAAGGAGCATTAAGACTGAAGGTAGTTTGAGGAGAGATGGAGGAGGCCATTATCTCATTGCTGAAAACAGCTACTTTTTAAAACAACTCAACCAGCCTGCTGGATGGAGAGGTGTTAAGGCCTTGTGGCAGAGTAGTAGAGAGTTCTGGCTTGGTCAGACATGAAGGCCCAACTACCTTTTTCTGCTGGCACAGGCTTATGGTGAACCTGAGACTAAATAGCCAGAAGTTCTTGCATTTCAAGTTGTAATTGTATTATTTGACTAGCTTAAAATCCATTTTCTTCAGATGTAGTTTTGATTTGTACAGCAAATGCAATAGTTTCTTGGACTAAGTCCATCATGCTTTGGAAACTTACTTGCAGAAGTGTTTCTGAAGTACAGTTGTCTCTTGGACAACCCACTGTGATCCCTTCTCTGTAGCAACATGGGAAAGGGTCCAAATTCACTAATAAGTTTTAAAAGTTCTACATAAAACTAGTACAGTCTCTTCTCAGGAAAAAACTCCAAACACCTTCATGATTATGTTTTGGGGTTTTTTTGTGTGTGTTTATGTGAAGCTATACGTAGCTCTTTCTTCTGAATGTTTTATCTTAAACTTGATGTAATTAATGCACATAAACTTTTTCCATATGAACCTAGATTATTATAGCTTGAATTTTAAAAACCTGAAGTAGTATTGCTATTCTGAAATAACGTGTGACATTGGGTAAATACGTAAACAGCTAAAGCAAATAAAAAAGATTTAACTTGATTACTGGAGCAGATAGATGGCTGGTAAAGTATTTCTCACAGGTAATGGGACATAAGCATAAAGATGGCCTTTAATAAGCTGCATAAGATGATATACTGCTCTCTTCTCAAGATTGATAGGTTATATGACTGGAAAAAAAGTCCAGATACAGATGTAGCTGTCACTTTAAAGAAGCAGAAAAAGAATACGAAAGATGAATTCGAAGAACGTGCAAAAGCTATCATAGTAGAATTTGCAAAACAGGTAGGTTGGAATATTCAAGGTTTTTGCTTAACAAAAGTGATAATAAAATGGTGGTGTGTGTGTTTGTTTTTGGGTTGTGCATGTTTTTGTTTTTCTTTTTTTTTTCTCCCTTTCCACAAAACGGAGTATCAAGAAAACTGTTGCATCTCCTTTGACATGTTAGTGTTTACCTCTTATGAAACAAACTTTGTTGTTTTTACATTAGTGTATTTTAACTGTTCCATCCTTAAAGTGTTGGTTTGGAGAAAAGCAGCTAATTGGAGTCAAGAATAGCAGATGAAGTTTTCTGTACCCATTCTCTCTTTGGGAACAGCCTGAGAATCCCATCTGTCTCTTTTTCCCTTGGATGTTGGCAGGGTATGAATCACATCAGTCCTGAGAAGTTCTTCTGTTGGTGACATACAATTCTGTTAGAAGCTAGATGGGCTAATTAGCTTTGTAGAGTTATTCCACACTGCTCCTAAGTGCAGATGGAGGCTTCATGTTCCATAGCACACTCTCAAGGTGTTTTTGTTTGTTTTTTCCAATTGGGCTTTGAAAAATGAAGTCATACTTGACTGGAGTTGAGTGTTACTGTTAATACTGACGTGCATATGTTGTTCCCTGTGTAACTGTCAATCCTGATTCCAGGGCTTGAACGCTGCCTTGTTTTATGAGAATAAGGATCCCCGCACTTTTGTTTCTCTTGTACCTACCTCTGCTCACACAGGGGATGGCATGGGAAGTCTGATAGCTCTTCTTGTTGAGCTCACACAAACTATGCTGACCAAGAGACTGGCTGAGTGTCAGGAGCTGAGAGCTCAGGTCATGGAGGTAATCCAGAAGCTTTCCTTTGAAAATTCATATAGAAATTTCTCCCCTCCCTGCTCCCTTCTTCCTGTTTAAAAAAAAAAAAAGTATGTTTAAAGTGCTTAAATAGGGAGTAACTCTTTTTCCCTTTTATTCAGGTTAAAGCACTGCCAGGCATGGGCACTACCATAGATGTTATTCTGATTAATGGACGCTTAAAAGAAGGAGACACCATTATTGTTCCTGGGGTAGAAGGTCCTATAGTAACTCAGATTAGAGGTCTTCTGCTACCTCCTCCTATGAAGGAGCTACGAGTTAAGGTATGGCAGCTGGTTTTAGTGTACTGACATTTACAACCAGGAAAAAATGAATCAAGCTTTGTGAAAAATGAGTATGTTGTAGAGTGCAGTTATATTAACAGTATTTAAGGGTGAAGGGGAAGACAGTGCACATCTGGTGTTTTTTGTGAATGTACTTGTACGTACCTATTTGTGTGTGTTGTTATAACAGTGGCAAAGAAAAGGATCTTGCAGTGAGGATTACGATGTGCATGCTTTAATAAGGACATAATAAACATGTGGCTACATGTAAGAGGGAGACACCCATTATAAATGGAAACTGGAGTGTACTGGTACAATATCTTCTGAGTTATATTACTAGTAAAAGTGTTTTTTTAGTAACAAATCATGTATGCTTAGGTTTGAGAAACGTGAACAAGTGAGTTTCTAGGGCTGGTTTGGTGAGTGACAGTGACCAAGAGTTCTGCAACCTCTTGGCATTTTTAAGAGTTTTTGGAGGTTTTGCTGCCCTGGTGTTAATAGCCTGAGGAGGAATACTGAATTTGAGATCTTGCTGTGTGGCTTTCCATAAAATGAGGAGGTGACACAGAAACAAAAGGCTATAAATAAATTAATACATATACTGAGATTAATACGTACAGTTCAAACATGATTAAAATAGCTGCTCTGATTTTTCCTGTTTAAAAGAGAAGGAAGAGGTGTCTGCATAGATTTTTAAGGCAAAAAACCCCATACAGATAACCTGGGTGAATGTGAGGATTGGCCTTTCAAGATTTAGTTCAGAGGCTTAAAACTAGTGTCTCTGCAGGCCACTGTAGTCCTTAGTGTTTAATGTAGTTGCGTCCTGCAAATGTAGATACTTTGTAAATAGTACTAATAATTGCTGGGCCCTGTGTTGACATCAGCATCCTCCCTCTGCTGTGGTGATCCTTTGTGAGGCTGTTGTGGCCTCAGAGGTGCTGAAGGATGCAGTATTGGTGCTGAGATGGAATCTGAACAAGAGCCTCTTGACCTTTAAGAAGGCTTTAAGTAGCAAGACAAGCCCTTCTTTCCTCCTGGCCGGCTTAATCAGCTGTGGGGTGGGACAGTTGCCTTGGAGAATCTAAGGCTTCCTGCTCTGGAGCAACTTTATAGGAACACCTTGATAATGGCTGGAGAGTGACAAAAGGGAAATGGATGTTTATACTTAGGTTTTGTTCTCTGCTTGGTTGGAAGCTGGTTAATATGTTCTGCTGTAAAGAGGAATGAATTGAAAGTGTTTGCAGAAGATAAACTGGAGTGTGAAACTTAGAGACTGCAGAGTTTTTTTGTGGGACTGAATAGCAACATATCATCATTTTCAGATGAGTTTCTGCCCTTGAACCTTGAGCAAATCTAGGGTAGCTACTGGGCTTTTTTGAAGCAGGCAGCAAGGATCCATTCTGAGTCAGCTTGTTCGTGGGGAATGGTCATCCTTGAAATAAAGTGGAGGGCTAACGAATAGAGGCTTGCAGGAACAAAGTGCTTACTGAGGAAGCCGCACTGCAGTTTAGAAAAAGGATTGGACATCTAAACAAAAGAAATGAAGAAACATACCAGAAAATGGTTCCAACATTGATTTCAAGATCTTCAGAAATTACTGGTTTTGTTATGCCTCAAGGCCATGTCCTGAGCATGGTGAGATCTTTGAGATTCTCCTGGATGGAGAGGAGCACCTGGGAAATTGAGCATGGAACTATGCACATGAGAAGGCTGAATGGGGGAGGCCTCCAGTGGGAGAATGAGACAGCTCTTCCTTCACAAAGCCTTGGTCTGTGTATCAGCTAAGCTTTAGTGCTTTTGTTGAGCTGTTGGCATCTTCCCCTTCACTTCCATATGGGTTTATTAGCAAGTAGCTGCCTATTGCTGCTTGTTCTTTTCTAGCCCTTGTTTCTCTTTGACGCCTCCTGTTTTCAGATGATTTCCCTGTGCCCTGCCCGCCTCGGCAATGGTGCAGTGGTATCTGAAGGGAGAGGAGCGTGCAGACAGGAACATGCACATGCAAAGCAGGGACAATCACTGATGAAAGACAAGAGCTGCTGCACTTCACTGTTGTGCTTTCAGCAGTGCATGTGGGTTGCTGTTTCTTTAGTTGCTCAGCACTGTGTTGACTTGAACTTTTTGCAAGTGTGTATATTCTCTTTTTCAGAACCAGTATGAGAAGCACAAAGAGGTTGTTGCTGCTCAAGGTGTGAAGATTCTTGGGAAAGATTTGGAAAAAACATTGGCTGGTTTGCCGTTGCTTGTAGCTTATAAAGAGGATGAAGTCCCAGTCCTCAAAGTGAGTTGGCTAATGTTGAAATACAACAAACTGAGGGTAACTGGAGTTCTTTGGTGATGAAACTCCTTCAAATGTTGATAGCTCAGTACACAAGTAGAGGAGCTTTTTTGGTTGCTTTAAAAACTGTTCCAGTAATGTGCTGTGTAGCCATGTGTCCATGTGAAGCTTTGTTGGTGTGATGTTTTTAGTGTCTTGACCATTAGCTTTTTCCCCTGATACTTTGTTGGGGGGTGTCTGCTGATAGAATAAGGTTTGAAAACAAGTATCATGGCATAGTTTGACTGTTAATTACTGATTTGGTATTTATAGTAATTTATGCATATATTCTAAGTATAATTTAATTATTTATGTACCTGCTAGTGGGGTTCTTCAAACTATCATAATTGCAAAGCTGACTTAAGACTTGTGTAATGAGTTTCTCTTCTGACTTACACTTAAAAATGGTGGAGGAAAGGATGTAGCTATCCTAAAAACAGAATTGAGATGAGATGCTACTGTTCTCCAAAGGCTGGATATTACTTTAAAGAGGAAACTCTTATGTTAAAACTTACTTTTAACTGTAGTTTTACTTTAGTCTTTTGTCTACTTATTTGTGCTTCTAAAGGGAGGTTAAACTTAGGGGATGCCCAAATACAAACCTTGTTGTTGGGTACACACAAGAGTGTATATAAAGTGTGCTGCTAGTGGCTAGTTACGTGATGGCCTCAGGGTTTAAAAGGCGTGAGCTCGGAAAAAATGTGGGCTTTTGGCTCCTCTAAAAGCAGCAAAATGTTCTTGCTGCTCTTGCATTCTGTTTTGAGCCCAGGCCTAAGAGCATTAAGGATCCTTTCCCACTCAGGGTTTTAGGTGTCAGCTCTTGCTGTTGATCCTCGGGCAGCCAAGGATCTTTGCACGAGTGTTTGCTCAGTCCTGCCAGCAGACAGGGGACAGGGATGTGCATTCTGCAGAGAAATGTTACTAGCTCCCAGGATGGGCATTTGTTCTGTTTTATATGATCACCGTCTCACAAAATCCTCAGGTTTTGTTCAGCTTTTCTAATGCCAGAAGCAATCACAGTGGCTCACAGGACTTGTGTATGACTTCCACTGCATGTCTGAGGTGGGACCTCTCAGTATGGCTGTCAGATACTTTCAAAAGCTCACAAACAGGAAGACTTTGTACCCTGAGGCATAAATAAATAGTAAGAGAACTCAAATTTCCATTTTTCTCTCCTTTTTTATTTTTTTTTTCTTCTGAAGGATGAACTAATACATGAACTGAAGCAAACACTGAATGCAATCAAATTAGAAGAGAAAGGTGTCTATGTCCAGGCTTCTACTTTAGGTTCTTTAGAGGCATTACTTGAATTTCTTAAAACTTCAGAAGTGCCAGTAAGTACTTCTGTGCTGTATCTGATGATGTTGGATGCATGTTTTAGTCAATAACTGTTCTCTTTTGACTAAGAAAGTGTAGTGACTTGATTTATGTGGCTTTCTTCAACAGTATTCAGGAATAAATATAGGTCCTGTCCATAAAAAAGATGTTATGAAGGCATCAGTTATGTTGGAGCATGACCCACAGTAAGTAACTTTGCTTTACTCTGTTGAAAAATGTGTAGTGGTGTTGCAGGAAGGCCCAGACCCCTCCTCAGTTCTGGTTCTGTGGTGTCTCTGAACTGATGGACTCGCTCTTTCCTACAGGTATGCTGTCATTCTGGCGTTTGATGTGAGGATTGAACGTGATGCACAGGAAATGGCTGATAGCTTAGGAGTGCGTATTTTTAGTGCTGAAATTATTTATCACTTATTTGATGCCTTCACAAAATATAGACAAGACTACAAAAAACAGAAACAAGAGGAATTCAAGTAAGTATGAGCAATCATGTTCTGGATGCTTCCTAAATAAGTGTGCTGCTTATTTTACTATAAATGAAAACTGCATTTTACTTCTTGTCTCCTTATCATTACTGGTGATGGGAAGGAAGCAGAGGGTAAGGTGACAGTTTTCAAGAATTCAGTGCTCCAGACTAATTGTTTACATCTGGATTAGGCTTAGCAGGGTAAGAGCTGTGAAAGCTGTGCAGCAGATAGAGGATTCAGCTAGAACTGTTATGTAATATGGAGTGTTTGCATTAAGGTTTCTTTCTGTACTTGACTTCTGTTCCTAGTTTGTGACAGATGCATTAGTCTTGTAGAGTTAAGAAAACAAAACTGAAGGGATTTGGATTCTCTTGTTTCATATTTACGCAATTCTGACTGCAGTAACATGAATATGGAATCATTTAAGGATTTATATGGACCCAAAATTGATTTTTTGAGTCATGTGTCATTGGGATATCCCCATTAAACAAAGGACAGTCACAATAAATGAAAATTTATTTCATTTCATACAGATCCCAATTGGAGTTTGTGTACTCTAGCATTTAAATATATTTGTTCACAAACAAGAGTGCCTGTGGTGGGTTGAGGCAGCAGTATTTCTATTCCTGTGCTCTTCTGAGGCTGTTATTATACTGTAAAATTCCTATTTCTTTGGTCTTGGTCTAAGCTGAGTGCCCAGGCCTGTTGAAATAAAATCCATGCCAGCCATGCTTGATTGTTGTTCCCTATAGTTCTTGAAGATCAGGTATTGACTAGAATTAGCAGGTTTGGAAAAGGGTTTTTTTCCTGCTTGATTTCTCCTCAAGTGGCACTCTTAGAATAAATGCCTAAGAAGTGTAGGAGAAGGCAGAACTGTTAATGTTAACATACACTGTTCCAGTATCTCTTTCAAAGTGCCTTTTCTTGTCACCTTCTAGGCATATAGCAGTATTTCCATGCAAGTTGAAAATACTCCCTCAGTTCATTTTCAACTCTCGTGACCCAATAGTGATGGGTGTTGTTGTGGAGGCTGGCCAGGTGAAGCAGGGCACTCCCATGTGTGTGCCCAGCAAAAACGTAAGTAAGCACCTCTTCCCTGGGCGTGTTTGATCCACCGGGTAGTTCCTGGGATGATGCACTGTGAAGCACTTTCATGCCTTTCCCCACTGCACCGATTTCTGGCAGAAGAGGAAGTTCAGACTTGCAGATCAAGTCTCTCTTCTGGTGATCAAGCATCCTACTGCTCTCTGCCGAAGAGTTGGGCCTGCAAGTGGGACAGTGGAGGTGTGGCTGGAAGGAACTGCCTGTCGGCCACCCTCCTTCCCCACTGCCAGTTCCATGCTGTGGTCCTGAGTGATAAGCACAGTTGTCATTTCGGGCGGCTAGTAAGAGGGGAATACTTCAAGGGATAACCAGTTGATATCCTAGATGAGCTGTGGGTGGTTGTTGATTCCCTTTTCAGTACAAAGTGCTTGCTGTGCCACATGTCTTGCTTTGCCTGTGCTGAGGAGGCAGCTCCACTAGTGCTGTACTTCCTGCAGCAAGTCTGGGCATATGAACGGGAGCTTAGGGAAGGGTGTGTGCACGGGGGATTTTGTGGATATGTGTTACAGGTGCTTCATTTTATTACAGTTTGTTGACATTGGAATAGTTACAAGTATTGAAATAAACCATAAACCAGTGGATGTTGCAAAGAAAGGCCAAGAAGTGTGTGTTAAAATAGAACCTATTCCTGGGGAGTCGCCTAAAATGTATGGACGACATTTTGAAGCAACAGATATCCTTGTCAGTAAGGTAAGAGCAATCTGCATTTTTGGAGAGGGCTTAGGACAGAGTGGCAGCTTGCTTGAAGTAAAACTGTTGCATGAAGCCTGAAAAACATGTGAGGAACCTTCCCTTGGAGACTGACAGACACCTGGAACAGAGCGCATGTGTGGCATCATTCAGCCAACTTCTCTGTAGCCATGATTTGAGGTGTGCAGTGGTGCCCCTGGAGAGGCCCAAAGGAATGCTGGGCTGCAGCTGGAAATGTCTTGCAACTCATAGCACCAAGAAGGTAAAATGCCACATTTGCTATTTGCAAACCCCTGGCTGTAGCTGGTGCTCAGCAGTCCCCCTGTGGCATCACAGCTGGTTGGAAACTGCAACAAATAGCAGTGCTTTTAGCTGCTGTAATTCTGGGCTTGATGAGGAGACGATCCCTTGCCCAGTCATTGGCTGTTGGAAGCCAGGCCACAGCTCTTCACACTCCCCACTGTTTTAGTCACCATGTAAGGCAGCCCCTGCCACCCGCATGCCAGGGGCCTGGGATAGGGACAGGGAGGGGGTGCTGGTCCTGTGGGCCTGGTGGCAGCTGGGGACCTCTCCAGTCCTTGCCTTACTGCTTAAGGGTGGGGTGGTCTGTCCATCTGCAGCCCCTCAAGACCAGGTGAGGGATTTGATGTGAAGGGAAATGAACGGGGTTGGTCATACAGCAGATCAGTAGCAAACCTGGGCTTAGAATGAGTTCACCTCCTGTGCAGACTGATGCCCGTTCTTCAGATTGTCTCCAATTAATGCAACTGCCTCTAATACACACGCACGTATGTGTCTGATGGTTTCCCTTGTGTTACAGATCAGCCGTCAGTCCATCGATGCTCTGAAGGACTGGTTCAGGGATGAGATGCAGAAGTCTGACTGGCAGCTTATAGTAGAACTGAAGAAAGTGTTTGAAATCATCTAGATAACTTTTTCCAGCAATGGGGAGGCAGGAATAAACGTGCTTCCTGTTCCAAAAAAGTTACCAACAAAGTCGTGTATTGATGACAGTGTTGGATATATGTTTGGGCAGAAAATATGTGGATAAAATGTTTTCCATGAGAAACCAAGAAATTTACACTGGTTTGACAGTGGTCAATTTACATGTTCCCATGGTTCCAATGTGCCTGTTCACCTCTCCTACTGCCCTTCCTAATACTGGCTGCTGTTTTAAAGTTTGCCCTTCCTTCTCTTACACCTTCTTTCCACCCTTTGTCCCTCCCTCTCTCCAGAATAAGATAAAATAAATTGAATTTTTATTACAGAACTAAAGCTCTTTCACTTTTATACTGATGAGAGCAGTACTGCAGTATTTGATTAACCAAGCTTCTGCAGAAGACTTTGTGATTCTCGGGACATTTTTGATGTAAGAAGTACTTCTTATTTATGCATAACCTCTTCCTTTAACTTTCTTTTCCAACATTCTTCTGCTTTGTGCCTATAGAAAATTTTTTTTTAAATAGAAAATTAGGCAATTGGATATCTCTGTATTTGCTTGGTGTGAAACAATGTTGTAAAGCATAGCTGCCCACCTTTTACTGCTTGTACAGTTCATGGAAGTCAACCTGTAATCATTATAATGCAGAGCCACAAATAAAGGAGATGGACAGAGTGTAGCCCACTTGTTTCACAGTTTGCTTCGGTGATCAGAGTTTCACTCCATGGGCTGTGGCAGATGTGGAAAGGCCAGGCAGGGACCCTCTTGCCTCTCCTCTCCTTGGCAAAACAGTGGAGGGGTGTTCCAGCAAAGATGTTTCTTCCTCTGGCTGCACCTCCCCTGCAGTGTGCATATGGGGTGGTGATGTCTGTGTTCCCAAAGCACTGGAGTGGCAGGCCTGCTGTTTAGCAAGGCCCAGTTCCCAGAGGAATTCAGAGCTGGTGTCTCTTCTCCAGCTGCTGCTCAGAGCGGTGTAAGCACCTGCCAACAGCTGCCTGCCAGGGAACTGAGGAGACCTTGGATGCTGCATCAGAGCTGTTGAGTCATCTGACACCGTGGGACTGAACCAGCTCAAAAGTGGATGTTGTTTGTCATGACCTGGACTCAGCCTGTAATTCCAGCATTTTCCTACCCCACCTTCCCCTGTGCCTGCCTGCCGAAAGACAGCTGGATGCATTTCTACTCAGGCGCTCTCTGGGTATCTTACAGCTCATGTTGATGGGAGAAAAACAAATGCTCTTCAAAAGCACAAGCTGAAACAAAATTGAGAAGGGTCTTTCACACAGCTAAGATTTTTAGCACTTACAGGAATTTAACTTAAAACAAGCAGTTCGATCAGATTTCTTCTGTCCCTTAGATTTTTATTTTTTTTGTTGTTGGAAAAATCTGAATGTTATAATTGGGATTGGGTTGGTACCATTACAAAGGAATATGTAATAACTCACCTTTGCAAATGGAATTTTTTTGGGGTTAGACTTTAAAAAGGTCCTTTTCAGTGGCAAGTTTGCAATGGTTGATGTGTGGTACAAATTCTCATCACTGGGCGAACAGAATTATCTGAGGGAGGAGACTGCATTTAATTGTTAAAATTTTCTTTGGCAAACTATGCAATCATGAAAACTACACTAATAAAAAGTTCTTAAGAACATGTATGTCAAACATTGTGGTCTTGATATATTTTTTTTCCTCAAATGAGGAATGGTGCAAAAG
The DNA here is from genome assembly GCA_013399695.1 of Formicarius rufipectus. NCBI lineage: Eukaryota > Metazoa > Chordata > Aves > Passeriformes > Formicariidae > Formicarius > Formicarius rufipectus. The sequence continues at coordinate 1,605,831 of VXAU01002216.1, read as the reverse complement.
CTCATGCTCCTTTGGTAGCTGTTGGGAAACTTCATAGAATACAGAAAATATCTTCACTAAAAGACTTTAAGCAAGCAGGAAGTGGTGTACTTAAGGGTTTGAAATGAAGTGTAACTACAACTAGCATGACTTCATTAAGTAATGCTGAGTCCTTTAAAGATGGGAGTCTGAAAGACCCAAACTAGAAACTAATGAAAACTTAGATTACATTATCTGAATCAAGTTGATGTGTGTCTCCACATGGGATGCAAGCCAGTGAGCACAATCGGGTGTTTATATACATGGAACAGATTTCCCCCAGCCTTCTCAAAGCTGAATAGTCCCAGCTCTCTCAGCCTCTCATTGTGTTTACAGAAGCTCCACTCCCTCAGGCAACTTCATGGCCTGCGTTGGAGTTGCTCTGTTCGTCCATGTCTCAATTGTACTGAGGAGCCCAGCACTGGATAAAGCACTGCACGTGTGTCTCACCATCCCTTCCCTAGGGATCTCTTTCCTCGTGTATCGCAGGAGGCTGTCGGATGCTTTTGCTGTAAGGAGTCTTGCTGTTCCAAGCGACCTCAGGGCATTCCCTGCTGAGCTGCTCTCCAGTGCCTGGCCTGCAGTGCCAGGGGTGGCTCAGCCCTGGGAGCAGAACCCAGCACTTCTCTTTGCTGAACTTCATGAGGTTCCAGCACCACCTCTACTGTGTCCTCTCAGGCCATTCTGTGCCCTCAGTAAACCTGTTGAGGGTGCTCTGCCCCTTCACCCAGGTCCTGGACAGAGATTAGGGCTGGCTGTGGGCACCGCTTGGGCCCAGCCTCTACCGGCACTTAGTGCCACTGACCATCATACTCAGGGCCTGCCTGTAGCTTTCAATCCACTTCTCTTTCCAGTCTGTACTTCATCAGCTTGTCCATGAGGATGTTACAGGAGATCTTGCAAAAAGCCTTACTAAAGTCAAGGGAAGCAACATCTGCTCTTCCCTCATCCATCACCTGGCTGTAGAAGGCCACCAGGCTGGCACCTCTCCCAGTGTGTGTTACCAGGAAGCGAAGAGCACAACCTAAAGCTAAAAACTGCTGCCACTCAGAACCTGCACTGCAGCCAGTGATGTGACTGCAGCATGGTCTCTGTTCCAGCTGTACTGCCAGCTGCAGCTGCTCCCAGCACAGCACCCCCTCCCTGTGCTAGGGGAGATGCCTCCAGCTAAGCTAGTGCTGCAAATGCTCCAGTTTGCATTCCAGCTCCCAATTCTACATCCAGGAAATCCCCTATCCCTCCAGGACTACCTCTCCACCTTCATCATTTCTTCAGAAAATTAAGACATTTTTCTTACGACCCAGGTTTTCTTGAAGTGGTCTTCATTCTTTCCAGGCACTGGAACAGCCCTGCTTCACCATTCTTGGCCAAGTATGACTGGAGGAGGCTGGTGGACACCTGGAAAAAGCAGACTTGCCCAAAACACAACCTCCAGAGGTGCAAACACTCCCCTACCAGGGACATGAGCTGGGGTGATTTACTCAACTTCTGCTACTCACTACAACCATTTTGTAATGTTGATACAGGAAACAGAGACTGGGAAGAACTGTGGTATTTTGCAAGTGGCTCTGTGTTGAGCAGGAGCAGGGCAGAGGAAGATGTAGGTTTGAACAATGCTCCATGTTAGCTCCTCCCTCGCTCCTTTCCAGTGCTGCATGCCATGTGCCCAGAGGTGACAGCACAGCTGGTCAGACAGCACTCAGGCTTCAGCTGGCACCATGTGCTTTGGGAGTGGCTGGACCACGCTCGTTTGAGTCTTTGAAGAATGAAACTGAAAATAAACCACTATTCTTCTCTCAGCTTAAAATCTGTAATACAGTCAACGGAGAAGAAACAAAACGTGGCCAGGTGCATGTACAGCAGCCTCCTCCACATGCTGAGGCAGTGCCAATTTGGTGAAAGTAATCAAAGCTGCAGTTTTAAAAAAAAGGGTTCACTATATTCAAAGTGAAGCATCACAAAATAGAATCAGTACAAAAATATACATACAGTTCTTTATTAAACAACTGTAAACACTTCACTGTAAAAATCCATAAAACTTTATAAACAAACATTTTGTAAATAGATTCTATACTACAATAAAAGAATTTTAACACAATTATTTACATGCAATACTGACAAATTTGGCACTTTCTGAAAAGAAATGTACAAAACACTTTGTTGTTTAAAAAGAAATCTGAAATTATAAAAACTCAGGGCATTACTATCATGCACTTTGCAAATACCTCACAAGCACTTATGGCACAGCTAGCAGAGAGCTCCAGGCTCTCATTAAGCTCTTTTCTACAAGTTCAGATAACTTTTAATGTGCTTCCATAAGTTTGTTGTAAAACTACCTGAACATTGTCAAGAATGAAGTCAAATGCCATATTCCAAACTGATTCCACAGATGACTGCATTAACCTGAAGGTGAAAAGGGAGAAGAGAGTGAGAATTACCATTACAGAACCAGTTCTTTTTACAATCTTTTTGTTTTTACACTGAAAAAAACAAGGTAATAGCAGTTCACACAGATGGTATTTTGATTCAATCCTGGTAAGCCCTCCTTTACTGAAATACACCAAGTCTCACTTCATGCCACAGATTCCTCTGCCATGCACTGGCAAAATTTCTGGTGTGAGCAGTGTCCCCAGCAAACACCTGCATTTGGCGGTGGCGTGAGCATGTGATCAGGTGACCAGTTCCATATGGGAGACCAGAACTGACAGGCTTCTGGATCCTCATCTTTCCTTCCTCATCCCAAGACAGAGATGCTATTTCTCTTCTCACAACAAATGCTAAGAGCAATAGACACTTTTAAATAATAGGTTTTGGGGGTCCTATGTTGCATTTATTGCTAAAACCAGAAACCAATCCTGGAGGCCCACCAAGAGCTAAGTGTAACCACTACAGTTCAGCTGCCACTAGAAGAAAATTAATGAAATACTCAAGGAAAAGAAAGCAGACCTACACTCTCAAAATCCCCTTCTAGATCCCTCTATTGGAGGAGAGCAGATGGTTTCTCCACTTAAGAGATTTGGAGCACGTAACACCATTATCATATGGACATCATCAGGTTCCTGACTCGTTGCCCATGCTATAGGGCCTTGCAGAGATACACTGCCATCAGTGCAGAGCTCACATACAGGGACCAGGAGTGCTTTCTGAAGAGTTTTATAATGAATTTACCATACAAAATTCATAAAACAGTTCACTGCACTGTGTGTTTTGCATTTCTATGGCCTAAAGACTTCACATAATAAAAAGACTAGTGAAGTTTGTACAATGTTGTAGTCTTTGAGGTGCTGTTTATTCTGTGATATATATTTTTTTCAGATTTAAGCCACAGAAAGCTGAGCCCCACAGTTAAGCAAGTCATAAATAGAATTTGGGCCTCCTGAATCTTGGGAAGAGTAACAGGAGCACCGTAACTATGTAATAGGAATGGGTTCAATAGGTTGGAGGTGAGACAGCACCTGGATACAGCAAGAGAATGCAGTCAGGCCTAAGATGCCATGAAAAATTAATGAAAATGGGATGCAGAATAGGGACAATGCTGATTAAAACGACATCCTTTGTCTTGAAATAAAAGAATGCTGCCCAGAGAAGTTATGGATCCCATGCCTGGAAGTGTTCAAGGCCAGGCTGGATGGTCTTTGAGCAACCTGGTCTAGTGGAAAGTGTCCTTGCACGTGGCAGGGGGTAGGGAACTAGAGGATCTTTAAGGTCTATTCCAAGACAAACTACTCTGTGATTATATGAAGTACTACTAAATGCTACCCCAGTTTTTAAATAACATTTAAGCTTAAAATATTTATATTCATCAGTGGAATAAGGAATGGGCTTGTGGCCTCACAGCATCTAGTGTATACATTTTAACAAAACTAGTCTAAAATGTCACAAATACTAGCAAATAAGTTACCTTTTCATGTACTTAACAACCAGATCTAACTTTTCCAAATCTTTTTCTTCTATTAGATCAGTACAATACTTCACAACCTGTAGAATGTCTTCTTCCATAGGATCTGCAATACAAAATAATTTTAAAAATGAGATATTTTCTCTAAGTATACTTAGAATATAATCATAGAGCAATGGGAATACAACTGAAAGAAATTCTGCAGTGCCAGTGTATCAGGGGCCAACCTGACAACTATTGTATTCCCACACCTCCCCCCAACATCAAAAGCTGTGCACATCAGAGGACTGCAAAGTCCTGAAATATGTTTTGTAGACCTCTTCTTCAGTAAGAGCAACTGACAGCCAAGCAAGCATTAACCAAAGGGAAAAGACACTGGGATTTAAAATGGAATGGTTGTTTCAAAACTCTTACAATAGTAATGCCCAGGGCACAAAGGTCAGACTTCCCACGATTTGAACGACTAACTAGTTGTCTGACAATTTAGCAACAGTATTACACTTTGGCATTTTTTTTTCCTAGCAGGCATAAGACAAAGGCCTGACCACAAAGGCTGAAGAGAGAGCATGTACATTTTCATGATGTTGAACAAGATAAAGGAACTGGCAAAACCACTGAGTAACTGTTGGTAGAAAAAACCAAGTTTCTCCAAGATTGCCAAGGCAGTAAGATTGCAAGATTACTGTGGAAAGAAAAGCAGTAAAGAGTGAAGATGGAAGCACAAAGAGCCTACTAGGAGTAGCTTTCCTTGTGACTGCATGCAAGATGACCCCGAGCGTGGCATCCCACACCTGAAATAGTTGTGATCCACTCCTTCAACAGCATCTTCACATCGTTGAATTCAACAGCTCCTGCCAGGTTTGGTGCCTGAGGCCTAAACAAACCCGGCTGCTCGTGGGTCTGCAGAGCTGGGGCGCCTGAAGAATCTGAAGTTGTTGGAACTGCTTCTGGCTGTTCCAAACACAGAAGTTGACAATACTCAGTCTGATAAACATGATAAAACCATGCATATATACACAGGCAAGTGTCTAGTAAAGAATCCAGTAAAAGACATCAGCTGCACTTGTGAACATGAACCAAGTCTAAAGAAGCAGACAGCTTTACTGTTAAGTGTTTAAAGTACCTGAGCAGCCGTTCCTTCTTGCTTCAAGAAACCATCTATTAGCTTCTGTGGGCTTCCAGATGTAGCTGGCATGTTTTTTGCAGGGCTACCAACATGTTTGTTTTTCAGAGGACTCTGAATCTTTTTTACAGGACTGACTGGATTTTTTTTCCGTATTTTTTTCTTATTTTTCATAGTTGTATGCTTCAGATGTAGGACAGGATTTTTTGACACTGAAAAACACAGGAATAGTCAGTGGTTGATACATTTAGAGTTTAATACTTTTCCATTGAAAGGGGAACTCTGCATCTTCCACAAAAATCTAAGGATCACTTGAGAGAACACAATCTAGATAAAGCAACTTTAACAATGACATGCCATTCCAGATCCCGGCAATGTTTTAAGTATTGGAAAAGCACTGCTAGACATCGGTGTACTCAGAGGACACTCAGCTATTTGTAAGCCTTTTCATACGGAGCATTTCAGTACTTGAATATAAGCAGCTGGTGAAATCTGAAGCTTACTGGACAAACTGCCTGGCCTCAGCCGGAGCAACGTCCCACCAGTGGCTATCAGCAAGCCCAGCAGGGTAAAGCCCCCACAATGCTTTTACTTAGAGTTCATGAAGGAAATTGTTCTCATTCCATCATACTCACATATCTATATTAGTTCACTGACTATGAATTCAAGGTGCTATTATAATAATGCAGTATTTAACTGGCAGTGAACTCAATGACATTTCCAATCTATTTTATGAGAAAGCACATTCACAGGGCATTAATCTTACTTCTTTCTACTGATTAGAAGGAGACATGCAAGATCAGCTCAGAGCACACACATCTGACTACAAGCCACATGGTGAGATGTAACCTATCTCCAGTTGCCCAAAATCAGTATCAGTGCTACAGGTTTCAGGGAATCACAAGAATGCTCTCTGAATACAGTTTAACTAACTTAGGTGCTGAAGATTCAATACTTTAAATCACAAGATGTAGCAAGTTTAGATTCCCTTCTGCAAACATATGGCTGTGGGTAAGCCTAGCGCCACAGTCCCCGTGAATTGAATTAACTACCCATCTGAGTAAAGATGGGCATCTGTTTGCAAACTGAGACCACAGCTGGTTGTAACTGACAGTCTGTCAAAAATAAATTCTGAAATTCAACTGAACACAGCATCTTCATATAAGCTTTCTTTACTTAAATTTTCCAATTTGTTATTTAGGGTTGCATAACTGTTTGAATAGAAAACAACTGCTATACAAGAACTACTGTACCAATATATATTCTCACCAGAAGTGGTAGCAGGTTGCTGCTCTGATTGCTTTTGCCTTTGATCATATGCTTCTTTCAGCTCGGCTTGCAACTCAGCAGGTAGTGCAGCAAAAACCTCAGGGTCCACCTGAACAGTAACAAAAGATTCATTTGAATACTGTAGCAGTGAGCAGCACTGCTTGCCTCCCTCTAGGTCACTCACATGAGAAAGGTATTTATACTTTATGCCAAGCAAAAATAAATCAAATATAATTGAAACACTGTAAAATAGTTGTAAATTTTCTTTGTGCATCTTAATTTGTAAAAACAATAATGTTTTTCCTTTAATATTACTCTCCTTTAATTATTTCATAAAATTACTCTTATGGGCCTATAATGCACTAACCATCTTACCTACTGATACTGAATTAACAGCACAATTAAGCCTAACTCAGAGAACACTTCATTCAAATTTCAAAACACAAACAGTGTGACAATCAGACTTCTGTTCCTCCTTTTCTTTTCTACTTCTATTTCTTGGAAGCTGCTACACAATTCAAAATATTCTTGGAAGTAGCCTCATTTATTTAAGGACAGGAAAAGCCAAGTCCATCTACCTCTTGAACTAGCACAAAGAGGGTTTAATTTCTTTCTTCCCACAGTTGTCCACCCCTTGTTCGCTGATAAAAACATAGTCCCTTGCAACCATCCCAGGGACCTGAACTCTAGATAGGAAGTAATGTGTTGCCAACTGGCAGACACACTCATATGGACAAAATAAAATTTCTCGTATTACTAGTTATCTTTCCTCACTGCATGTCTGAAGGAGCAAATTAGTGACAGACAAGCCTTGGAGTTTCCCATTAATACTGGACATTCTTTTCAGCTCATAATCTTCAAAATCTAATTCAAAACAGGAAACTTATCATTTAGAGGATTAAATCTGCCAGTGGGAGTGTCCTTTATTTCACTGGTAAAATTCAGAGATGTGCACAAACAACAAAAAATTAGCCAAAACGACAATTCCTTCTAAGAGCACAATACAATTTCTATCACCTGAGATACTGTATTTCTTAAATGTACATATGCCTATGTACTAAAATTTACCTTCTGTTTTCAATAGAGAGTTTATTTGTTTTAAGCCAAAATAAGTATACTATGAGAGGCAGGTACGGTGTGCTATTCACTTACATGATGTTTAAATTACATAGATCATAAACAGCAATGTGGTCCTACAGGAGCACAACCTTTTATTCCTGTTTTCAGAACTCTGTATGCCAATACAAATTGTTCACTACAAAAAATACACACTAATTACAGGAGGAAATAGGGAAAAATCTGATCTGAATTACCACATACACTGTGCAGAACAAAGCACTATAGTGGAAAGCAGCCAATTACATCCAGAGGTGTAGGTTAGAATTTTTTTAGATATAAATTTTATTTAATAAAGCTGTTTTAAAAAAGTTAGTAGTCTCTGTTCTAAGCATCTGAGAGACAAAAATTCAGAATGCACTGAATTGACACTTTTTTGAGTATATCACTTAACTCATGCAAAAATAATGCAGTACAGGCATGTATTTTTGTTATTCCCCCTATTCTCAGAGTGTAACATGTAAAAATCCAGTTAGAAGATACATCAGTCAAGTTCACATGAATGCTACGCTAATTAATTGGAGTTTCAGATAATTTACTGTACAGACAGAATGTCCTAACATAGCTTTTGCATACCTGCATCATATTCACATCATGAAGATCCCTGTTTTTATAAATTTGTGTATTACCTCAGCACACACCTATCAGTATTTTTGATGTGCTTATATAAATTTCCTTAGGAGAAATCTGTATCATGTTAAGACAATGTAAGGATGAAATGAAAATCTGCCACCACTAATTAATGCCACTACCACAAATATCATTAACTTCCAAGCATACAGGGTTCAGCTGCTACAGATATACAGCTATTCTAAATTTTAAGATTACTCCAGAAGCTGATAGAAACAAATGCAACTTATCTGGATTACTTTTTCAGGAGAGCCTTACCCAACAAGGGATATTTTCCATGTTTTCTAAAGAATAAATCAGTACCAGCCAATTAACTTTGTACCTGGTCATAAAAACATAGCTCAGATAAAAGAAATGAAGGGTTGAAAAACAAACCTAATTAAGCTATAAAAGGATGGCAGGGCATAATTTACATCTGCTGAGTTGATACAGCTAAAGTACTCAGTTTGGCAATGCTTCTATACCTGAAACCTAATAGCACTTACTTCACTGCATCATTTGCCAGGTAATTTTAAATGTTTGTGTGCAGTCATAGAATATACATTCCCACAAAAATTTTAACAGAAAAAAGTGTCATACCATATTTAGAGTAAAAAGGTGTTTTTGAATTACGTTCATATTTGATCTTAACACAGAAAAACATCTTACTGTATCAATGAACTGGGCTTAGCAATTTTTTTTCCATCAAGCCTAAGGGAAGGTACTAGACTATACTATTCTAGGTAGTAAACTTGGACCTAACTCAGAAAATGCAAATTGTAAATCTTGATCCTCTTTTTTGCCAATAAGGAAAGCTGAATGGCTTTCAGGAGAAAATCTGGAGTACAAGAATAAGACACTCTAAACCAGACAGTATGGATACCCCTGACAAAAAAATGGGAAGTTTAGTTCTTGAACTAAATCTTCATACAAAAAGGCTGCTCTGCTAAGCTGCATTTTCAGATGAAGTAACAGACTGACAAAATGCATTAGGAGATAGAGAAATGTCAGTACATCTGAGTGTGTAGACCAATTTTTCTAAGAAAACTTCGAAAAGTAATGTTGTTATTAAAAAAACCCACAACAATCAATTCTTGACTACCTAATTAACAAACAGATAAAGCATAAACCCAAACTACACGGAATTTTTACAGAAAGCCTTATGTAGTTACAATTTATCCTGAAAACCAGTACTGAGTGATAAGGCAAATGGGAGGGGGAGGTGTACTTTAGAGCACAGTATAATTTAACACACAAATCCAAGACAAAACTCTTGCTTAGGGATAGATGTAGCTACATCATTTAAAACAAGTGGGGTATGGAAAACTCAGATACCATCTACATACTAACCCATAGGGGAAACAAAACTTTGCAGTTCAGGAATAAAAACTGACACAACTGCTTCTGAACCAATAAACGTGAAGTAAGGTGAGAAAATTTTAGTTGTAGAATAGACTACACATCTTTACATAATTACAACCATGCATTAACTATTCAGTGGAAACAGGACAGGAATTTCTACCGCATTTTCTCTGGATTCTTTGTCAGCTAAGCAGTCATTATGCCTTAGGAACAGCAACAAATACCTCTCTATAAATGAAATTAGGTGATATCACTTGATATCACAGCAATGACACAACCAACAAAAATAAAAATACTGCTCTATTTTACAGGATGCATATGCAAGATATTGCATCTCTGGGTAACTCAATCTTTGATTTCCTAAAAGATTTTTTTTTTAATTTTCACACTACATTTGTTCAGCACCATTTTGGATTGAAAGGCAGAATAACATTAGAAGCACTATTACTGTTACCTGCTGTCCCATTAGGTCCCTGTTTAGACAAACAACTTTGCACTTTTCTCATCCTGGATGTGGTATATATGAGTCCATTTAAAAACTACGGAGATATGCAACATCTTTAGCCATGACTTTAGCCTTTCTCCCAGGAATGTGACACAAACAATCACATCTACAGGAGAGGCTCATAGAGGCTGGCTTTACCCCCATCACAACATACACAGAAGTGACTCTCCCGTGACTCGCTAAGCAGATTTAGGGCTGCTTCAGACCTATGGTGCAGTGTAACTCAGCTGCAATGCAGAAAAAAGGCTGGATGGCAAAGCAAATCATAAATGATGACGTTATACATTGAACAGTAGCAACAACACAGGCATACTGGTAACTATAGATCTTTCATAAATATTATTATACCACATTTGTCACAGAGCAACATTTGAAAGCAGGCTTTTAAAAGATATTAAAGGACCATAAGGAATTTTGGGGTGTTACAGGTTCTAGTTAATGCTGTCTCAAGAAAGAGCAGTTAACTTCCTATAGATAAAAAGCTGTTTTCTGATACTGTGCAAACATCCTACCTGTGAGAAAGCTGGCAAAGCTATTACATTGATTCCCATATTGGTATTTGGTTCTTGGAGCTCTGGTATTTGTAAAAGCACTGTTCCAACTGGTTGTGACAGAAGCGCAGTGTTGCATCCATTTATTGGCACTTTTTTGCTGTCTCCATAACTCTCTCCTTGCTGAATGGTGTATATTTGCTCTACTTGTTCTCGTAGATCAGGTGGCAGAGCTTCTAGCACAGACTTATCTATCTACAAATATAGAAAAGCTATTAGATTTTTCCAAGAAATAGGTAACAAAGTTATTTTAGTCACAAAATTAGTTATACAGTTCTGGAATTTTACAAAAACCCCTATCCAAACACTCTTAGGAACCTGACAGTTACACTCTGCAGCAGCAAAATACCATTTAAGACTAGCCAGCTCAGTATATACGAATGTTCAGTTTTATCTTCTCACAACGTTCAGTCTTCTCTACACAAATCATAGATAGGGTTTCCTCCACAGTTACTCAGTGATAAGGAAACCCACTTTTGAAGTTCAAATTATACAGGCAACATGTTGACATGAATACTAAATTGGTGTCTGGTACAAAGCTGCAAGCAATTAATTTCTTTCTTTATACTGTTCCAGGGTTCATATCACTGATTTACTTTAATGATATTATGTATGTTTGTATACTGTCAGACTCTTGTCAGAGATTTTGTTAATGAAATAAGCTTTTACTTCCATCAATTATTGACTCTAAACAACTGAGATGATTCCTCGGTGCCCAGAAGTTGCTGTATACAGTGACAGCTGCACATGTGACTACACGAATATAACTGACAAGCAGAAGCACAGGAAATTTTCCTCACAAGTAAAATTGAGTAAAACTATGCAGACAAGTGTCAGTGTTTGCCTGTAAGTTCTACTGACTACGACTCCATAGCATTGTTAGCTTTTACCTTTAAGAAGCAAATTCAGAATTTATGATGAGATTCTGGATTTACAGAGAAGAACCACAAACATCTATGGAAATCTACTTGCCTTATGCTGAAAAATTTTGATGAAAGCTGTGAGTATTGTTAATCACTTCAGTTACTCTTCTATGTTCTGTTTGTGTTCACTCATTCCAAATTTGCTACATATATGACTCTATAAATATTTTATGAGAATCCTGTGTGTATGAGAATCCTTGCTGTTGCTTTCCTAGCACAGAGTATGCAAACAGCAGTGTGGCAATAACTCTCATCACTCCTTCCCCTGTACTAAATTTTAGATTATATTCCATATTATAGTATGGTTAAAAGCAGAAGGAAAGATAAGCATATTTGCCATATGGCCACCAAGGCTCTAGGAACTCTACTGCACACACTGTATTTTTCACCAGTTTATACATATTCCTCCTGTAGCAGCATCTGAGTGTACAGAGCTTCATACTGTTCAGTCAAATTGCTTTTAGATCCTGAGCTGGCTTGGGTATTGCATTGTAGCAACAAATTTTCTGCAAAACCTGTAATTTTATTTTTAAAAATGCATAAATATTTGGGAAGGCTGTTAAAAGAACATCAACAAATGCTTTTACAGATTTAAATTACAGAAATTAAAATTACAGACTTTTACAGAAGAGCAAATAAACCTAAAATACCTACAGGATTCAGTGGAGCTTGCTCATAGCAGACCCTTCTAACAGATGTCTACTTGAATAACGTGGGGTAGAAATACCAAGACTCTTCCTTTGTTAAAACATACCAAAAAAAATCCCCAATTCCATAGAAATATTTTAGTTAAATATTGTCCTCCTCTCATCTGAATGGTGATACCCTGTATGAATTTTCACTGTGCATCCTAACTTTAACATTATTTTATTATGGCAAAATAAGTTTGCATCAATAGTAGTTACTTACTATGCTCCGTACTCTACTAGAACTCTTTTTATTTCCAGTCTATCCAAGTTAGACAGACAATCCCAAGTTGTTTAATATTCTCAGGTTTTACCTGGGATGCAGATGGGACCTCAATGCTCAAATTAAGCCTGGATTTTACGCTGATAGGAGAATGCATGCCATTCCATTTGAGAGCAGACTCAGTGTTGCTGGCACTAGAATTGAGACCAGGTGTGAGATGGGTACCACGAGATGGAAGAAAAGTGCAGCTTCTTGAATTAGAAGATATTTCTAGGTCCATAGCAGCCACAAATACTATACATGTGAAAACAAAATACAGAATGGTCATCTAATAGTTAAAAACACTCTGAAGACTCAAGACACAGTGAAGTTAGTTTCCAGTGTTATTTGCTAAAGAATGCACACAACATATGGCATAGTTATAACACTTTCAAGGTATCTTTTGTTACTATTAACTAAAACAAAAAAGTCTGGAATAACTTTATACAAAGTTTTATTAGCAGTATTTTCATTTCCAGCAGCAAAACCCATTCTCAAAAAGTTTATGTTAAATAATTTATACTGGTAAAAGATTAAATAAATATTCCAGAAGGCAATCTGTGTTGAGGTCTTTCAGAACTGAACATCATCACACCAAGTACAAAGTCTACTGACCTTCTTTATGTTCTTCTTCTGAGTGTTTTTTTGCTTTCTGAACATGAAAAAGATCAATAACTGAATGTGATCCACCAGATAAATGTCCAGACTGTACTGCTGGATGAGCCGAAGTGGTTTTACTGATGGGAACTAACTGCTGTACCTGAATCCCAACCTAAATCCAAAACACAAATACAATCATTTACTGAAGTTTAAAATAAACCAAAAAAATAAATAGTAATTGCAACATAATAGCATTGCCTTCTTTGGAATTAGCTGCCTGTTGTGCATGGGAGAGAGGACAAATAGAAGTATGTTGAAATACACTTAAATGGCCACTAAAAAGATCCCAACAAATTCCAGGATTATCCAACACAACCAACAATTAAAAACTTACAAAGATAATACCATCTTCTCTGATACAGAAAAGTGCTGTAAAGAGGATCATGAAACAATGTGTTTATTATGAAATTTCTTAGACACTGACATCTATAAAAGTATTTACCAGGAAGTGATTAGTATTAAATCTGGCTAACCATACAAGACAGCAATGTTCTTTCACAAAGACAATCTACACTATATCCATTACTTCAGTCTGCAAATGAAAAAAATTATATTGTTTCACTTCTAGACATGGTTTCACAAAGTCTCAGTGGATCAAAGTACTTTGGTGGGAGTAGTCTTTTTCATGACATTGCCATTTTTCATTTAATTTCTAAACAGCAAGTGAGCAGGGGTTCAAAAACAATGTCCAGCTAAGAATGCACTGGTGCATTGTATGAGTTTATTGCCAATGCTCCCTAATTTTTATGAAAAAACCCCCTTGACTCTTAGAAAAATTGTATATAGGACTCAGAAAGCATGGAAATTATGAAGGAGCTAGTGTATATGTCTACCAGGTTGTCTTCTATAATTATGTATCAGGGATGTTGTTTATTAAGTTTCTTAGCTGCAAAAAAGTGATAGAACATCATCACTGTAAAATGTTTTTCTTTGTACTTTTTCTTTTTGCTTTGAAATACTTCTGCATTTGGGCTCTAAAATTTAAACAAAGCCTTTGGAATATTCTGTTTGATGTGTTGCACAACTTTGCCTTGGGGTTTTTTTCTGCCTTTTAGGACAAGAGTTTGAGTTAGTCTTATGTGAACTCCTGTGGGGATGGATTAAGAATGTAACTGTTAATACCTTGAACTGATGTTTCAATATTGCTTAAAATGTGTGTTTACCCTTCTCCATGTGTCCCCCTCCGGAATCCATGTCTTCCCCTTCCCAGAATCCACTGTGTACCACTTCCCCGAAAACATGTGCTTCTTCCCAGAGAGTCTTTTCAGCTCTCCAAGACCACCCCTCAGGGAACAGAGGGGCGTGACCCACCTTGTTACCTGAGACCTTTCCCCACCTCTATGTTAATTCCCTTTTCCCTGTTGGCCCAAAGCCACAACAATACCTTTTCCCCCATTGGAGAATCTGAACACCCTCCAAAGGACTATAAAAAGTCCCTGTTTCCTGAATAAACTCTCTCTGCTCCCAACTTCTCCAGGCTGTGTGGTGTCTGTGTTCTGCGCCCAGGGCTCAGGCTCCACGTGGCTGGGGGGGAACCAGGGGAGAGCACCCCCTCCTCTCCTAGATACATGGACTAAAAGTCTAACCTAGGAGACTAATATCATACTGCTAGGAACATCCCACTCCAACGAGGCTACAATCACATATTCCAGCCGTAATAAACTCCATGGGATGAGTTGAGTGCAATTACCCTCCCAAGTGTGGGCACAAACAACTAAGGGTATCAGTTCAGGATCCTTCCTAGATAGTGACAGAAAAAGGACACTAAAGCCTGGCTCACCTCATGTACAAAGCTTAAGGAGAGAGTAGCTTCTGCACAGATATATACACTGGGGGTGTCTGAAGTCAGTTGACAGGACTACCACAGGGGGATTCCAGATGGTTCTGAACTTTATTATATAAACTAGAACTGAACAGCCCTTCCGGAACTCAACAGAGCCATCTGCTCAGAAGTAGTACATTGTCTTCCAAAACAACATGTCCAGGATCCAGGGGATACTAACTCTAAATCAGAATCCTCTTAAAACAAGGGCTAAATACATCAGGTGAAATAGAATGAAGTAAGAGGTCAGCAAAGAGGGCAATGCAGACACACAAGAAACTAGAAAAAGAAAGGGACAAGATGATAAGTATTTCCTCAACTCCAAGGCAGAAGGTTGACTTTGCAAGGCAATATTGTGAATCAAAACCCTACTTCTATATCCAGATGACCAATACATACAAGTTTTAGAAATCCTCTGTGCTCTATTGTAACAAATCGCTGATGCCAAAATAGTTTTATAGTGGGTTCACATTGCTATGATAAAACCACTGAGATGAACAAGACTGTTCTAAAATAAATGAGTCAAAAGAACCAGTAAATCACCTTCAAACAAAGGCCAAACCAGGGGCTGGTAACTTTTCTTGCTCTAAGACTTGCAGTCTAGAACAAAAACTCCTTTAATCTCTACCTTTGATTTGCATTACAAGCAGTACTTATACTAGTTACTTAACTAATGGCTCTGCAAGAGTCAGAAAATTCTATGGCAAAATCAAGTTTACATGTGCTAACAGAACTGTAGAAGACAGTCCACCTTTGCTACCTCAGGCTATTTTAAGGTCTGGATTAACTCATACCCCAATAAATTCATTTTTTTTAACATTTATGGCTTTTTAACCATATTTTTCAAAGGTAAACACAGAAAACATAGTATGACTGCATAGCCTAATCTACATAAGATTTTTGCTTAAGTTTGGTTATTATCTATCCTGAGGAACTGAAAATGTACGAAAGACAACAAAGAAGGTTGATAAAGAGAATAAATTTCAGTTTTTCCATTAACTCACCCCTCGCATATCTGATATGTTCAGTTTCATTGTGTGAAACATGTTTAGAGTCTCTTTCCCAATTACTTTTGCACTGTCTGTTGCATGGTCTAGAGTCACAGTCCTAAAAAGAATAAACAAATGCAGTTAAAAAGAAAAATTTTACAAATCCTAAAGAAAAGAAAAACTCTGTATTTATTCCAGAGAGGACCTTGAAGAACAAAGGTCATAATTTCTTCAGATACAGAAACTGAACACACTCTTTTCACTCTGTGGTATCTTTTTAATGGTAATTAAAACTAAGCATGACCTACAGATAGAAAAGCAGACCAATTACTGATTGAACGTTCTCAGTGTGCAGTCCACACAATAAATTGTCAAGTACAGTATATATTTATATACATGCTACCTAGTGAAGCCAGAAAAAAAGCCCTTTCACTTTACATCTTGCACAGAAATGTACTCATGGATTTCTATCTTTGACTCAGGCTTGGCTCATAGAGTTTGCTCAGTATTACTTCAGTTGTCAATTGTCAAACGCCTACAACAGCAAGTTTCAGAAGGACTCGCAGATGCAGATATAGGCATGTGCATGTGGAATACAAGCAATAAAGAATTCAGATTAATGGCAAGTGACTTTAAATAGCATTCCAAAGACATATCTTTTGCCGTGGGCAATTTTCTGCAACAAGCGCCACGATGTGACCTGGTTGTTGAGTTTTACAAATTGCCACCTGAGAAGTGGGCGGGGCACAAGCAGTGCCTGGTAGTTCTGGATTCTCTTAAAGGCCTAGCATTTGAGACAGGCAAGGACAGAATTTCAAGAATTTCTGTCAAATGTGATGCAAAGTCTTCTCACTGAGGTAACCTATGTAGTTTTAACTTTACGGATATAAGGAAGTCCCACCTCGGTGTTTTGACAGGGCACCATCCTGGTAACATACTAAACACTTTCACAGTGTTACTCTACCATTTAATCTGTAAAAAATCACCATGAACAGCCAAGTAATCTCTGGAAAGGTATATTTCTCCCAATATGAAAAGGAAAATCCTTCTTAGTGTGAATGATATGAAGATCTCCCTAAGCCTTACAGGCTAATTTTTTTAAGAAAAAGGGGATCAATATCACCATGAGTCTAAAGGTACAGAATATTTCAGAAGAATACTTTAAAAAGGTCTATGCTGTACTACTGAGACTTGATTTCAAAGATGCAGTAAAAATACCACTGACATCTCAGAAACTGAATTTCTTTTTATCTTCAGCATGTCTGCAAGACTGAATCCTTTGTAGTACTATGACTTATTCTGGGGAATCTGGACCTGTATGATGGGAAAACATAGCAACTCATTTACCTGTGAGGAGAGGGAGCAAGAAATGGGTCATAATCTATAGCTACAGAGAAAAATCTTAAAGAAAAAAACCAGCCACTTGAGGGAAGACCGCTTTGAGATTCTAATCCATTTGCTTGGAGTCAATTTCTGGTTTACCATTCTGCTTTTAAAGAGCCTTTTACTGGACCGAACAGAAATGCTCTAACAAAGACAGGAATACAGTACCTATAGTGTCAAATAGCATAAGTTGGACTGGCTGGGGTTGACAATGTCACTGATGAAAGTCAGAAGCAGAAACAGAGAGCACCAAACATGATCCTGGCATCTGAACTACTTTAGCTGTGAACAATTTAGCATTCTTGGGTGCCCCTGCACCTTACCTTAATGAAGAATTTATGAACTCAGGAAATTTCAGGGCACATGTATGCCTGACTCCAGAAACTGGGTCCAAAGCATCAAGCTGTTCACAAGAGAGCAGTCTTGCACTAGTTCCAGTAAAGGAGGAATAAAGTTCTATCTCAATGCTCACTCAACCCTAAAAATGTATTCTTAGGCTGTGAAGAGTAAATCTTCAGCTCAAAGAATTCAGGATAGCCAGAAGACAAAAATATAGACTGATAGATTTTCTTCTTGATATATATACACCAATCCCAAAAAGCACCTTAGAGTGAAATCTGAATTTTGTAATTTCAGGTTTTTTTAGAGCTGAAGTCTATATAACGGGATGACAAGTATGTGGCAGGCTCTATGCATAAAAGTCCAACTGTTGAACTCTGATACACTGAAAGAATGCTACCACCTCTTTTGTTATCAGTAACTCTGACCAAATGACCCTTGAGTCTTGAGTTCAAGAGGGATTAATCCATTTACAACCAACTGAGATGGAGGGAGAAGTAGAAAAGACGTATCTTCAAAAATGCTGAATGCACCCTCTCAGAAAAGCCAGTATCATCCTTTTACTGAAGGAACAATTACTTTGATACAGAAGTTATGTCTGAAGACTGTATGTGTATTTAGAAGGTTCAGTGACAATCTCGTATGAAACCTTGCATGAAAAAGCCTATGATGCTCTACACCTAGATTTCATTCTTGTGTTTTCAACATGCACATATATAAATAAATTAAGATTAAAAAAATAGTCAACATAATTCAGTTTATCAATAAGAAACAAAGAACAATCAGAAATAAAAAATGGGTGATAGCAACAGCACTGCTTGTGAAAACTGAAGGTTCTACTCCTTTGGCAGTGATCTACCAACTGACTACCCAGGCAGCATAACTGGGTTATCCCATTTCCCCATAGATGGGCAGCCACTACAGAGAGCACCTCAGTGAGATCAACAGTGCTACAGGGAGACCAAGTAGACGTAGACTTCATTACATGCATAAGGATCCACAAAAAAACAAAGGCGCTTCTGATGAGGAACTTACAACTACGTGAAAAAATATCTAAGTGCGAAGGTCAAGGGACATAAACAAGTTGCCTTCTTGAACAGCTGAAACACAGGGCACAGCCTTTGACCTTGAGATTTTGAGATTCAACTTTTCTGAGCTCCACTTCAGCTCCTGTCTTTTTCTAGGACCAAAAAACTTCTCTACAGACTTATTTGTAAAACAAGAAAGACAAGAGTCAACACTAACAAACTTGTCTGTACTAAGACTGATGACTGCAGTCCAAGGTGTAAGATGCCAGCTCCAATCTTCAGAATCCAATGTGACTGCACTGTCTTCTGCAGCAAGTCACTGCAAATACTGTCCTAGCCTCCATGCACTCTAGCCTTGGATGACTACAGAACTATCAGTCATTCTTCCTGACAAAGTACAATTTTCTTTGAGAACTGACTCCAACTGTCACGATCAGCAGGTGGCCAACAACCTAGCAAGGAACAGCACAAAGCCTGTCAAGAAAAAGGAAAAGTACCCAATATCACATTGGCGAGAAAACAGTATGCAGCAGCAGAACCTTTCAACTCAACTGGTCACTGAAAGACATAAAAATGCTGTCACGTGTGTCACAGTGCAGGATGTACATGCGTCTACTACAAGCACTGCAAGAAAACTCCCAGCTCAACACTGAGCAAGCAGAGTAACATGTATATACATATAGTATTACTGATGACTAAAACACCCTGTATGTACAACCCAAACACAAAGGATGTTTGATACTACTTCTTATTTTTTGGTTCAAGTTTGATATACAGACAGAGGTATCAAGCACTTTAAAATTTCTGTGTTGTCTTCCTGTAAATTTTGGTGCTCAACATCCCCAAGAAGTGTGTTCATGCCTAAGTAGTTACCTGGCAATATTATCACAGATTCCATGACCTCCATATTTTGCAGGCTCCACTGGTGCTCCAGCCTTTCTGACCATAATTTTAAGGGTCAATCGTTTACCCTTCATACCAGCAGCTTCAAGTCTACGTTGGATTTCTTCTGAGAGGCTGAGAAGGAAAGCCTCTGCTTCCTTAGGCTGAAGGGGAAAAACAACAGGTTTAGATAAGTACTAGTTTTCAAATATTAAAGGAAAATCATTAAGGGTTAACACAATCCAGTCTGTGTAAAGTGAAAACAGGAAGCTGATTCACTGGCAATTGTAGTATTTAACTTCAAGTGTTTTGTTTACATTGTAGGTTGCTGAAGTTAGCTGAGATGGTAGATTCCTTATCCTAATGCTGAAATACATGTATAGTAAATTCTTTTGGAAACAAGTCTTTAAAGAAATGTATTTAGAAACCCCAAAACAGAATTACAAGTCTAACTTCACGCACAAACCTAGAACATGAAGAGTGTAGGGCTTATAAGGAAAATCTTTTTCACCAGGAGGAAAGTTAAGCAGTGGAACATACTGCTCAGGGAAGTTGTATGGTCTTCGTTCTTGGAGATATTCAATGCCAGACTGGATAAAGTCCTGAGCAACTGATCTGATTTCATAGCTTCCCCTACTTTGAGCAAAAGGCTGGACTATACAACATCATGACATCTCTCCAAACCTGTTGTGGTTTTTGTTTGTTTGTGGGTTTTTGTTTTTGTTTTCCCTGTATATTTTCTATAAATACTTAAATAAAATTTTGTCGACAACACACCCCCCACCCCGACATTATTTGTAAAAATCTAATAAAAATGTTGTACTGGAGCAGCTGGTGATGGTTTCAGGCACTGGCATCTTCAAATAATCAGCATTTAAATGAAAGAGAATGCTAGGTGCTGACAAACCTACTGCAGTTCTCTTTTTCTGTACCAGACTTGTATAACGAATGCAGAATAGCCAGCTAATTTTGTGCAAGCTTCTTTTCAGTCCAATACTTTTGCAGTCTCTCCTCCCATTTTATCGTTTGGTCTCCTACTTCTTCATTTTCCTCATTTCTATTTCGTGGCTAAGATGGTGCTCTAACAGATCAAAGTGTAAGTGAAAATAATCAGAATATGAGAAGACTGTTCTACAGCTGAAAGAAGTCACTGCAGAGAAGAAGCAATTTTGAATTTACCTGAGTAAACCTTATTCCATAGTTGATTTCCGCTGAAACAGATTTTCTTTCTTTTTCTGTACGAACAGGTCGATCATCCAAACCACGACAAAATCTGTAAAGCATCTGTCCTGTTTTTGGACCAAATTCTTTTTGTAGTTTTGACATCGAAGCACACTGCAGATCTCCACAGGTTTTAATTCCCAAAGAAGCCAGCTTAGATTCCATCGTCCTGCCAACTCCTAACATCAAAGGAATTAGTTCTGTTAACCTATGCTGTTCAGAGCCAGTTAAGTTTTGAAAAAATAATTTGTTTTTAAACCGACACTAGGTTGTATCGGATTAACAAATAAATATATACCATATAAATTCTACTCCATAAAATAAGGTTTGAATGGAAACTTTTGTTGCCTTCACCTGTATTTCTTTAATCTGTTTCATACTTTAAGATGTCATACTGCAGTGAGTTTATTTCTCAGTAAAACACAAATTACTCCTACTTGGAAATTGTCTGTAACAGATTATATAAGTCTGAATCCCCACAATGCTCAGTCCAAAAAGAATGTCCAACATGTAATATGTTTTCCCATCATGTACAAGTGATTTAAGCTAAAAGAAAACCAACAAATATTTTCACCACTGTTCCACTGATTCCTGGGTAAAAAAAATGATATTTCAAGTAGAAGTGATGGCATACCTGTATCACTTGTGCTTTGAATTACCAAGCACTGGAAATTGTAGGTATCCATGGCAATGACACATGTGTGATAAACTGAAGTATATTTCTGGGTTTTGGAGATGTGGCCTGTTACTTCCAGAAAATATTAGTCCTATGAGTTCACATTACTGAAGTCAGCAAAAAAAATAGGAATCTCAGGTAATCCCATTCTATCTTTGATAATTTGTTTCTCTGTCTAGGTGGCATTGTTGGTACAAACACTAAAAAGGTTTTACTATTAACACAAAAGTGAATTGTGAAAGGTTTAAAACATACCAGTCAAAGCACAGTGCTATGAAAGTGTTATTCTGGAGAAGAAATATCTCCTCTAAGTTATGCCAAAAAGAAATTGCACTGTGTTGTAAACTGTGTTTTAAAGAGAGTTTCTGGAAAACCGGCACATGTCTATGAATGTTGCTCCTGCCACTCCTCAATTTCAGTGTCTACTGCTGCTACTTTTTACTGCCCTTCCCTTTTTTTTGTTTAAGCAGATAACAATACTATTTTGAACATTTAACACTAAATATGTCTGTATACATATTTAGGGTGAGGTCAGCTGATCACCAAAAGCATAAATGAGTGCTTACTCAGCACTTTTTGCACTACACCTGTGTCACATTATACTACGTATGTGTACTGAGTAACGGTACAGAGTTACAGGCCAGGAAATGCTTTATGTTACAATGCTTTTAAGTATTTTCCTGGAACAATAAAAAAATATAATAAAGCCTGCTTTCATATTCCATGTGCCTTTACTGTGTATCACATTTTGGATCATAAACATGGAATTGCACCCGAACTTGTTTGAGCCAGAAAGTACATTTGTAGCTGAAACTGGTTTAATATCAGAAGGCAAAACAACCTCTGAAATAAGAGTACCTGGAAGACTGGTAACAAGTTGTCCTCTAATAAAATCATCCACTTCTTCTGGTTTTAAGTGGTACTGTCCATCTGGTTTTGCTTTACGAGTTGCCATTCTGGCCAGCAGAATATTGGAACCTTTAAAAACAATAAATTAAACCATGTCTGTGGTAACTCCTGTTGATTTTCGAAATGCCACAGTTCAACACTCAAGGAAAAAAGGCAGAAAGTATACTAAAATTATTTATCTTTCACAAAGAATTTAATGAAATATATTCATATATATTTGCAGTGTCTACTTCCAAATTATCAGCTAGTAGTATGTGCTATTATAGCAGTGAAACTGTAGTGGTAACTGCAATTGCAAAGTTAATAAATGAAGAATTCTGCTTACAGCCATGAATTTCAGCTTGTCTCACAAGTGGGTGTCATACACTTACATACACTAAGTACAGGTATTTACAGATACTCCAGTATTAATGTGGGACAAAAACAAAGTAGAAAGGAAGGAGCCAAGAAAAAACAATCTAAAGGAGTATTTTCAGATGTGATTTCATACATATAATACCTATTACAAATTACACAAATCTTTGCTTTCAATACCTTCTAACAATTACGCAAAATCATGTCACTTCAAACTCTTACGCCTATCTCCATTAAGGAGCACAATCTGTGCTCATTTTTCTGTTTACTGGAAAAATACAGTAACATTTTATAAAAATGAAAGCAAGAATATCACATAGATGAAATTTTAGCATACTGCTGAGATAATGAAGAAATAATAGCAACTTCATAAATTTATGCTTAAAACTTTCCACTTCAGATTTTCTTGCATATTCATTTACACTAATTGAACGCAAAAGGCAACATCTTCCACAAGAACTTAAGAGTTTTCGCAAACTTACGGAGTTTTGATACATTAACAGAAGTTGTCACTGTTGGTAAAGAGAAATGAAGTTACTTACCCATGCCAACAGAAGCTGTGCATTTAGTTTGGTCTCTGATTTCAGTGCGGATAGCATTTGCAAATTCATCAGGAGTCAATCTGGTCTCTGTAAGGATTTCAGTGATATCTACTAGTGCTTCATCACAACTGACTGCTTCGATGTTATGAGTATAGCTATCAACACAAAGTAAAGGAGGTGAAACACCAGCAACAGCTCACCATCTGTTAAAACAAATATGTAGCAAATAAAGTCTTCCTTTTGTGGTGCCATTTCCCTGCTTATTTTGTATCACATATCACTTAAATATTAAAAATGCTAAAGCAGCAAATTAGACTAATATTATAAATGTGTGACTAATTTCAACATGCATCATGATTTTAAAGGAACAGCTAGAGAAACAGTTGAATATTTATTTTTCGCTTATAATAACAGATTTCCGATTTTGTTCAAGTGCACTTTAAACTAGCAAATAGCTTCTAATAGATGTTACTCCAATAACCTGTTCTTAAGTTACTCAAAAAAACACCTCTTGGAAGGATCTCACAACTAAGCATGGATCTGGTTCTCATAGTGAAATCAGTTAAAAATTTAACAATGGCTGCTTTGTAAGTCAATATATTGACGGTTTACAGGATTTGGCTTCATGATAAAAGAACGTTCAGAAGCATGGTGCTCAAAAAAAACCCAAAAATACTACAAAGGAAGACCTCAAATAGGAACAGCTTCATTGAAGCTGAGGAGATGAAAATGGAGATGAAATGAAGCTGAAGGGATGAAAATATAAGCGAATAATAGCACTCTGCAATGGCAAATAAAATATGCTTGATGACCTTACCAGGAAAGACCAGGTAAACAAACAGTTCGTTACCTTGCTAGTATTTCATATACTGTCCGTGCAACTTCTTTGTAGGCCTCAAAATCATATGAAACCGCTTGAAGATTTGGACACAACTTTTTTGCTTGGCCAAAAAACATTCCATTCTTTATGCCAACTTGTCTAAAATTGAATAATAATAAAAAAGAACTCAAGTAAACACAGTGCAAACTTTCCCACAAATTAATAGGGAGTATTTTCAAATGAATTGTCTTTTCCCACAAAAATGGAATTCAGTCTAATCACTAGCAATTTAATAGGTAAAAAAATAAATGCAAATAGAGTATTTGAATTAGTTGTGTAATATTCAACTGTGGAGCGTGAACATCTTGCCTTCAGAAAAATGCTGAAGGACAAAGACTCCAGAAAGCATTACTGGTTATTTTGTTTCAAATTAAAACCACACCTATACTACCATGACTGAGGTAGCTGGATCTTATATTCCAAGATTTAATTAGGCTCCTGTTAATAAATAAACTAACTTTTTGAGACACAAATAGAAGTCTGCCTATCCTAGAAAGCCTGAGAAAGGTTCCAGTAAGGAAATAGTTTCTGGAGTATTATTTCCATCAGCAGAAAAGTTGTATTTCTAACACTGTACTTCTATTTATAAAACTAATTTCCAACTTTTATAAGTTATGTCATTGGAGATGCTCAGCACAGTCTCTGCAAGGAGTGCTTTAAGTTTAGTAGTCACACCTTCTGTCTGATTTTAAGTAAAATTTCCATTATGTGTTATTAATTCTATAAAACAATGCAATTATGATACAAAGGCATGAAGATAACATTATGAAATCAACAGTATCACAGTGAAAGGCATAAGGTTTTCCTTAAAGGGCTTTATTTCAAGTTACACATAGGTTAGGCTGAGAGTTATTGAGCAGTGTCTAGAAGCAGCATTCATAGGGAAGGCCTTCAGTTAAATTCTAACAACCTATAAAACTACAACTTCTGAACACATAAAACTTCCTCTCCAGATAAATTAAAAAACCTGTTATTTTGACATCTTATGCCTATCTGCATGTGGTGGTCTCATACGTGACACTGTACGAGATTTTCTAGCAAACTACTGGGTAACTTTTACCTACCTGGCTTCATAACTACAAGATGCTATTTCAGCCATGGATAAAACAGTGAGGTCAAAGTCAGCTCCATTCAAATGTGTGGAATCCGGATGCTCCCAGACTGATGAGTCCAATTTATCAGGTACTCTGATTTCTGCTTGGAAAATAAAATTTATCTCTATGTTATTTTTCCTAAGAGTTCAACAGAATGAATGTAAATAAAATAAAAATTATGAATTTTATTTTATATAATTTCTAGACAGTTATCTGTTGATGAAGAAGTTCTTAATTCTATATTAATTCACATCACAGTCCAGAAAAAAAACCAGACCCCTCCCCAGTAATGTCTCTCTGTGGACAGGTCTGTACATACTACTTAGAAGAAACTTAATAGAAAAATTGTTTCTATTTCCCCTCAAATTGCTAGACAGCAGCTCATTTGTGACTACATACACTGTACTGTAAAGTAAGAATGATTAGCTTTAGTGACTATAAAAATGATCAAACACCTATGGCTAACTGCTACAACCATAATCTATAAACAAATACAAGAGAGTAAAAAAATTTACCAACTCCTTGGCTAAACAAGAAGACAGTTACATTCCTTTCTACAAAAAAACACAACCACCAAAACACTGAAATTTCATATAGAGTACAAATCCACTTTTTATCAGACTTAAAAATCCCTTTGTTATATCTAGACTATTAGAAAAATAATTTTAAGAGGTGAAATCACTAGAATGCTAATTAGCTCAAATTAAAAAACACTAAATAGAAACTTGTAATTGCTTTAACACTCCTACAGAGATATTAATTGGAAAAAAGTCTCCCTTTGCTTACTAATAATTCTTTTATTAGGATACGTCAACTTTTTCAAATATCATCATGAATTTATCTTGGTTCAAAATGATACAATACCACAACCCGAGACTTAAAATGAGACAGACCTTCCCTAATTCTGTAAAAATTTACTGCATGTTCTAATATAAATTTTAGAGAACCTCCGGGCCCACTGTGCACTTGGTAATAGACAAAATTCCATGATGTTGAATAATGGAAACAAGTAAAGGATTTTCTTTCTGTTTGGGTTTTCACAGTATGTAAACCCTGAAATACTTGTTATACTCTAAATACGGAGCAGTTCGAAAAAAATTACTAGATGCAAAAACTACTATGCTCTTCCAAAATCCCATCAGAACCTCACAACAAGGTATACAGAAAAAAAATCCTTCTATTTATTTAAAATGAAATCCACTATACAGCTCCTTTTCATTACTATAATCCACTTAACACCATACACCCTTAAATATAATAAACGGGGAGTTTTCTTCAGAGTGCCACAACGCCTAATTATATTCCACAGCACTAACAACTTACACATTGACAACCTGACTCAAAGGAAATGTGGTGATATGTGCACATGAGTAGCTATCAAACCAGAGAAGGTGGTGTAATGAGTGAGTGGAGATAGCAGGGGCAGAGCCTGACTCATGGAAAACTGCTTTTATTCAGAATTTCTGCTAAACTTCTGCATCCTTTTATGTCTTAAATATTTTAATGCATGATGAGCTCAAAAAGTTACCTAAGATGTCTGCAACTGAAAATTAGAGCAAAATTATGCCCCAAATAAAGATAAGAATGACAAGAACAACTTCTTTAGTCCATGCCTTCCTGTGCCCTGGCCTGAGATGATGCTGTCATCTTGTCTATCTTCACTGGATTCGTCGACTTTTTCCACATCGCAGCAGAGCAGATCCCCCCATGAGCTGATGGAGTCACTTCATGTGAAATTCAGGGCAATGCAGAACACATTGTCCTCAATGGAAGGCAAGGTAGAGAACCTCTCATCAAAAGCTGGGAAACTAGACAGGCACATGGTGAATGTGGAGCAACGGATGGAGAAATCAGAGGCCAGGACCCAAGTCTGTGAAAAAGAAATCGCTGAGAATCAATCTGTGACTAATATGATGGTTTAAATCTGCTGCTCTTTAGAATGAAAAGGGAGATACTAGGGTTGAGGGAAAGGAAGCCTAGGAAACATTCACATCTTGGGCATCCTGGCCATGAAAAAGAGACCCCAAACTATGAGTCCTGATTAACATATGTTAATCTTTTTTCTTTAGAACATGAATGTTAAAGATGGCATGTAAGTAGAGAGGTAATTTCTACTACCCAGAAAACCTATCTCAAATTTGGGGATTTGGGGTGAGAATGATAGCAAGTTTTTATATTTAAAAGTTATGCATTTTTGGATGAATTAATATAAGAAAAAGAAAGTATTTCATAAAAGACTCAAGATTCTATTGACACTAGATATTTGTGTAGCAATGTAGATCAAATCCAGGAATCAGTATCACTAAAGAAGTGATTTGCAAATTTAAAAAAAAAAAGAAAAAACAAACAAACAAAAAAAGCTGAAGCAGGAGAATTCAGTATTTGGTCAAAAGTGATTCATAAAGACTTTGACAGATTTTGTTTGGGTTTGTTTTTTCGGGTGGTTTTTTTTTTGAGGTGACGAGGTGCTTTGTTTCTGTTCTCCTTGGTTTTTAATTTGGAACCTTTTTCAAATAAGCAAGACCTGGAGGAGGCAAAATCAGAGAATAGACCGGAAAATATGAAGCACCAAAAAAAAAAGTGGGTTCCATGTTGAAGCACAGATGTAAAAATGTGCTCACTTTCTAAGTTGCTCCCAACTATCTTTTACTTTAATTTATATAGCATGTTCTCACTGTGTATGTTTAATGGCCTAATTTAGCCATTACTTATTCTGTAATTTTGATATTTTAGAAAAGGCAAGTAATGTAATACATGTACCTACTGGACTGTATATCCCTCTGGCATGGCACAATAAAATACATGCTGTGAAATGTCTGTGATTTTTGAGAAGTCTAATCTACAATTCCAACCTTTCATCTAAGACCACAACTAACTGTAATTTCTCTTCCCCAAAAGGGAGACAAGCCATGTACTTATGAGAATGCAAGCAGAAACAACAGGTTGGGGTTTTTTTGTTGATAAAACATGGAGATAAAACTTAAAAGAGAGAATAAAAAACATTATGAACTGCAGCTAATGAAATAGAGACTATAAAAAGAGTGTTAGGAAAAAAATCCCCTCACCAAAACAACAGGCTGTATGATCAGCCTAAGTGTCAAGAAAGAAAGAGGTAGCTGCCTGCCTGTGTGCAAGTCAGTGAGACTGGATGCTGAAGTTAAAGAAATGAATGTGTGGATATCCAGAAAAAGCTGCCGCAGTAAGAAACTGAACTTGTTATGCAATGAGGTTGAAATCTGCTGTACTCTTAAATAATAAATACAGTAGAAGAGATACTACTGAATTTGTGAATCACAAAGAACATGCTACATATCAGCTAAAGTTCTATAATTTCACCACCTCGCTCTCCAAACATCACTCGATTGTACTATGTCACACCCTTTAGCAAGTGTAAGGTCCTAACAAAAGTTAGGAAGTCACTGTATAAAACTGCACTACCAATGAATACTTCGTGCACAAGCTATATACCACAGAAAATCCAACTCCATAAAATCCACAGCTATTTTGGTCTGGAGTGTACTTAAAAACTTAAAGGCCAGTGGGTTCCACAAACATATATTCTAATCCAGTTTTGAAATGTTCTTAAATTACAGCAAAAAGACAAATAAAATGGCATTACTTCCATTAATACCTTGCTTCCAAATGTCTAAAACAAAACCTGCCAATTTCCAAAGTACTCATGTTTGGTGAACAACCATGGAAGAACAACCTGTCTTTTCCCTCGCTCTTGTATGACCAAAATAACTTGCTGAGGTCTAAACTTTGTAACACTTGCTTCCACAAGGTTGGTAAAAACAGCACATACAAAAGAGAAACTCAGCTTCCAAATCCAAACTGAAATGAAACAGCACAGCAGACCTTTTATAGGCACTATCAACCTTATGGTAAAAACTAAGCTTCAAGAGGATAACAGACTGTTGTTTGCCACTGAAGTTGCCAATGCTTAGCAATATACTTCCTCATACTAAATACAGTTCAGGCAGCATAATACAATAAAACTTGTTAATAAAACTCTGGTTTGATTATATTAGTACACTACTACTCAAGGACACAAAAAGTAACATGTTTCTAAATTACCGCAGGCAATTATGGAATTCTCAAACAAAAACAGATGCCCTGGTTGTGAGGAAACAAAGTACGGAACAAACAGAACTCATGGAAGTTGCACAGACTTTCCAGAAACCTAAAATGCTCTAAGGACCACACAAATTAACTCACTGTATACCGATATTGTACACGTGCAACTGGAAAGCCAATTTCAAACAATCAATTTTTCACTGGCCATGTGCTGTTGTTTCTAACGTCAGAGCAAAAAAACCTGTAGACTTAAAAAAATTACTTTGTACTTTCTCCTCTGCAATTGCCTTTCTGAGAAAAAAGTGAATCTGGACAATTTGTATTTATTTCTTATTTTAAATAACTACTTAGGCATTCTATCTTAAACTTCACCTCAATGAAAGTAAAACCTAAAATGACTCTTAATTTACCAATACTGAGCAAAGCTAACTAACAGGAAGTCACAATGGCATGCTATTCCTGAGGCGACAGTACACCATGCTGTCCAAAGGTATTTATTTTCTGAAATCCCCCACATAAAAGAAAAAAATTTATCCACAGTGCACTTTATTAATAATTTTAAGAAAAAAGTCTTCTATAACAGCAGTTAAAAACATACAGACAGACAGACTTATCTGTACCTGCTTTGCCATTCAATAGCTTGTTCTGGTAATATTGCTGCTCAAGTTGGGGGTTTGCACCAGGGCGCAGTGGTGCCTTTCCCGCACCTCTGTTGCTAGTAACAGCTACTGGCTTTCCTGTAGAGAAAAAAAGCATTTGCTTACAAGTCAGCATCTATAATAGTGTATATTTTATTAAAAGCATAACTAGGTTAAGATCATAAACCATTTTAATTTATTTTTCATAGTTTCTCTCAAGCTTGTGTGTTCTTACAACATGAAAGAAGAAACAGCTATGAAAGTGACATGGAATTGTGACAATGAATCTGATGTCTTAATTGCAGTTAAGTGTTAAAAAGAAAAGTTTTTCGACTGTGAAAGTACAGCCACGCTACTTTGTCTATAGTAACAAGTATAAATAGAAGTTGTGAAACTTCACCAGTGACCTAATGACTCATTAGTTGATACAGCAAACACTGTGCCGATTTTAAATACTTCAACATGTTTATTAATTAACCCCAGAGAATACCAAAACACTCAGTTCCACTTAACTGTACAAAACCAAACCGTTAGTAAACTTTTGACTTTTCTGTAATATCAACACCTCCATGGTGTTTCTAAAAGAAGCTAATTTACGCACTGAAAATTTTGGCAGACTTCTGTGGAACAGAAAAAATATTTGCAGAAAAGTCCTATGTCCCTTATATTCCAGTAATGGAATTTGAAACCTGGCAGGAAACAAGGTTTTAACGTTCCAAACATAGCAGAGTATCTGTCATACAGTTGCTCCTGCCTTTGGACAGAAGAGAACAAAAGGGACCATATGTACAGCTTACTCTTTCCCAAGGACTATCATAGGTGGGTGTAAGATGGTCACCAATGCACCAAGTCTCCAGACTTGTGTATCAGTGAAGCTCCGTGTTTGCACAGAACTAGGATCTCAATTTCTGAATGGTACATTTGTAATAAACAAATCTACCAAAACTTGCAAAGGTGCTCCACTAACCCTCCTTTGTCTGAAAGGTGATCATACAACTCAGACTTCTGAACACTTTCTGAATTATTGAGCTTTAGGTCTTATAATACCTCATGTGTAAGATAGAAAACGGAAGGAGAAGCAGATTTTCCTTGAAAAATATACATCAGGGAAAAAGACAATTCTCAGCCTTTACCTTTCCACTTTTCTAGTTAAACAAAGCTTCTTAAACTACTTCAATAAAACTATTAGGATAATTTTTTTAAAAAACAAAACAAAACAAAAATTTAAACAGCATAACCAAGCCCCACTTTTGGAACAACTCAAATTTGATCTCTGATTTCTAACGCAGTAGATGCAAGACTCAGTAAGATATGTGCAGTATCATGAAGAAGAGTTACTACAGATTTTACTTCTCTCTTCTTACTTTAGATACTGAAAGGAGATAGCAAGGAGAATTGTAGTTCTCTCTTCCACTTGCTTTTGGATTGTGAGAAAGTAAACAGGAATATGAAAGGTGCATGGGTTGACTATTGAAGATCTAAGAAAAGTTATTCATATGCAAAGCTAATTTTGTAAGTGTACAGGCTTCATTTTTAAAGGCTTAAGTGAGTAAACTGTAACAGACAGAATTAAATACTGACCTTTGAGATCTGGTCTATTTCGGATAGCCACAGACACAAAGAAGCAATCCATATCCACGTGCATTATACAGCTCTGTGGCTTGGCTGAGCTCGCAACAGACACATTACCTAGTATGAAGATACACCAATAGAAAACTTGAACCCTAATTTATACACTTTGATACTACTCACAGTAGTCATCAAGGACTACTATCAAGTTTTTACCACCTCTAAATCATAAATATTTTTGTTTCCTTTCACCAAGAAGGTGTTTACTCTGAGAAAGGTAAACATAAACACTGACAAACAACCTAAACAATGCATTAACTTAAGAGATTCTGTTTTATTTTTGTATAATTAACACTTTCTACCTAACAAATTCCCTCCAGCCCAAGTAGGTTAATGCATGTTATGGGCACTGGATCTTAATTCCACTAGGTTAACAATGAATCTGGAACAGAGACTCTTACTCCTTTTTGTTCATCAATCAGAAGACTGTTTCAAAAGATAAAAATAAAGTTTAGTTGCACTAAGAGCTACCATTAATCTTCATGAAACACACCAAAAAGAGCTTTAAAACACCCATGCAACTGAATTTTGTCATTGCTGTACCTACACTCATGCAAACATTCAGCAAGGATGACTGAGGTACCTCCAGACTGAAAAACTTATATGCCTAAAGCACTACAAATACTTTCTATAACTTGCAAGTCTGCATGTCTGTGTTGCTGACCTACCAGGTGAGGCAATATCTAACAAAAAAAGTCTTAATTTGAACAATGTATAAAGTGTAACAGTGAAAAAATACTTCAGTACATCAACCAAACTGTTCTGCTTAACATGCAAGTTAATTACTGAGTAATCAGAAAAATGTTTTCCTGTTTTCAATAATTTACAATTTCAAGTTCCTCTTTGAAAAATAACAACTGTGTTAAAATGGGCATATTTATAAATCAAGTAATCAAGTTAGGAAGCTGCTATTTGTCCACTGAAACACAGGCATTAACTATTTGAATACTCTGGGTCAAATCAAAGAGAAAATAAAAATACTGTATTTTGAGTAAAATATGTAGTTCATAAGCTAACATGCTTGAGAACAGGGGTTTCTTAGCACAAACACAGAATCAGTTAGTTTATTATCTAACAATTTGTTAGATGTGGCAATTTATAGTCAAGCATATTTTTATATGATTACAAGTGAATTTTTTACAGCACAAGATTTGGAATCTCTTTAATGGTACAGAGCTAAACTTTTAATGAAATAAAACTGTAAACAAGAGATTCTAATGATGCAAAATACTTCATCTATATTTGTAACACTTTGCCTTTCATGAACTACACAACTTTTCTCCCTCTGGCCCTTGATGCAATGACATAAAACATTGCTCTCCAAGCCAGGTTCAGAAGTCTCATATTACATTGCTACCCATTTAAACAG
The DNA here is from genome assembly GCA_013399695.1 of Formicarius rufipectus. Lineage (NCBI taxonomy): Eukaryota > Metazoa > Chordata > Aves > Passeriformes > Formicariidae > Formicarius > Formicarius rufipectus. The sequence goes on along the minus strand of VXAU01002216.1, from coordinate 1,573,017 downwards.
ACTCAGAGCTATATAAACCACTTACTATAAAAAAAAAATTAGATTTTAACTCACTTTCAAATGTTACTCATATTTTAAAATTTCATGCTGAAAAAAGTTTTCTTTTTTTTTTTTTTTTCCCCTACAGATTTTCACACAGCAACTACAGACTTGTGTATATTTACATATATATATATATAGAGAGAGAGAGAGAGAGTATTTTTGCCCCTGGATCAATCCACGTATCTTTGCAAAGTCAGGAATATTATTTCTACAAGGAAGAATTCAATATAGATCAGAGTATCATATTACTCACATTTTAAGTTAAAAAACCCCAAAACCAAACAAAGGCAAAAGCAATTGGATCAGTTAGCTGTCACTGCAAAAAAGTCAGCAGGTTTTTCCAGATAGTCTGACTGTAATATGAATATTGAATACTAACCTACATAGTCTCATTTAGACATTTAATGTACAAAGACATAAGGCATCTCCTCAACATAAACCTCCTTAAACAAGTATCTACCTGTGTCAGTTTTAAGTGCAGACCTGCCTGCTTTCCATTTTTTTAATTTTTCCCTTCCTGGAAAGACACCGCTGTTTTTATTCTGCAGGCTGTTGACAAATTCTGTCAATTCACACTTCCATGTTGATATATGATGCAGTCTTGAACGTGAATAAAAGTCAGAAATAAAACTACAATCTGAAGGTTTGGACACAGGTAAGGAAGCTGCCTTGCTATGAGCAGGTACAGAAGTGCTTTTTGTGCTTGAAGGCCCCTGAACAGTGGAGTGGTGAGCACCATTTATTTTAGCATTACTGTGCAAAAATGAAGATGAGGATGAGTTATTCATAGTCCTGTGTGGACTCCATGAAAAGTCTGGTTTTTTGTTGCTTTGCTGCAACTGCTGCATTGTGCAGTCTCTAAAGTCAACCATGCCTTTTTCAGTCTTCCCCTCCTCCTGCACAGGGCCTGGAGAGAACCTGCTTGCAACACCGTTGCTGGAGGGCACCAAGCAATCCTGTGTCTTTAAGGCACTGGTAGAAGTGTGTGTGTGTCCATTAAAAATGGCAGTGCTGTCTTTATGAGACTGAATCCCATTTTGTTTCTGTATGGGAAGAATCTCCTCCAGCTCTGTAAATCCAAAATAGTCACTTTCCTCTTCCTCGTCTTCATTCCAGCTACTTATTCCATTGGATGTGATCTCGTTTTCCATTTCACACTTTTTAATATGATTTCTGAAACAGACACAAGGATTAAATACCGTATCATTTATAAAATAAAGGCACATTTACAGGTCATTTCAAGTGCTACGTAGTTACCTTCCTAACTGTCATCAGTAGTTTCTACATTCCCAAGACAATTATCTCAAACTCTGAGCCACATCATCTAAACAGTACAAAATATTGTATTGTCATACCAAAGACGGTGCGAATTTCATGTATTATGAAACAGCAGTACCAGGAGTTTACATGGGAGTGACCATTCTCACATTAGAAAAGCCATTTCCAAGGCCTTTACTTTGGCAAGTAGTCTCCAAATGAATTGCAGGAATTAGTTATTTGTTAACAGAACTTTACTACCATGGACAGCATGAATGTTGCAGGAATATACAAACGATCAGAAGAAGTTACATTTTTATCAAAAAAATGTGATTTTCCTTATCTGGTTACAAACAAACAAAAAGAAAGAATACACAGGAAACTGTTCTTTAGAAAATAATTTTCACAGAATATTCTGAGTTGGAGGGGACTCACAAGGATCACCGAGTCCAACTCTTAAGTGAATGGCCTGATCATGGCCATTTTTTCTCAATAAAAGTCTGTTCAAGATCTAAAAATCAAATATATTCTTTGCTTTGACAAAGTACACAAACAAACTGCATTTCAACTTCTAAGCATATAAACTAAACTATTCTGCCACAAGTGCACTGGCAATTTACATTTACTCTAATAGTGCAAAGACAAAGTTTTAATTAAAAAAAAATTAACCCTGGATATTAAAACCAAAGCCTTTTAGAGTTGTACACACTCTTGATCTGCTGAAAAACACAAACAAACCCAACCATCACTCCCAACTCCCAAAGCAAGCAATTTAAGTACACCAAAAAAAAAAAAGTGAGAAAATAATTAGCTATCTGGCATGCCAGTGAAACCAGAAAGCCAATTTGTTGCGACAACAATTTGGTTCTGATTATCAGAAACAAAAATTATATTAACCATAATATTTTTGAGGAGTTGCATGGCTGAAAATGGTATATTCAGTGATACATACTTAGTGGAAAAGACAGGCTTTTAAACTCATGTTTTTCAGACTAAATTGATATTTTGGGAAGTCTGAATCTTTTTCTCATTTAAAAAAACTTTAACAATGCAATAGTAAGAGGTGATGGTGATTGTACTACTCATTGTTAAAATATGGGTCTGAAATACTGCTTAGGACATTAACATTATTGGACTGATTTTATTTCACTTAAATGCAAACAAATCCCACTCATGTGGTAAAGTCTCCTCAGCATTACGCATAATTGCATTTTAAATAAATCAGAAGACTGTGGAAGAACTCAGATCACCAGTACAAATCCGAAAGTACAGTATCTTGTACAGTATCCTTGGCTCTGTTTGAGCAGTAGCGTTGAACCACATGACATCCAGGTATCTTTTCCAATCTAAAAAATTCTATAATGTTATGATTCTTGCCTCTAAAGAACAAACATGTACTTCTGAAAAAGATGTGGGGACCCTCTTTAAAAAAAATAAAAATAATCTATAGAAAAGTTAAAGAATAATATTTCTTTCCAAATACCCATTTCTTTGCCAATTAAAAAGTTTAACTGCTGCTTTCTGTTCTAAGCTCTTCTCAAGGTCTTAGGTATTTTAGAATACGTTTTTATATTGTAGTTCCATTTTTTAATCCATCTTCTCTCTCAAATGTGACCTTAAACCTTGGTGTTAGCATACAAAATGTATGATGTGACTTTATTTTTTAAAGATGCTAAAGAAAGAGCTTAATAACCAGCATACAGGTATCTTAATTCCTAGGCACCTTTAGCAAGAGTAGTCGAATTACACCAACTACTTTCCAGTGTCACTAGGCAGAATCCTTTAATGTATTCCTGTTGCTTCTGTACAGATATATTACATCCTAGAATGCCTAAGTCTCATTATCAAGCAAACTGTGGTCCAAAGACTAGCGAGAGGGCTTGAAGACAAGGGAACTGTAGTTCTGCCCCCACTATATGGCTATACCATACTTTCAGATTTCAGAGCTTCCCTCTTATAAGGCTGAAATAAACTTTAAAAATGCAAACCCATCATAAGTGAATGAAGAACATCTGCATTGCAGGATCCAGAACACTTACACCCTGTTGAGATCTTTATCTATATTGCTTGGACCTGGCATGGCATCTTCAGGTTTGCATATGCTGTTAAAGTTGAGACCTTTTTGAACACTTGACTGCTTGGTGTAAAGCTGATATGGAATGTGCGAGAGAAGACGTCCAGCTTTAATGCTGAAACAAACAAAAAAAAAGGAACAGGTTACTACTTAAGAAATGTTAAAAAATCCCCAACTTAAATGGTAAAAAAAACGCTCCTTCTGTGCAACAAACTATAACTTTGGTTGCTACCTTTTGTTGTTCAGCTGTACTTGCAGTTCTTTCCACAATCCTTTCCCACCTCTAACTGGATTGAACTGAAAAGTAATTTGTAATGCAGTGACTGCTACTACAAAAGATATTTGGACAGTTATATTGGTCTCTTGTCTACATCCATTTCTCTTTGCAACTGACAAACACAAACGCCAAATATTTCATTTTAAAACCAGAATAAACAATCAAAAAAAGCCCTGGTGAGTGGTCCAGGTTATTCCACCTGACAACAATGCTGACTGAGCTCTTCAGCTTGAAACAATGGATATGCACATGCTCTAATGAGATTTGGGTAGAATTTGAAGGAGGTCAGCTATGATGTGGTTCACTATTAAAAAAGAACCACTCTTCCATTTTGCAGGGCTAATTATCCCTTCTTGTGAGAAAATCCACTGATGCAAGCTAGACAGAAGAATAATTTCCAAACAGACCTTCTATAAGTATCTCCAGCAATCATTCCAGTTATACCCTAATGTGTTCCAACGCATCTTCTTCTCCTTCCACTGAAACTGCAATTATACTTGAGTAACTGCTAAATTCCTTAGGGATGTCACACACTTGACCGTAAAATCCTCCCAAAATACACCACGGTATTGTTGCTAGCAGTACAGATAACAGTCTTCCCAGCCTAACTTCACTTTTTTGTATACAACTCTTCATACTGAACACTGGGTCACAGATGCTGAAACTCCTTACAGCAGAGGAACCTCTCCCATATCAAAGCAGATTTATATTAGTATTTAGCTTTGAAGATTCAACTGGATCCAAAATTTTTTAAGATAATTTAGTTCAGATACTCTTTTTCTGTTCTTCAACACCTGAATGCTTTCTCTTGGGAGATGTGCTTTTTAACTAGCTCAAATCTGTACTGTCAAGGGAGCTGGACAGTAAACCAAGAGCCCTTAGCAGCTCTCTTGCTGCAACTAGAGAAGAGTATCTTGGGGGATTTCCCAATTAGACAAATTAAAACTATTTACACATATACACAGAGGCTTGGTAAGGTTTCTATGGAAATGGAATAGTTAAAGCAGCCCCAAAAATATACCGATTAAATACTGTTTGATGCATGAATATATAGCATTCACAAAGAAATATAATTCACATTAAACATTGCCAAACAGAGTTAAAAATGCACATGGTAGAGTTCCAAAGCTTTCTTGTACAGAAAGTGGTGATGAAGCAACTAAGCTTTTACAATGCCTGGTTAGACTGTTTCTCCTATCACCACATGAACCTAGGTGCAGAATCACCCAGGTAATATTTCAAGGTAATTGCTGCGATTTCAAGACGACTAAAAACCCCACTATTATTTAACAACTCGTTCATGACTTCGAAGTTTTAGCTACTGGAGTACCTCCATTACTAGATCAATCCACAGTTGTGGCGGGTTTTTGTTGTTGTTGTTGTTTGTTTGTTTGTTTTTGTTTGTTTGGTTGGTTTTTTGTTTTGTTTTGGGTTTTTGTTGTTTTTTGTTTTTGTTTTTTTGGGTTTTGTTTTGTTTTGTTTGTTTGTTTGTTTTAAGCAGCAGCAATAGGAATCCTATTGTAGATGCATCATTCAACATCTTTCACCATTTCACATTCTCTGGATTCACAGAATTCACAACCACTAAAAAATTAAATTGGAAAGAACCAATTTCTAGTCTCTAGTCCAAACAATGATCAAAGCAGCAGCATCTTTAAAGTCAGATCAGGTTGCCCAGGGCAGAAATTCCACAAGCCCTCTAGGCACCTGTTTCACTGCTTACTCTCTGTTACTGTGATAAATTTTTTCCTTACACTCAGTTAAAGTTTTCTTCATGGTAGCTTGCGACTGTTGTGCTTTTGTTGTGCATCTTGAAGAAAGATGTGGCTCTGCACTCTCCATAACCTCCATAAAGGTAATGAAAGGCAACAATTAGTTTCCCTCCTATTCTTCTCTTCAAGCACAACAGAACCAGTTTCCTCAGCCTCTCAATGTATAATTACATGTTCTAGGTCCCTATTCATATTGGTGGTACTCCTCTAAATTCACTGCAGTTCATCAATATCTTTCTTGTACTGAGAAGCCCAAAATCAGACACAGAACTCCAGATGTAACTTCAGAAGTGTTGAACAGATTGGAAGAATCACTTCCCTTGATCTGCTGGCTACGGTCTTGCTAATGCAATCCAGTATGCTGTTAGTCTCTATCTCCACAAGGGCACAACTCCTACTCCATGGTCACCCTGTAGCCCACCAGGACCCTCAAGTTCTTCCTTACAAGGAAAGGGTGTATCCTAGCCAGTAAGTCCCTAGCCTGTCTGCTTTCATGGAATTAATTTTATCTCACATTCATAATTCCGCATTTCACTTTGCTGAATTTCATCAAGTTTCTGTCATCCCATTTCTCCTGCTTGTTGATATTCTCCAAAAGGCCACCCTGCTCTCTAGTATAATCACCTGTTCTAAGTCATCCACAAACTTGCTGAAGGTACTTTCCACTGCATCACTGATGTCCACATTTTTAATGAAGATGTTAAACTGTATCTGTCTCAGTATCAACTCCTCAGAAACGCGCCTTTTAACCATTTACTAGTTTGACTCTGAACTGTTGACCACTACTGCCTAAATCAGGCAGTCGAGCCCGTTCTTCACTCTACTAGCAGCCCACTATCTAACCGGTTATCTCCATGATTTGCCTTAAATGCAACAGGAAGCTGCATCCAAAGCCCCAGTGTAGTAAAGCAAATGGTATCTACTGCTCTCCTATTGTTCAGTCACTTCACCACAGAAGACAACCTAGCTAGTCAGGTATGATTTGCTACCCTACACAGTGTTCAGAAAGATATCTTTGATTCTTCAGTGACTGCAATAAAGATGACCGCAGTAAAGCTCCCTAGATTCCCTGTAGCCCTCTTTCACTTTCTGAAGACAGGTATGACATTTGCCTTTTATCCAGTCTTTTGGAAAACCTCATCTGATACCCATGAATTTTCAAAATGACAGTGTGAGTGACGTAGCACTGGTATCAGCCAGCTTCTTCAGGTCCCTTGGGTGCATTTTTTCTCTGGTAGAGTGCTTCCTTAAGGGAACCATAATTTATGCTTCTTGTACCTTTGGTAACATTTCTCTTCTCCAAACTCTGCTACAGGGCACACAGGCCTTCAAGGCATAAAAGCAGATCTTGCCACTAAACACTGAAGAAAAGGAAGTATTGAGTACCTCAGCTTCTTCCATATCCTTTGTCATGAGGTTGCCCCGCTATTCAAGAGCTGTTCCATCTGCTTCTGATACAGCTATAAAAGCCATCTCTTCCCCTTTCAATTTACTACTTCTCCACAAAAGTAACTGTGCTAAAAGCTTTACTCTTTGAAGACTGGTAGCTTTTATTATACAAATATTTAACATTCTGAATCCTCATCAGAAAAACAAAATTAAGTGTTGTACCAGACTAATAATTTTTGAAAGTATTGTATTTTCTTTATATTTTTGTAGGATTAACACAGTTCCTTACAAAATTTATTCACTCAATTTGAAAATCAAAGTAAGAAATCCACAAATTCTAGTGGTAGCTCATATTACTAGTTAGTTATCCTCACCTCAGAAAAGTGATTATAAATGTCAAAGAATATTTGTTTAAATAATTGAATTTAAAAGTCAAACTCTCAGGTCACTTAAATTTGATTTCCATTGCTCAACAACCTTTCCAAGCTACATAATTCTGTGGCACCTTTTTCAAATAAAGAAATAAAGATTTAAGAAGGAGAATATTCATTTATTGCAAAAATGGAAAGGTAGCAGATACATACAATGGGGAGAGTGCAGAAAGAATGATTTTGTCACTAAAGCAACCACACCATTAGTCAGCAATACTGGATATGGCAACCACTGTTACCATATGATATCTATGTGATGCTAATTAAACGAAAATTCTAGAGCTACTTGAATTTAACAACACGTTTATTAGAGTCTGACTTTATACCATAGTTCATAATATAGTTTTTAATGCAGAAATAAACTTCAACATACGCCTTACCATCCTTGTATAAGTAATTCCAAATAATCTTAAACAGTTTCCATAGCAAATTCCAAATTGTTAACATTTTTGTGTTTTACATTACTGTCTTTGTGGCTCATCAATAAAAAAATGAAAATTATACTTATTTAACTCCCTGTGATGAAAACCAGTCAACTGGTTGAATATGAAATGTAATCACCAGGATAACGTTCAGTTTCCTGACATGCTTGAGACTGGCTGAATGTTCTTAATGAAGTTTTTTCAGAACAATCCCCAAGAAGCAAATCTTCAATGTAACAGTGATATTTTTACCCAGCAGTAGCAAGGACAGATTAATTTTAAGCTAAGCCATACTCTCAAAAGACAATTTTCTATGTGTTTCTTTTTTTTCCCCCCATATTTTTTCCTCCGCTCCAAAAGGAGAAATCTCTCATCTCAATGCAGTAGACTTAAACTCACCTTTCCATGATCCACTCTGGCCGAACTACTTTTTCTCCTTTCAGTTCTTTTATTTTGGCATTTGGAAGATTGGTGGCAATGATGTGAGTTGTTTTTGATCTGGAATAGTACACATGGTACTGGCCTCCATGCAACATCATAAGCCGTCTTAATTCATCAGCTGAGGGATCTATAAAATTAAAACCAGAAATATTCCTGTTTTGCATTGGCAGATAAAATAAAAATAAAAAAACCCCCAACAACTTTAATTGATATATATGATGTCACAGGCAGAAAGAGTGAAAACCATTGTTTTTCTCCTGAAAAAAACCTCACAAGTTCTTCAAAGAACAAATTAGAAAAGCATTTTTAAAGAAATGTCGAAAACTCTGTTTTTGAAAAGACTGATTAAAATGTAAACATTCTACTTGCTATAGAGGATTGTCCTGGATCTTCCCACAATACGTATGGTGGAGGGTAGGAAAAATTCAAGAAGATTTAATGCTAAACTACACCAAAAATCACTTTATGTCAACATAACACAAAATTAGATTGATTCACATATCTTTTCAACAGAGTATGAGAAACTAGTTTATACCCAGAACTAACAGAAAATAAATACTATCAAAATGGTTTTGTAACAGCACAAAACCCCTACTATGAAATTTCTGCTTTACTGAAGCAATTAACTCACTCTTTCTTCACCAGGTTATTCATGAATTGTTTCTGGGAACAGTGAATACCTTAAAAACTAACAACCCTTCTATATCCTGAATCGTGTTAAAAAGGATACTTTATTTTGCAAGCAGAGGTGGGGGGTCAGGGAAAAAAAAGGCAAGAAGTTTTAGCTTTGGAAACATTTGCAGTGGTGTCATACTGGCACCAAAAGCTTTGGGTCAGTGCAAACAACGATGTTTGAATAGTGAATCTAGCATAAGACATTGAAAAAAAGTTGGTCAACACAGGAAGGAAGAAAATTTTTTTAGAGTACAGATACAATTCCTTCCAGTGGTATACTGTCAACTCCAAAAATAAGTCTAACACTTCATTATACCTCTAACTTTTAACTAAAAATAGCACACATTTTCTCCAAGTATTATCTTTCCTACTTCAGTCTTTTGGACAAATGTCTTGTAGAGCTCTATTTAGGCAGTAGTACCTTGAAGAATACGCCAATGCTAAATTTTCACAAAAAACCCTGCCTGTACTAAGTAACTGATTCAGATTGTATTAATAGTTTAACATATCCACCTTAACCTTTTTCAGTCCGTTTGAGCCCTGTGCTTAAACCAGCACTAATCCATATTACAGAAGCTGTACACATTAGTTACATAATAGTCACAGTGTTCCTGGCATAGATCCTTGAAAAAGGCTTCTGGGGAGTTTCAAAAAGGTTATTAAGCTGCTTTACAGAACCCAGGAGAAGCATGAACATAAGTAGGGTAGATTAAAAACCTTACTCTAGCTAACATGCACTATGAGTCCATCACAGACAATGCATATGTGTCTTACCTTTCCTCTTGTTCCTCCCTCCGCTATTACTGGGTTCTCTGTCTCAAGCACTATGCCACTCAGAAAGAAAGCCTTGACATACCCACCCAAACATAAATTAAAGCCATTCAATCCAACTATCAATAGCTTGGAAAACTAAAAATTTAATATATATAGGAGTATGGAGGAAGTTAAAAGGTTTCAAATAATATGATCACAAAAACATAGAAAAGTCTACTCTGACTTCTACCAGTTCTCTCTCGTGTAAAGGATTAAGTAAAACAGTATTTATGTTCAGACTGTAACTATGATTTTATATTGAAAACCTTAATCAAGAAAAACAAATGAATATACAAAACATAATTGTCATGTATTTATTTAGGTGCAAATGTATGTGTTTTACAGTTCATTACTCCTACTAGGATGATAAACTTTAGACTAACACAAAAGAGATCCTTAAAAAAAAAAAAGAAAAAATAAAAGTTCACCTGTTAAGCCATTGACGTAGATGGCGACTCCACTAAAGATACTTGATGAATTTCCATCCCTTTGTTTCTGTATGGCTGAATCTGACCGGAACTGATCCTCCAATTTCTTAACCTTTGCTGACATGTACCCACCCTAGTTTTTAAGTTAAAACAAAACACAACTCATGAGCCTAGTCTTATTTCCTAATTTTTACATACAGAAACTGGTCAATTATAAGATTGGAAAAGTAGCAGCATTCCTCCAAAGTGAATCTGGTTGACACATGAAAGGCATTCATTTTCCAAATGAATCACAGCAAATCCTCCACCATAAACTCTTATCTTCAAGGTAACTGCATCTTGTTACAAACATGGCAGGATTTATATCATACTTTTTTTACCTTTTCCCTACAGAAAAAGATGCTATCTATATAAAACTTATTAAGGAATAAAAAGAGAGAAGTAATAAGGAGATGATGCAAGTTTGGACGCTAAACTGGGGCTCACTGCCTAAAGAAACAATTAGTTCCGTGTATTTTCAGTTCTTAAATATATGTGAGACAGTAGTACTGTAAACATTTATGTAAATTAGGCACCTCAGTTATTGTTTGTCCAACTACAGAATGTGGTGGAGACAAGCGTAAGTAATTTTAAAAATAGTTTATTTTTTAAATGGCCATTTAAAGGTATTCAAGGGTCTGCACTTAGTAATAATGCAATTTAGTAGATTATTGTAAATGAAGACTTCAAAACCTGGGTAATTCAGAAATTTCTTTTTAACCTAATTATGCGTTTTCAAGCAAAGCAAAAATGTTTTGTTTACAGCATCTCTTTAGCATGTCTAACAAATGGTAATACCTTTTTAACCACCGTGCCATTTACCTCTTAAAAAAAAAAAAAAAGAAAAAAAGAAAAAAAGAAAAAAAGAAAGGCCACTTGGTTTTGAACATACCCATATTCCCCATCCATCGCCTTCCGCAGCCCGCTTCCGCCATCCACCCCGCCTCATACTGAAGCTTCTGCATAGGAAGAACAATGCTTGATCAATTAAATGTTCAGCACTCTCATCAGTGGCATTTCAATGATGCATTACAGGCCATTTACAGACTATCACAAAGATTACATTTTTTTCAATGGGTTTCACTGAAGTATATGAGTTTCACAGCTAATCTAGAAATGCAAAATTGCATAAAATCCTAGTTCCTCAGCTTCGTAGCAATGCATACGGTAGTTCCTGCTCATATACCAAAAACCACACATGCACATTTTATTGTATTCTCCCTGAACAAAAAAGAAAGCATTAGAATGTTGAGTTTTTGTAACAATTTATTAAATTCTTCCCATTCATCACACACCTCCTATTAAAAAAAAAAAGGAGTAATAAGGTTCTTAATACAACTGCTAACATTCATGGAAAATATTGCCCAAGTAGTAAAAAAATCTTTTATTTCCTATTTGATACCATCTACATGGTATGATGGAGGCAAACACCTCCTGGTATTAAGAGACTGGATTAATTTCACCAATAGATTTACAGCTGATTATAAAGCATCCAAACACCTGTTGTTCCAATGCAATATGACACACAAAAGCAAAAAAGCCAAAGGCCATCTTACAGTCAATGAACAGCCAGCTGTTTAAACAACCTAGGAAGATCTATAGTAAGTTTGTGATTTGATTCTTTGGGGGTTTTGTTTGTTTGTATTGCTTAATAATAAAAAAATAAATCCAACCAGCCAAATTGCAGTTTTCCTTTATGCAAGATGCTTATTCCTGGACCATGAGTGGAACACAGCAGTGTCCCCAGATAAGCTATTAGTTAGCTACAACAGAACTCTTGGACAGAAAAAGAAATGTTTGGACTGTGGCCAACTGTTCACTGCACCCAAGCGATTCACATTTACTGTAGCTGCTGTAACACTGATTTAAAAATATTGATTAATGATGTAGCATCTCTCACTTTCTAATCAAACTAATTCTCTAAAAAAAAAAATCACTATTTTGTCTTTCAGGTGAGGACAGGACTCTGAAACTAATAAAAAAAAGTGACTGCTGTAAGCCTTCTATTTCATTAAATATTTAATTTATACCCCTTTATTCTCCATAAAAACCATACAAACCCACAGTAAATACACAAAAGGAAATCAACTGGTATTTTCCATCTTTGCCTGCTTTTGAGAAAATACCTATTCTCTGGACCACCCACAGTATCATCCAGTAGCAGGGCACAGAAGCTCCACTCAGTCTCCAGCTGACCAGAAAGCACATACAGTTGTGGATGCAGATCACAACACATTCTGATCATTTTCCTATCCAGACCTTCTACTGCACTGTTCTGGAGACTGTCTTATTTATCACATTAAAATTCTGTTTCCTACCAACCTGGTTGAAAGTGAATTCTAGCTTTTGTCCCTTAAATCCCTTTTGTCCTAGAGCTACCAAACAGGCATACTCTGAAAACCAGTTAAACCACCACCGATTGCAGGCAGGTTTGACTGCAAAACAAGACACAGTTCCAGGAAAAGTTTCTGTAAGCACCATCATTTTCACAGACTACTGCAAATATACCAAACTAGGCAAACACAGAATATAGTCAAAGCAGGTATAACTACCTTGAAAAGACAAGCTTCTCTTTTATGTTTCAGGACCTCTGCAAACACAGGAAGGTCATGACGCACCTGGTTCTATTCTTACAGTTGCTGTAGTTTCAAACATAACCAATATACGTAAGTAATTATAAAGATTAATCATATGTCAAGGAGATGAACTCTACACAACCACCATAACAAAGCAATCCCTCCTCAGACTGCTCTATTTTCTCCGTAGGTACCTGCATTTCTTACCCAGAGACCTATTTCAAAGACATTGGGCCCTCTGAAATTAATTTTTGGTGGTTTAGATTATATCTAATAGATACCACAGAACTCTTAAGGAGCACTGAGAAAAATGAGAGGAGACAAGTTAGATGGGCACATAAAATACAAAATCGACTTTTTCCCTGTAGAGGACAGTATATACTGGAAATGGCTTGATGATTTCTTTCAAATGAAAAATTTATATTTTTCCACCAGCTGAAGTCAACTGTAAATCACATCTATTCCTCCTGGCTCAGAAATTCTTGAAGGGAACAGAAAAATACAAGTTAAAAAAAGAACCAAAACATATTAATGAAAACATCATCTACTGTTTTTAGATACTACAGGTATCAGTGTATGAGTGCACAAGAGACACCGGAATTTTAACTACCAATTACCCTTTCTCCCTCCTAATAAAGGATGACAAAGTCCTACAGGGTGGCTACAAAAAGGATAGACGCTCTGTCTTCACAAGGAGCCACATGGAGAGGACAAGAGGCAATGGATATAAGCTGAACTAGGTGGTTTCTTCTTGACATAAGAAACATATTTTTTAGAGCAAGAAAAATCAATCACTAGAACATAGGGATATGGCACAATCCTCATCACTGGAGATTTTCAAGTTGCAATTGGACAGAGTGCTAGATAATCTCATCTGGGCTTCCTTACCCTTGAAAGACTGGACTAGATAGTCTTCCAATTTGGGCTGTTCAATGATTCTATGAAAAAGAAGACCCCATACAAAAAAAAAAAAAAAGTCTTACTCTGAAAAAAGCCAAAGACTGTATGAAATGCACACTCTAAGTCATCACAACTCCACTCACTGAGACGATAGGATTTGAGAGGTAGTTAACTCTGACACCTGAACAGGCAACCTGCTGTTTAAACTAAAATAACTAATGTCTGAGAAACTGAAGAACTGCCTTCATAATGGTAAGCTTTTCTAAAATCTTGAAAGATGTTTTATTTTTATTCAGGCAGCTGGAAGTTGAGGAAGATCTCTAGTCTAAAAGCCATTAGATCTGAATACCAGAAGTAGCAAGGCCAATCAAAATCAGAATCATGGGAACAAATGAGCATGAGAGATATCTTGCAGAGGGTATAGTAAATCAGAGGAAAAGTTAAGCAAGATTTTAAATATGCTCCCCATGTTACGAAATAAGGAACGTAAAGATGGTATAATGCTCCCTCTATAGGAATCATGATGAAGGGATGAGTAAGATAAATGCTTAGTAAAGAAACCTTGAACTGCGGGGTGGAGAGGGTGCAGGTGACTGGAAATCAAGACGGAACTTCAAACACCCATCATGAGCTGGCCAGTTTCAAAGGAAAATTCATTTTTCTTGTAGTTCTTTCTTATACTATCTAACTTGTTTCAGAACAGTTTTCCCTGTTTTCACAAATACACAGAGACTTGGTGAAAGTGAACTGCCAGTTACTGGTTTTCAGCTTATTTTTAGAGCATGAAGGACACGCTATACAGCCACCCACTGCCTAGAGAAAAGCTTTTTAAAGAAAATTCAAATGCTCATATTCTGGACCTGTGAACACAAAGAAATCTTCATGAATTAAAAAAAATCCCAACAAACTCTGAAACTCCACAAAAGCCTATAAAGATAAAAATAGTATGTCTAGGAACAGATTCCAGGTTTTCAGTACAAGAAACACAACCCTTCAAGAAAAAAAAGGGAGTTAGGAACTCCTGTGGTCAAAATTAGCATAATTTGGCTCTGTATCTCTTTCTAGACTACACAAGTGGCAAAATCTTACCATTCTACAAAATTTGGTCCACTAAAATTAAAATTTTTAATGGACAATCCTTTTCAAAACTGAAGCTAAAAGAGAAATAAAGAGTTTTGATGTTTTGTACACCACTAGAGGCTCAGAAAAACTCAACACAGCCTAAGGTATGTAATATCCCTTTGCATACTGCTTTATAGGCCTAGCATTATACTTCCCAATTCACAAGCACTTAATCCTGTTACTAAAGACTGTTAATCAAAACCAGCAGATCATGGAATTAATAAATATTAAGTGTACACTTCATGAATTCCATAAACATGTCTGCAAGTATAGAAGGGTTACATAGCAAGGAATATAGGTGTGAATGTTAGTATTTGTTTTAATCTCATCTGTAGCACACACACGCAGTCTGGTGGATTAAAGTTATTTAAAACACTTTAAATTCAAAATGGTGTGATTGTAAGCCAGTGGCTTTCCATTATCCTGGGCAGTTGGGATAACACAGGTAAGGGGCCAACCCAGACCAAAGCTTAACAGGTATTATGAGGAAAAATGGTTGGGAGCACAGAATACAGATCTCAATGACTGTAAGAAGTGAACATGGATCCTCATGGGCTTTTTAATTCCAGGTCAGTTCCAGCCCTGCCCAAACTTGAGTTGTTTCTTTAGCAGTCTCTGCCAAGTATATGTAGTGCAGAGATATTTTTGCTGCCTCTTCAAGTAGCCAACTTGAATCTGGCAGAGTATACACTTTATGGCGCTGCACTACAAGAAAGCATATGAGTTATTTCCAAAGACAAAACGGGGCTGTACCATGACTCAACAAATAACTCTGCCAAAGTCGTGTCTAAATATATATGGCATAAATAAAGTTTCAGCCAGATGATCCAATTTTAGGTAACAAAGTTGCATGAAAGTACATTGTACAGCTGCTTTGCACTTCTGACCAGAACAGACATGCTGTCAGTGTCCTCTAATGCAAAAAACTCGATTCAATTAACATATTCACACACCACAAGTCTTACTCTTGAAGGTGTAACTCCAACTGAAATACGGATGTCTCGGACCACTGCTAATGAGTATCAGAATCTTTGGCTTGAACTGTAGATTGAACCCATCCCAGCTCAGCAGGGCTTAAAAGTTGTTTCCATCAAGCGGGTATTTTGTGGCCTGTTTGAATTTCATGCATCTACATTCCAGCTCCCACATCAAACTCACCACTCTACTTGGCACTAGTCTGCAAGCTCTTTGAGGAAAGAACTGTCTTATATGCTAACACATTTCTCAGCACAAGAGTCCTATTCTTGGCTAAGTCTTCTGGAAAAAAACCTGCTGCTACAGGGTATAAAACTGTTTTCTACAACATCCTGAAAAGTTCAGAATTCAGCAGAAGAATTTAAACAAACAAAAAAAATCAAAAACTTTTTAAAGATACTATATGCTTAAATGCCTGTAGTTTTAGACAATTCAGAGTTAAAGTTGCTGTTTCCATATTAAAATTAACTCATTAGTACACTGCAAAGCAACTGAATTTTATTCCAGATGGGAAATAAACTCTTAGGGTGAAGTTTTGTAAGACTTTGTAAGGCTGCCACCGAAAGTGATGGTTCTCTGCTTCTCAACCCCTGCTGGCCTAACAGGCTTTATCCCTTCCCAGCCTCTACACTACTTTCAAACTCACATGACCCCTATGTTCGTATTGGTACTATGTGCAATTCAGCTCACTAAAATAAAAAAATAAAAAAAACAACAGAAAAATGATGTAAAATTATGGGTTAGTTAGTATCCTGCAAGTTCAGCATGAACTGACTTACAAAAGCATCAGACAAAGCCACAGCAGACAGGCCAGTAAAGAGCAATGGATGGGCTCTTAAGATTATCATAGCCATTTCTAGCAAACAACTTTTAGGGTCATAGTCACAACTAACTGCAGTGCAAATGCAGATACAGAGCTGCAATGAGGTGGCTACTCTTCACTAACTAGAGCTGCTTTTTTTTTCACCCCAGTAAACCAGAGGGGTAGGGTACCTCACTTTTTCCATAGGATAAATGTTTTAAAAGAAAGTTACAACCAAACAGCTCTCCACCTTAGGCTACATATGCCCATATGATAAGCACTCGTAACTACAAGCACGTGATGTTACCAGGTCAACAGAGAGGACACCCAAAACAAAAGCCATCCTCAAAAGCACCGAACATCACCTGCATCCTCTGTGAGTAAACCTAAGAGTAGAAATTAGGAAAGAACAAAACTTGGGCAAGTAAACGTTAGACACAAAACAATTTGCACGAGAAATTTAGAAATAGCATTTTTCTGAAATATGAGCATCCACGGCATTTGCTGGAAAGGTGAAACACCATAAAACTGACATAAAGCATGGGAAAAACTCAAGTTCTTCAAAATCAACTCCTTATGTGTAGATTACTATTCTAAAACTGTTCTGTGCATACTTTCATTTGAGCTTGACAGCAAGGAAATGACACTCTGACCTTCAGTTCAAGCACTCCTTTGGAAAGAGACGTAGGAACTCCTTGCTAAACTAATCCAGTTTCCAAACTGACTATTTTTGCAACTCAAAACAGTCTTTATTTCAGATCAGTCTGGTTTACAATCATGGACTAACTACTTCACATACATGTAACAATGAAGACATATAAATTTCTTTTTTCTGGCATAGCATTACAGTGACATAAAGCAGTTGCACAGCAGGTAACCATTTATATGAGAGTGGTACAACAGTGTTTATATCTTTTCACAACTGATTTGGGAGTTTAAGGCAGATGATTGTTTTAATTGTCCCAACTTGAGAGCGCATGACCACGAGGTTTAAAACCAACATCACTGCAGAGTCTGCACCAGGTTTGAGCAATCCGTTTCCAAGATATCCTTTTTGCTTTTATACATGGCATTTGAGATGGTTAGTTCTTTGAAAAATAGCAAGACAGATTCAATTTGAGACCAACTCTCAGTGTTTCATTCCCCTCTAGGAATAACACTCAGTAGCAGCTACAGTCCATGTACAGCTTGTCACAAGTAGTGGTTTTACTTGGTTATAGTTTCCTTCAGCTTACAGAAGACTCCAGCCTTCAGTTTCAACATTTCTGCAATTTTTTGGTTAAGTCATAACCTCCCAGCCCCTTAAGAGCTCCTCAGTGATTACTAGCTTTTCTTCACAAATTTTCATTTCTCTATGTAACCATGCAGCTCAATTTACTTTTTAGTTCAAATATCACCTCTTTGACATGTCTGCTCTTACTGCCACAACACACTGGCAAGTTTCAGCAAACTTTGACTGGCTTCATAATTTCTTTTCTGTGCTTCAATAGCCAAAAGGACTTCTAAATGCTTAGAATCTAGAGTAAAATCCATTAAGTAAAATCAGAATAAGAAGCATAGCTCGTGGAATTAGGACTCTCACTTGCAAAACAGTAGATGGATTTTAAATTACCAAATGGAAATTCTATCTTAGACTCGAGTATCTGAAACAACAAACAAGATGAGTTTATGCATTGGGTAGTCTTCTTTCAAGCCTCTATGTTTAGTTATCAATAGTATTTGAGAATAGAGTACTGTGTTACTCTTTACTTTGAAAAGAAAGGCTGAGGTCTTCATTTTCTACCTAACAAATCAACAGAACTTGTTTAGGAGCTTTTTAATTTGTGCACTCAGTCTGACAATCCAGTCCCACAACTCCTGTCTTACCCAAGTAGCCTAAACTGAGGTGTAGGTCAAGAAGTCAATAGAAAGTGTAAGTAAACCATGATCCTTCCTCCCAAATAATGAGAAGAGTTGAAGCTGCTGCTGAATGATTTAAGACTTTCTAAGGCTTCCTAGACACAACTGACAGAAGCATCCCTGTAAAGCTAAGGAAAAACTTAACCAGGCAGGAAACATGGGTAAGTGGAGGTATAATTACTTGAAAATAAACAACTGGAAAATTTTCATGAGGTGATCAAAGCAAGAAATCTGTGAATGTTCTGAATTTAATAACATCAAGTTCAGAGGAACTGAACTTGTGAAAACCTCTGACATATACTACCTTCAGATTCCCCAGACTTCAGCCCAGCAGACTGATGAAATCCTTCTGAAGAGACTACATATTTTTGATTGATTTTATGTATTTGTTTGGCTATACACATAAGTATGTTTCTCTGTGTGTGTGTGCACACACAAGTACACATCTATACACACAACAAACTGACTTTTGTTGCAGATCAATTTGACTGCTCACTCCCCACATTAACCACACCTTGGCAATAGTAAATGGCAAAGAAACAAATCCATGCTTTGCACCAACGCTTTAACTAATCTAATGAGAAGACACGAGGTTTAACAAGACAAAATACAAGGTGCTGCTCCTGGGTCGGGGGCAACCCCCAGTATCAATACAGGTTGGGGGATAAGCAGGTCAAGAGCATCTCTGAAAGACTTGGGGGTGCTGCTGGATGAGAGGCTAGACATGAGTCAGGAGTGAACATTTCCATCCCAGAAAACCAGTCATGTTCTGGGCTGCATCAAGAGCACTGTGGTCAGCAGGTCAAGGGAGGTGATTTTGCCCCTCTACTCCACTCTGGTGAGACCCCACCTAGAGCGCTGCACCCAGCTCTGGAGTTCCCCATACAGAATGGACACAGGCCTGCTGGATCAAGTCCAGAGGAGGGCCACCAAGACAATTTGAAGGATAGGACACTTTTCCTACTAAGACAGGCTGAGAAAATTGGGTTCGTTCAGCCTGGAAAAGAGAAGGTTAGGGGCGACCTTACTGCGGCCTTCCACTACCTGTGAGAATACAAGAATGAAGGAGAGAGACTATTTACAAGGGCATGCAGTGACAGGACAAGGGGGAATAGCTTCAAACTGAAAAAGAAAAGGTTTAGATCAGGTATTAGGAATACCTTATTTACTGTGAGAGTGGTGAGGCACTGGAACCGGCTGCCCAGAGAAGCTGCAGATGCCCCATTCCCTGTGTGTGCTCAAGACCAGTCTGGATGGAGTTCTGAGCAACCTGGTCTAGTGGAAGGTGTCCCTGTCCATGGCAGAGAGGCTGGAATGAAACAATCTTTAAGGTCCTTTCCAACTCAGGCCATTCAAGGATGAAGTTGGGATTTTTATTTTTTTAGGAGACAAGCCCAAGGCAGCTGTGCCTTATGGTCAACTCAACGCTATCACTGAGCAGGCATTTATGCAGCCAAGATTTTAAGGGAAAAAGAGATAAGGGATCCACTTTAGATGATGCCAGATTCTAAGGAGGACCATCTCTCTACTCATATATGGGCAGCAAGCCTCTAGGAACTCAGTAAATTTACCAGTAAAAGCATTGATGACTAAAGATTCAGTAAACATGTAGATTTTCTGTTTGTGGAAGCTTTTGAATGACATTACTTCATTTCAACTGACATTGCATAGTTATGTTCCCAAATGTTTTTCTGCAACTGCCTTTGAAACTCAAAGATGCAGAATCTTTTTTGGAGTAAAATCTTAACAACATATTGCTTCTACACTTAGCCTTGAAGTTTTGAGTTTCTACTTGAGTTTCCTGCATCTTTCATTAGTCTGTGGATATCACTTTTCTTCATCAACTCAGAGCAAGACTAGGAAGAATCAGATTAAACTAGTAAGTGGAGAAATCCAAAGAAATGGCAATAGTTTTTCATCTATATCCTAGTTAATTTGTAGATTCTCTGACACTGGATACCAAGGATGTTACAAGTCCATATTGGTTGAACAGATAAATGAAATAAAAAGATGTCATACCTTTTTTGAGGTAGAAAACTACAGAAACTGAGAATATAAAGGTAAAGTATCTCAGTAGTCTTGTTTATTATTATCAAAGCAAATTTCTGATCAAATCCAATATATTTTCAAGTTTCCTCCTAGATTCAGAGAAAAAAAAAAAAAAAGAGAGAACATAGTAGTTCTGTTTTCCACAAAAAACAGAGTTTTAAGTTCTTGGGGCAAAACAAAAACACTCTAATTCTTTAGGATCCTTTACATTAAACTCAATTCTGAATTGTATTCTTGGCTTGAAGTGGTTTTAAGATGGTATTTTAAGTATCTCTGACACCAAAACAACGTTACACTGCTGTTTAGTGGAGACAGATAGATACAAAATGACCACAGAGCTAAAACAGCTTATCCCAAGCAAATAGAATACTTGTAGAACTTGGGTTAAAAATCAACAAAGAAGTTACACGAATCATTATGGAGGGGTAACACTCAAAACTTCAAATCAGTCAGAAATTACAGTGAAAAGTCATTACCCCTACGGTTCCCCCAGTATTTTTTCAGAAAGAAGATTCTTGGAACTGCTTGCCAAATAATGCAATTTCAGCAGGAATCGAGGCAGTAGTGACTAAAAAGGCATTACTAGAGACCAGTGTTTTCATGTTTTCTGAAAACAACAAGCACACTCAGAAACCAGAAGAGTATCCTTTCAATGCAGATCATTATTTTAGTTCTTTACTTCAAGTAGGAAGTTGCGTTCAGTGGGACAGAATGATAAACTACATTTACGCTACTTGGAAAACTGCACTAATCATTTACCTTACATGCCACGGGGTCAGGGTCTTTCCTATTTGTAAGAATTATCAGCAATTTAGAGAATTCCTTTAAAAACCAACAGCTCCAAGACTTGCAAAATGATGTAAGCAGATTATAACCATTTGTCAAAGACACTGACTCATCATGCCCTGAACTAACAGCTGATCTGAATCAGCTCAAAAAGATGAAGTCACGAACATGGGAGGCAGAACCTTCTTTTACTTTGGATATTCACTGACAACCAGAAGCAGACAAAATTCCTAGCAACAGTCCCCAGGATCCTGCCAAAATTTATCTCCCACCTCACTCTGTCAGAAGACTGCCAATCTCTACGTCGATACAGAAAAACCTTAGAGCAGTACTTGACCCTACTCGACGCAGCTTCAGCACTACCTTCTTCCTTTAGTATTCAAACCAATCCACCTGCATTTGCAAGAATGACTCTGCAAGGTATCTGAGCAGTGTCTTCTAAGCAAAATCACCTTTCTCTTCTTCAGAACTATTTCATGAATTAAGAAGCTGAAGAGATGTGCATGAATTGAGGCAAACCAAATAATGAGGCTACAACAAAGATCTCTCTTACACTGGATTTGGTTAAGGTATATACAGGTATCTGGGAACAGAAAGCAAAACCAAGAGAAGAAGAGTTAACCACAATATGGCTTAAGCTTTAATTATGCAAGCAACCAAACTTCAAACCACCAGCTAAGCACTGTCAAATAGGCAGAATACCAGGTGGGAGACCTGAAACTTGGAGACAGGAGTCTGTCCCCATGTCTACTATTCACAAAAAATAAATAAAATATTGCTTTCCCCAAAACCTAAAACTGGACTTCAGGGACCACCATCTGCCCAGGCATTTAAAGAAAAGAACATGAAAGATACAATCCTTGCAGTGGGTATACCAAATGAAAAGTGTATCCTAAAAAAATTATATGGTCACAGATTTAACTACAGTAGCAGCAGTTCTTCAAGCAGTTTTGAAAGAAAAGCCACAGGAATGGAAGTTATCATTACAGCCCAGAATTTAAATCTGCTTCGCACACTCACCTCTCTTCTGCTGAGGAGTGAGAAAGAAAAAGGGTTTCCTAATTCTGATTTTTACCTTATGAGCACCAGCTACTCCAAATGAAATACAGAAATGAGGGGATCAGACATGGAGGCTCTCTTCCTTAAAAACATCTGCCTCCAAATAAAATACCGGCTGGTTTCCCCAACAGAGCAAAAAGCGGTTCTTAGGGTAAAGCACTACAAAAGTCTACCTCTTAAAAAACGACAGTTCCACAAGCATACTACATGTCATGGGATTTTTTGCATCCACTCAATTTGCTCTCTTGCTTCCAACATTTTTTGTAACCCCACAGCCACACTCATTTCTATTTGTTTCCAGTTTTTCCTCATTTTGCTATGTGTAGGTAAACACATCGCACTATCACCAAATTAATCTGCATTTTTGAGGAAGGGTTCCAACATTTGCATATTTGGGTCCCTTGCTATAACTACATCACACAAACACACTGCTAAGAGCTGATAGAGATCTCAGTGATAATAACAAACGTCTTTAATTAAAACAGAAAAATGTTGTTAAAAAAAAAATCATTCTTCAGAAAATAAACAATAGGTAACAAATTAAATAGGGAAGGGTCAGGCAATTTTGTTTTTCTCCCCCCTGCCTGTCCTGAACAACGTATTTATTAAAAAGAAAAATACCTGTGTAATCATATTTTTTCCTTATTAATTTTTAGCTACTTAAAAAACATATTTCACTCTTACTTTTTAAAACCTCTCTAATAACTGAAAGGGATGATAAAAGATTGAAAATTTGTGATGAAACTTCTTTCAAGAAGTCACGTGGGTCAAGGGATGAGAAACAACTAATCAAAATTGGAAGTTACAAGACACCCACTGAATCAGAACAGACTGGATGTAGCATCCGGAAAGATGGACTGGTTTGAAGGGCCCATACTGAATAACTCAAGACACATATACTGTACACAAAAAAACATACAATCAGTTTACTACTGAAGCTTGAAATATACTAATGTATTTTTCTTACTAGAGCTTTGCTTTCAAAACAATCTTTCTTCAAGTAGTTAAATGTCAGTCAGTCACAAGGCAGGTGTCTGCACTGTGCCTCTACTAACACTGTCCTACCAGTGACCTCCAGTGTGACAGCTTGGGATTATTTACTAACAGGGATTTGGTACATTATCCAGCGGAAGAAATGGACTGAATGAAAGACCAACATGGTGGGAATGGATAACAACTACATGCTTGAGGCAAGATGGCAAAGAATTTGTATCTCTATGTAAAATGTCATAAAGCTTAGTAGGAAGGGACTATTCCAGAAACCAGTTTTAACTGTAACCCCTTGCAACTAATGGCAATTAGGCAACTGTTTAAACCAGTTCTATCTCAGCACCAATTGCATCTAACTAAATAACAATTCAGATCGTAAAATTACAATCCTCTGGTTTTACTTCTTTAGACTACAATATCAAATATGAGGTTGGATTTGGTTTTTAGATCAAAACACAAAACAAGGATCAACTCATCCTTTCAGTAAGGCAATCATTAACGTAAGCAGAGTGTTCACAGCCCTGTCATTCTGAAGACTGTGACATTCATTCTGAAGACTGTGACATTAATTCTAAAGCACCAGAAATAATGGAATATTACAGCATACAATACACAGATTTTCTACCAAAAAAAACCCCAAACAAAAACCCAACCCAACAAACGTGTTTGTGATACTATCTTCCTCTCCCTTCTTAAGGTTAATATGCCATTACCAGGAATTTCCTATCAGGAGCTTCTTGCTCAGTATCACAGGTCAAGTCAATGATAACTGTATAGCAAAATGCATCAAAATCATACGGGGAAGGGGTGAGGAAGCATCAGCAAACGCATCTGTCCCCTGTGTTTGTAAGCATAGGCTTACTCATCAAGCACAGGTCCTCCCTCTTCCCTTCAGCACACCGGTTATACCCAGCACTATTGCTCAGCAAATACAACTTATCACAAACACGACGCGAAACCGCAGGCAAGATACACACGCTGCCACAGCGCGGGGAGCGTTCCAGAGGGCACGGCCGCGCCTGGGCTCGGGCTTTCCCGCTCCTCCTCCCCGCCTCCAGCCTATTTCCCTGCAGTGACCCCTCGGCGCTGGCAGAACGCTGTGGCACAGCCTCTCTCTGCCCGGGGAGAGGGGGAGGCCGAGGCGGGGACACGCGTGTTGTGTCTGCAGCGCAGGCCCCATGTGACAGACACAGACAGACAGACAGACGCACAGGCAGGTGCGGGGAGGGGCGGCTGACCCGGACGCGCGCACACCTGGCGCGCACCCGCGGGCGCCCCGCGGGGCGGGCGGGGGCGNGGCTGCGGGCCCCGCGCCTGCCTCTCCGTCCGTCCCTCCCTTCTCTCCCCGTCCCCGAGCCCTCCCCCCTCCCCCGCCATAGGGGCTGCCGTGCCGGGAGGCGGAAGGCGCCCGCTCTGCCGCCGCTCACCTTTCGCCGCGTCCCAGACGCACATTCCCG
>VXAU01002216.1:1469489-1548183 GCA_013399695.1 Formicarius rufipectus | reverse complement strand
GCCAGCCGCGCTCTCTCCCACGGCCCGGTGTCCCCGGCACGGCACGGCCCCTCCTCCTCTCCCTGCTCCCACCCCGCGAGCGCGTCACGGGAGAGTCTCGCGCCAGCACGCGGCGCGGGCCGGGCCGTGCAGGGCCGTGCGGGGGGCGCCCCCTGGCGGGGCGGCGGAGGGGCGCGCCGCGAGCGCCGGAGAGGGAACGGTGGCGGCACGGGGGTTGGCACCGGGACGGGGTGGGACCGCGGCGGGGTCGGTGTGCCCAGCAAAGCCCGCACCTCCCGCTTCCAGGGGCTACCGCTCAGCGAAGAAGCGAGCGGGGGAGGCCCAGGTTGGATTGTGGTGGTGCTGCCCCCCGCCCGCCTCCCCAGCGTCCGTCCAGCTCCTGGGCGGGATGGCGGGAAGGGCGTCGTGCCTGGTGCCGTCCCTGCTCCGGCTGGGTCCCGGGGAATGAAGTTGAGCTGAGCCAGGTTCAGGCCTCACCAGCCTCACTCTTGAAGGGGTTGCTCCCACAGGAAGGGCTTACTTGTTCCTCTCTTGCTGGATATGGGAGTAACACTCCCTGTCTCCTTGCATGGGATTATGCATTTTAGTTACGGAAACACAGTTTGGAAAAGATTGCCAAGATCATCGAGTCCAACCTTTGACCGAGCACCACCATGCTGGCTAAACCATAGCACTAAGTGCCACATCCAGTTGTTTCTTGAACACTACCAGGGACTTGTGCTGCCACAACCTGTTCTGTTGCCTTCTCTAGACATGCTCCAGCACCTCCACGTCTTTCTTGTAGTGAGGGACACAAAACTGGAGACAACACTCGAGATGCAGCCTCAGCAGTGCCAAGTGCAGGGGGACAATCACTGCCCTGGCCCTGCTGACCACTCTATTTCTGATGCAAGCCAGGACTCCATTGGCCTTCTTGGCCACCTGGACACACTGCTGGGTGTTGACCAGCACCTCTCCTTTTCCAGTGGGAAGCTTTCCAGCCACACTTCCTCCAGCCTGTAGCACTGGGTTGGCTTGTTGTGACCCAGGTGCAGGATGTGGCACTTGGCCTTGTTGAAGGTTAGACAGTCAGCCTTGGCCCATGGATCCAGCCTGTCTAGATCCCTCTGCGGAGCTTTCCCGCTCTCCAGAAGATCAACATCCCACCCAGCTTCATGTCATGCATGAACTGACTGAGGGTGCAGTCAATCCCCTCATCCAGATCATTGATAAAGATATTAGACAAGTCTGACCCCAGTACTGAGCCCTGGGGAGCACCATGAGTGATTAAGAGTAGTGTGAGGGTGCTACCTGTCTTGCCTGGTAACTTTAAAATCCAGTGTCCATTTCAGCCCAGCCTGATGAAGGGATCTCAGTCTCACCAATACGAAGTTTTACAAGTTTCATTAGAAAGAGCAGCAGTGATGTTGTATAAGAGCCCAAGGTAATTTACTCACTGAGCTTTGTATTGACTGCCAGCGTGTTCCCATGCCAGGCCAGTCACGTGGGCCCTTCTCCAGTTCTTCCCCAGTTATAGCTCATGGGAGAGCATTTGGGATACTCTGAAGTGTGTCCGTGGGTAGGCTGAGGAGAAGGGAAAGCCACTTGTGGGCGAAGACATAGGCTATGTGGACATGCTTGTATAGAAACGTAGGTGTAATAGTGGTATGGGAATGTAGGAGAAATAAAGCAGAAATTCCTAGGAATACCAGTCTTATTAATTGTGCTGCTTACATAAAAATTTTTACTGAGTTATTTGTTCTAGTTCTGTTATGTACAGTTTGTTTTATAACTAGCAAATAGACACAGTTCTAAAACTGTGTTCACATAGATTTGCTAGGACTCCTCACTGATCCTGTCTAGAGTTTGGACCACATGTAACCTGTCAAATTTTGGAGACAGTGTGGCTGGCCAATTCCAGTCTAATTTCATCAGCAATTGTATTACTGAGCACCCCCAGTCCCCCTTAAAAAAAAATTCTGAAAACCACTTTCTTCAGAAAAGTTACGTTATCTAAAATATGTTTGTTTCACTGGGCCAGCATTTTCTACCTTTGCTGAGAAATGTCTCTACCAATCCCAGTCCTTGCCAGTCTGGAGCAAACTCTTAAAAGTACTGACTGACTGGATGTCTGCCTTATTTTTCCTTACAGAGCTATCTCTCTAGGGGACAGTTATGGAGCAGAAAGGCAGAAAGACAAGTGGAATAGGGATTAATTTAGGTTATCAAGAACTGCTTTAAAATGGTTAGTCAATGCTTATATTTTATTTTTAAATAGAAACTGATATATAAGCAAATTAAAAGAGGAACCAACATTTATTTAGAGAGGCATGTGGGTACAGCTATTTTTTTTCCTGAAATAAAGCTGGGGTAAGAGCTACCAGTGAAAAACCCTGCAGTAAGCCATGCTATACTTTCAGCAAAGAATATATATATAGTTACTTAAAATAGGTCAATATAGATTAAGAAGAAACAGGAAAAGGAATTAATGTCAAGAAGAGGATAGAAATAGGGAAGTTTAGGAAAAGGCCCAAATATTAACAACAGTAAGTTATCTTCTCTGTCTTTTAACACCCTCATGCTGTAATACATCTTCACCAGTGAGCTCTTGAACTGACAGAGAAACAGGTTATAGTAGCCAGATTGGGAACCAGGTCATATGCTTATTCATTTGTAAGTATTTCTAGGGTGAAGCTTGGCTCAAAGTGTACTGACTTCAGTAAAAGCATTCTTGCTGTCTTCACTGAGTTTGGAATCCAAAGGGTAGGGTAGGGAGAGAGGCACTGTATGTTCTGTGGGACTGCAGTCTTAGCTGGGGCATCACAGTGAGGTAGGTGTTATTGTTGAGCAACCTCTCTCTTTCTGAGTCAAAATCTCCTCCACTTACAAAAAGTATGTCTGATGTAATTTCAGTAGCTTCAACACAAAGGCATTTTTGCAGGTGAAATATGAGAGGCTCAGTGTCATGCTACTTGCAGCCTAATATGAGAGGCGTGACTGAACAGTGACTGTGGCTGCTAAGGCCTCTGAAGGCTGCTGTCATAAATATAGAACAGCTCTAGGTCTCTTATTGTCAGAAAAGGCATGTAAAGCCACCCACAGATCTCTCCCCATGCTGATATTTCTGTGTATTCTTTCTAGTCTCACAAGTTTCCCAGAGTGATGTTGGGCTGTCATAGTACACAAAAACATGAGAGCAAACAGGGTGCCAATCTTCTGGTATTCCACTGAGAAAGGAGGAAACTTAGATTTGGCTATTCAATTGCTTCCCATTTTGCTGGTGCACAGGTAATAATGTTTAAGGGGGAAAGCACTTCCAATTGCTTGGCTCTACTAGAGCCACTTGATATTATAGTAGAAGGCATCTTGCCACCCTCATCCCATTTCCAGAGAGGCTCCATCAGGTGAAGCTGACTGCCAGTTGCAGTCACCTGCCTGCAGCTTCTGTAGCTCTTGCTCTGTGGCAGTGACAGGCAGGTAACCAACTGAGGATAGCTGCAATGGACCTTTTCCTTGTTCTGCAATAGGTGGGTCTTTACTTCTCATTCTGTAGTTCTCCTGTTTGCGGAGCTCCTGGAAGGGTCACCTGTGCTAAATTCATGCTGGGTGGGAGACTCCCCAACTCAGTTTTCAGCAGTAAATGCAGAGGTGTTTTTTATTCGGGCAGCCCAGGGATGAGAATAGGGGACACTGAATTCACCTCAGAGTTGACTTGGCTCTCTGGACCCTTTCAACAGGTTTCCAGCCCTGTAATTCAGGTATTTTTCTCCACCCAAGCCACGGAAGGCTGCTCGGTACCGCTGTGCATAACTTACCGCCGAGCACACACAGCGCCGCTGTCTGCGAGGCGCTCAGGCTGCGGCCACCACGGCGATGCTGCGATGTACAGACACACCTCCCGCAGCAGCCACCCGCACATCGTGGGGTCGGCAGGGGCAGCCCTGTCCCGGGGTGTCAGCAGGGGCCAGCCGCGTCCCGGGGGTGTAGCAGGACGAATGCGTGGCTGTCTGTGCCTCCCGGCAGCAGCGCCGCACGGGGCGGCGGCTCCGCCGGCATCTCCCGGCGAGGCGGTGCTGCATTGCGGGCACAGCCCGCCCCGCCCGCCCCGCTTCTCCCGGTGACAGCGTCCCGGTGACACCCCCGCCGTGCCCCCGGCCCTGAGGAGTCGGTCCGGCACCAAGAGGGAAGGGAGACGTGCTCGCCTGCAGTTTCGCGCATCTCTCGCAGGGTAGAGGTAATTATGAGCGGCAGAGACACATTTCACAACTCCTGCAATGCTGTAGTAACACAGTGTGCTGTAGTGATACCCTAAATATTGACATGTAAAAGCTTCAGGATTATTGCAGTGGTTTCCTGACCAAGCACCATTGTTTCATGGTACACAGTGAAACTGCTGTTGTAAAATCTGATCCACAGCGATTGATTGTAGCATTAATATGTTACATATCTTTACACCTACTTTTTAACCATGGTGCCAAGTTTCATTAGTTCCTAAAACATAATGCACTCAGATATTTTGAGGTGGATTATATGTTTTGTTACATTTATGATTTCCTGCCCCAGCTTGTGTTGCAGGCGTGGCTGCAGTGCCACGTTTGTGTCATTCAGTGGCAGAGAGGATAAGGTGAGGTCTACCCCTGGTGCTCTGACCTCCGTGGGCTCCTAGGATTGCGCAACAACCTGACATTATTGCTTTTCTGTTTGCTGTTTTTCTTTCCTTAATATTAATTTGAGATGTTACTCTTGAGAGGCGGCGGGCGTTGGCCGAGTGGCGTAGGCCCCCGCCTGTGGGGCCGGCTCCTCCTCTGAGGACGCCGGTTCGAATCCTGGAGGAACTCGCTGTCGCCGTCCGAGCGTGCTCGGCCGTGGCAGATGAACCTCAGGAGTAAAGGGGGTGGGGCCAGTTCCGCGCACACTGTGCCTCACCTAAAAAAATCCATTGCGCAGGCTTATCCCAAGATCTTCGTTTGTGAAGTCCAGCCAACAACAACAACAACAACATTTATGATTAATTTGTTCTGCTAAGCAGAGCTGCTCTTGCTCTTTCAAGTGAAAGAACCTAAGGATTTCTAACCAGGCTGTGTCTGCCTCATATGGTTTTTAGACATCATGGAAAAAAACCCACCCAAAACCTACCAAACAGAAAAACCCAACCTCTGCAGGATCACATACACTTGCGAACAATCTNAAGAACAGTTCTGAAAGGATAAAATAAAATCAACATTTGCAGAGAGCAGCAGTCTATGTTTGGTCCAGGCTTTAGGGGAAATGCCTGTAGGGCTCTTTGCACAGAAGCCGTTCTCAAGGCAAGAATAAAGACCTAGGTAAAAAATGGTGGGAAATATATGAAAAACAGACAAACCAGGAAAGGCTGTTGGAAAAAATCAGAGCCAACAGTTAGCTTCTGGCATTTTGCTAATGATGGAGCAATGTGGTGGTTGTGTTCCTGCTGCAGTCCACAGGACCAGTGGTTGAAGGGAAAGGTGTCACCAACAGATACATCTCCTGTGTCTTCAAACTGCCCAGCTAGGAAGAATAAAAAAGGCTGGCATGTGAGCCTGCATTTACCAACCTGCTTTACCCCTAGTAGTCATTTTGGAGAGGTGCAATAGTATTCAGAATGGAGCAATGCCTATCTTGCACAAAGTGTGGATTTACTGAACAGTCTAATGATCCCTCAGTCCTTTCTTGCTCAGAACTATTGCTGGGTGCAACACACTAAACTGGTGCGGATTCTGTGAAAATAGCTGAATGGTGAAGAGTCCTCCCCTAGTCATACGTCAGGGCTGCATCTACCCTTGGAACTAGGAAGAATGCATAAAAATAAGCTTTATTTTGGCTGATTTTGTGCTGAAGCAGTCTAGGACTCTGCAGTGGAATTTTTTTTAGATGAACTTGCACATCTGCAAAGATTTCTACATCATCCCACTAGTGCTCTGGTATCTTCATTTTAGCAGTTCCCTCCATGCAAGATTGGTTTTGTGAGGAACAAATATACATGAGTGGATTGTCACCTGCAGCCCATTTTTAATGTATCTGAAACTGTGATTCAGTACTCCAAGATATTGTTAAATAATAATATACTATCCATACCAAGATATAATGTGTGCATTTATTCCATTGGCTTTTTATTTTCATAGTCTTCCTAGTCTAATACTCACTTATTGTATGTTTTGCATCTCTACTTCAAAGAGAAGTTGAAATTCAGTCCTTGATCTCATTTGCTGTGATTCTTATATTTTCTTTATCATTCTCAGATGAGCTTGGAGCATTGTCGGACACAGACATTCTTACAGAGTTTTGCCTAAACCAAGTGCTTGCTACAACACAGGAGGGTCTATTCAAAACAACAAAGTCACCATTAGGCAACTGGATAAAACCTCAAACCAACAACAAAACCCTAGGCAGGTATATTGGATCATGATAATATAAACAGGCCTAAAGCTGTGACTCTCACCTAAGTCCCCAGTTTCTCCATATTCAGAAACATGGATCTCTTCTCCACAGCAGGTGGACTCCCTGCTGTCTGCAGGACTTGCAGGCCCTTGTCCACCTGTTTACAAGTTACATAGAAGGAGAGTTTTTACTCTCTGAAATGTTATTTTTCTGCTGTAAACTCCAGATATTTGTGTTAAGTAAGGGGAAAGATTTTTCTGTTACAAGGTCAGTTACCTTCAGGTTTTTTCCCCTTTTCTATTTGGAATCAATGTCTTCCTTCTCAGAATCATTTGAGATCTCAGGTATATGGAAGTCCACACACTTTACTTCCATTGAGTGCTGTCAAGAGTTTTCTTGGTTGGCGTTGTGACTAGGGATTTAATGGATGCCATTGGCAGCATTCAAACAAGCTCACATATTCTCTTCTCTCTGCACAGAGGACAAGGCATTATTTCTGGAGTTCTTCCTCTGTAAAGCCATAGGAGAGCTCAGCTTCTCCATGGTGGAAATTAGTCAGTGTGTTTTTTCTGTCTCTCAGGCTCTGAGGTACCTGAATAACAGCACCGTATCTGGAAAAAAAAGTTACACTTTCTATTGCAACTTGCAGTTAAGAGGCAGGAAGGATCCTGAGGCACTCTGGAACACAGAGCTGCACTCTGGCATGGCTTTGCATGCTATGTCTTGTGGTATCTCTTAAGAATGCAAGTATTGAAAAATGCCATTGACATGAGTGAAGTGGATGTGATGAATTTAGTGAATGCTGGCACAGAGGATGCAATTGGAATGAGAAATGAAAGATTGAATTAATTTCTTCTAATTTAGGTACCCGCAGTTGAGCTAGCCTTGAGAGTACCTGTTCCACTGCCTGTACAGAGACCCTAGAGTGACTGAGTCATATGTAGAAGTCTATGCTCTGGAATGTCTGATATTAACTATGATGAATCTTACTCACAAAAGTCTGTCTTTCATATTCTCACTTTTTTGCCATGCATCACAATATTCTTACGCTCTATCCTTTGGCTGTTCTGGGTTACTGGGAAGCACACTGACAGCTTCTGAGAAAACAGCCTCTTGGATGGGTCTGGCCAACTCTGGATCTCAGCCCAGTGTGGAGTCCCAGAGAGAGTCAGAATCGCCACAACACCTAAGGAAGGGATAAACAAGTAGAATGTGGATCGTAACATTGTTAAAAGGGGACATCATGTCACCAGGATGAAATGGCATGAATGTTATAACCAAGCTAGCAGTAGAAAGGAATAGAAAATAAAATTCTGCTGAGGCTAGAGGTGGGAAAAAATCTGGAGGATGTTTGTGAGCCAGAAGAAGAGACTGGCCAATATAGGTTTGAGGTTTTTTTTTTTGGTTTGGCTTTTTTTGTTTGTTTGGTTGGTTTTCGTTTTGCATGTAGACAGAGGCCTCTGCAATTCTCTTGGAGAGAATTTCAGTTGCTTCAGATGATGAAATAGAATAAATCATACTTCATTAAGGGGACATTGGAATCCTCCCCTTTTTGCAAGAGTCTTGTCTTACTTTCATTGGATGCAAATTTGTCAAAAGAGAAAGCAAGACTGAGGTGCCAGGCTGGGTCTAAATGCTATGACAGAGAAGGTTCTCAGAAGTTCCACTGAATCAAATAATATTACAGATGTATGCCCCAGTCACACTCCTGAATTCCAGGCAGTTCTCTGAGGCTGTGTGCTGCATAAGTCATACAGCTGCAATGTATAGTAACAGTCTAAACCAGATTGCCTGAGTTTTACTGTTTAAAAATGCTGAATATTGGTTGTCACTTTTCTTCAGGAATGCTGACTCATCAGACATGAAACTAAGGGAAATTTGGCTTGGAGCTTCATTCTTTTACTAGAGACCTGAGACTACATGGAGGACTATGAAAAATCTTTCCACTCATGCCTGTGATGCATTCCTGACTTACGTATTAATAAAGAATGCCACAAATGAGCAAAACTGTTTTCCTACTACTCTGTCCTAGCAGAACAGAGGATATGAGTGTAGCATGGAGAAAATGCTAATTTTTCCATGCGCAATTAGAGGTAAAAATTGTTTTTCAGAAGTGATGAGCATTTAGAACTCCAGCTGATTTTAAATATGTGAAAAGTTTGGGATAAAAAGTAGTATCTCCAGCCACAGCCAAGGGCAGGTTATTTTGGCTGAGTATTCTGGTTTCCTGCCTGAGAAAGGCATAGCACAAATTATTTCCTCTGACATTTGTATCTTATTAAAGATTTATCTATCTTTTGCACTCCTACCTCAGATCACCATGTAAAACCACTATAAATGGCAGCAGGAACTGTTGTTTGAAACCAAGCTCAGTCTTTCTGAACTTGGCATTCAGAAAATCAATGCACTTTAAAGAAAAAATAGATCATTTTACATGTGGACCCTAAAACAGCTTCAAAATGTTAACTTTCTGAATGAACCACTCTGTGGTCATTTTCCACATAAGGAAATTATTAGAAAATTTGCAAGCAATGCACAAGTTGTCTAATTCTTCTCTTATCTGAATGTATTTTGGATAGGCGACAGATAATACCTCAAAAGGGTATGCAGTGCTTTCAAGGGAAGACCAGAAAAGATCATCCAAAAGATTTCTCACTCTGGGTAATCCAAGACTTTTTTTTTCCTTAATTAACAAAACAAGGCAAAGGCAATAGATCAGCAAGTCAGGCTTGCTATTGCTAAGACAGAAAAGAGTTTCCAAGAGAATGCCATGTGGCACATGCATAGACTTGTGGCACAGCATGAAGCTTCCCCATAAACCCTGCTTTAAAAGCATCAGTGCTTAGCCCACACTATTCTGGTGCTCAGAGTTGGGAAAAGAGTGCGTGTCCCCAGCTGACTACTGCTGCTTGCACATACATATGTGGCCTTCCACACCTGGGATGTTTCCTGAGGGATTTCAAACCAAGTTCATAGAATCATAGAATGGCCTGCGATGGAAGGGACCTTAAAGATCATCTAGTGCTAATCCCCTTGCTGTTGTCAGGGACACCTTCCACTAGACCAGGTTTCTCAGAGCTCCTTCCAACCTGTCCTTAAACACTTCCAGGAATGGGGCACGTACAGTTTCTCTGGACATCCTGTTCCAGTGCCTCACCACTCTCACAGTAAAACATTCCTTTCTAGTACCTGATAATGTTTGATATTCCTAATATCTAAATTTGAAGCCATTCCCCCTTGCTCTGTCACTACCTGCCTTGTAAATAGCCTTTCCCCATCTTTTTGTATTCTCTTTTCAGGTATCAGAAGGCTGCAGTTAGGTCACCCCAAAGCCTTGGTGCTTGGCTTTCAGAAATTGCACTCCTGGGCTGAGAGAAAGTTGATACTTTTGCCCAGAGGACTATAGCAGTACTGGTTTCTATATGGATGAAATCTCATTTTGTTTCCATATTCCCCTTTCACTTTCCCCATGTGCACACAAACAGGACATGGTGTGAGGAGATGTGGCATGTGCCTCTACTTCCAGGACTCATTGTGGGAGCTATGAGGTGGGCAGTGGAATATGTGTTGTATCTTGGTGTAGGCACACTAGATGTGAAAGCTACAGCAAGCCCATCTTGGTCTTGGATCCCTGTTGTAAGACACTTGCCTTGCACTGTCTTCCGGCACAGGACCTGGGCTTGAAGCCATCCTTTATCTCAAGCAGCCTGAACCTAATTTTTGCCAAAGCTAAGCCTTCTTTTCTGTATTCTGCATTCTTTTGCTGTATGAATTCTTTGCCCTTGGTGTGAGAAGAACCTGTGGATTCCCATGTCTCTGCTCCT
Organism: Formicarius rufipectus; assembly: GCA_013399695.1. Classification (NCBI taxonomy): domain Eukaryota; kingdom Metazoa; phylum Chordata; class Aves; order Passeriformes; family Formicariidae; genus Formicarius; species Formicarius rufipectus. The sequence continues at coordinate 1,537,984 of VXAU01002216.1, read as the reverse complement.
GTGCCTCAGCTGAGCACTGTGCACGTGAAATCTCCACTGGCTGGATGGCAAAACTGGAAGCACAGAGAAGTGATAAGGAACAATACAAGTGGATTTAAAACGGATTTGGATCATTTAGTTGATGAGCCAGCAGATGGCAAATGCTGTGTGGTGTAGAAAATGAAAAGTAATTAGTCTGGGAACAAAGAGCAAATGTAGGGAAAGGGTGTTACATCCAGCACGCTGATCAGAAAGAGCAAGGGGTTACTGTAGGAAAAAAACCACATAGAAACCATCACTTCAGTGCACAGCTGCAATAAAAAAGGCAAATAAGACACTAGACCGATGGAACCGTGAGCTATAATGCACTGCGAAAGAGGCAATACTGTCCTCTGGAAGATGGTTATTAGGCCCCTCCAGACTACTGCATGGAGCGTGGGTCACTGTCTCAGGAAGGTTATGTTTGGAGAAAGGTGCATTGTAAAGCAACTAAACTCTAATGGTTTCAATGATTTCAGTTCTGAGGCAAAGTTATGGGGCTCATTCTGAGGGGTCAAAGAGACCTTAAAGAAATTTTAAAATTACAGTAATGATCAGCACAGTTACCAGACAATACTCATAGTAATACAGTATTAGAAGAATTAAGGAAGTGGTACTGAGCAGAGAGCAGAAGCTTCTTAAACTGCTGCAGAAAAAGGACAGTTACCTTCTGACTTCATTGAGTTAGCTAAAATGGAATCCAGCTTCAGGAACACATAGCTCAATCAAGGGAGTGACACACAATTACAGTACATGGAACTGTCCTGTGGAACAAGCAGGAGGACAGTAAAGGTCTAGAAAGAAATAGGAAAATGGCTTAGGGGAAGAATCCCTCCCTAGGGTTTCAGAGTTTGTTTTTATTTGGATTCAGTTTGTGCAGATTCCTAAACGGCATCTATCTGCCTGCTGATAGAATGAACAACCTTTGAACACCAGATATAATGAATGTGGATTCCCCCAATCCACAAAGAAGAGAAAAAGGGAAAAAAAGGCAAACATTACCCTGCTCTCTTGCAGGGCTAGCATCACATCTATTTAAAACAGAGAACAGTTGTTGGGCTGCTGCTTATAGGAAGTTGGGACAGCAACAGGCTGACTTTGAGGTCAGCAAGTAGTTTACCAGGCTAGGGAAGGAGGAGAAAAATGAAAGCCTGTGTATCTGCAAAAGAGGATGTAAGCACTAAAACTGGAATGAAGTAGGTTTCAGACACCAGTGCCTACCTAGAAAACTAACTATGCCTAGCAAAACTGTGATGGTTGTGCAAGCATTAGAGAGGCACTTGAAGTAAATTTACTGACATGTGCTGTGGTGCAAATACAGAACTGCTACCACTGCAGTTGGGCTGACCTGGGTGGAGACCATATCTCTTGCTTAGCCCTGAAATCCTGAAGCTGATATATATGATTCAGAGCATATGGCTTAACTATATGAACCTTGACAGGAAGCCTGGGCTCCTTTCATTTAGGACCATGGCTGGAGAAGACAGTACATCACTAGTATTCTGGGTACAATGTCAGTAAATAGGAGATTCATAGGCACAAGCCTCCCAACAGAAAGCTTACTACTGGTTTATGCTTATGTCCTGATCAAGCTTTGCCTTTTCTGTAAAAAGGAATACAAGACAGTGAAAAGAAGCAGGCAAGACTGAACTTGACTTTGGGATGAGGTGAGCAAAGTAGCAAATGCTGTCACTCCATGCCTACGAGGCTGCAGCTTCATAGGTTGAGCCACCCTATGATGAAGGAAATTGAGATAAAAACACCTTGTGCTGATTAACTCCAGGTGGTACCATGACTGTGTCACTAGTGGAAAAATGCAGGTTTGAATTTGCTGACATTGTTGCAGCTAGACAACGGTTTTAAGTGCCTCTGAAGCTTATGTGGAAGTGGGAAAACAGAAATTGTGTAGTTTGTGTAGACTGATGATCTGGCCTTAAAGGGAAACTGCTTACGAAGAAGATAGGAGGACCTCAGAGGAAAATATGGGGTAATCTACCCTTATAGAAACCTAATGTTAATTCTCCTATAGTCAGGTGCTACCTTAAATTCTAAAAGCCTGTCTTTTTACTTTTTCCAAAGTTTTGCATAATTGTTCTGACTGGATATTCCTGTGATCTGTATAGTCATCCAATCCCTCTTTGTATCCTGCACAGTTCTTGACCTCAGTGCTTCCTGTGGTGATATCTTCTAGTCCAATTATACATTATGTGAAAGAGAATTTCATTTGATCAGCTTTGAATACATGAGGTCTTCATTTCATTGAATGTTTCTTTATTCTTGTGTCATGCAGCAAGGTAGAGAGAAGTGTCAGATACTTCCCTAAAATATTTGTTATTTTATCTTACTATGTGCCTTCTTATCTGCCTCCTTTCTGAGGTAAACAAATCTCATTCCTTTCAATCTCTTCCACTGATAGTTCTGCCTCTGCCTTTACACTCCCCACTCCCCAGCTTGCTGTTCTCATTCTTACTGTCTGACTTGTTTCTGCAGGATGTTTTAGAGCTTGGGAAGGGGCATGGACAGTATGCCAGAGGAGAATTCAGCACTGTCTGGTATAAAGGGAAAATATTTTCTGGATCATTCACTGAGTAGCTGAACATCTTGTTTGAGTTGCAGCTGTACCCTGAGCAGATGCCTTAGTTGAGCTGTCTGTACTGTTTTTTAGGCAACTGGTACTGAGCTCATCACCTCAGACCTTAATGACTGTAACCAGCTCCTCCCCAGCATCTCTGACATTCATGCTGTCATCTCGTTTGGCAGATATCTTGCTGCCCAGGAATTCTGCATTATCTGGTAACCTGACCCTATCTCACCTTCCTAAATCCTTTTTTCTACCACGTCAAGAAGAAAGGTCTTACCCTTAACCAAAAGAGGTCTTTTCATTGCATCTTTTTTGCTATTTGTCTGCTTTTATGCCATTCTTAAGCTATTCATGACTTCCTTTTCATGTATTAGTAGTTTTGACATGCATTGCCATACTGTCTATGCTGTCTCCATGGTAAGAGCTTTCCCATGCTGATCTACAAGATTGCTTATTATTACTGCTTTGTAGTCATCCAGATCATCATTTTCTGGTAGCACCTTCAAGATGCACTGAAGAGTAGTAAGGCAGGGTCATCTGGAATTACTGTGTGGTATGTCTCTAAGATGTGCCTAGATCTGAAAGCATAAGAAACATGATGAAGGTGGAGCTCCTCTTGATAGTTAGCAGGAGGTGTATTGCTTCCAACCCACACAGCTCTCGTTGATACATGGAGTTGTAGCACAGTCAAAGCAAATTAGTGCCTTCCGTGTCAAAAGAACCACGACTACTTTACCATATATGTGTTTGCATGTATGTCCTAAATGCTCTGATGTTGAGACCCTCATTTTCTGGCTATACTTTCTTGCTCATGCAGATTGCTCCTTGGAAAGTCACAGATAATTCATGTAGCAGTAGACAGTGACCTCCAGGGCTGTCAGGGGAGCCAGGCACTAAAGTAGTTGAATAGATTATCCCACTTCCCATCCTGTTATGACTCAGTGCAGAAAGCTTTCTTAGAGTTCTGGAGCTAAAGGTGTCTCTCCCATGTAGCTCACGTGGGCTGTGGTTTTTCTATTGGAGCCCTGTTTACAAAGTCCAAAGTCCTGTCTTCTACAACTAAAACTCTGAACACTCTTGAAGCTGAAAAAGGAGTGACTTTNTTTTTTTTTTTTTTTTGAGCCTACTTCATACTAAGTTTGCTGGGTTGGCTAGATAAACGAAGGTGTCTTTCATATTAGTATGTAATACTGGAAATGAATAAATTCTTGCAGGTAGGAAGCTGTGAGTACATTGGAAGTCGACTGAACATTGTTCAGGAGATGTCTGAAGAATATCACCTGGGAAAGTGCCATTGAGAAGACACATTGTGCTGAAATCCACAATGTTTTTGTTTCTCTGGTCTTACTTGAAAATGAGCTATAGCGTTATTAGGATCTGTCCAGTTAATTTTAGAGAGGGCAACTGGGATGGTGGACAATTTGCAACACTACTTATAATTGGGAAGACATCAGTTAGTGGAATCTTTTCTTACTTTAATAACATGTTCATAAATGCAATGTAATCTGAATGTCATCTCCTCATTATAAGCCAGTTGTGTCTGACTCCCATATTTTAAATTGGCACTTGTAAGGGGAATGGAAAGGTGAATAGAATAGCTGAGTTGAAGAAGAAAACCAGTTGGGTCACTTCAGTGTCTTTAGTGTAAAATTTTCAGAAAGCATGCATGATACAGGTATAATCAAAAGAGAATTTTGGGTTGCTTTCAGGGTTCCAACTGCCTTCCATCTTCTCAAAGCACCTATTCATGCTTTCACAGGAGCTTTATGAAAGCACGTGAAGCGGGTATCAATTTACCCCTATCTTATGCTTGGAGACAGACAATACAGCTTTATCCTCTTGTGGCTTTGTCTGGATGATGATGAGTTTTGTGAGACTGACCTAAAGCAGCAAGCCAATACAAAACACATTGTACATCTCATTCACTGTGTTTAAGCTTAAGTCCCCTAAGTCCTGCAGTGGTTTAACTCAAGCAACTTCATACACAGCAAAGGATGCTGTGTTTTGATTAGAAACTGTTAGCTCAAGCTAGTTACAGGACCTAAGTCTAGATACTTAAGTCCCTCCCCAGTCAAATTTTATGTTCTGATGCAGCAAGAACAAATTGTCTGCTCCATCTAAACCTTTTTATTAAACTTTTATTCAGCATCATGGAGAGAGCTGTAAAACAATCCACTGAGTCCAGATTGGCCTGGTTGCAGTCACTAGTGGAAGCAGATGACACCTTGTTTATTGCTTTGTGAACCTAAAGTTTAAAGAACTGTTCCACTTTTTCTTTCAGTTGACCAGTGAGCTTAGGATGCTAGTAAGAACTGCTCTGTTGATCACATCAAAGGATGATTAAGCCTAGTGAATTTTTTTCTGACTGCTAGTATGAGAGGTGTAAAATCAACATAAAGATGGAGCACACCTACTGTGGTGGAACAGGTCCCAAGCCCTTGGCAGAGGGTGCACTGTGGCTGGTGTTAGGACTGTGGAGCCTGTTTCAGGAGTGGTAGTTTCTGCTGATCTGATTTTCTGTAGTCATTTTTCAAACACCAGTGTTACAAATAAGTACTTGGTCACAACATGAAGCTTGGAGTAGCTTCCTGCCAGAGGGCCTATTTAGGCTAAGGAAGACTTGCTTTCAGTTTGCTCTACTGACCTGAAAAAAACAAGTAAACAAAACCCAAACCCTGTGACTATTGCCTCTTGGCTCACCTGTTGCTTAATACCGTGAAGAATACTTGCAGGAATGTGCTTTGCCTAATCCAGCCATGGGGGAGGTCTTGTCTGGGGCCCTGCACCAAGTGCTGGTGATTTAGAAGGGGCTGGACATTATTGCCCTAGTTAAGCACTGCTACGAGCCTGGATCCAGGAGTTCTTCCCTCTGGTGAAGCTTTGTCCAAGTCATCCAGATCCCTCCAGAGAGTACATATGGTGGTCTGGGGCCTGACACAAGGTTTGGGGCCAGGCACCTGAAATGATGTATCTTGCTTGCTATGATGCCTAAGCTCTTAACTATCCATAGCTGCAAAAGCTTGCTCTCAGTACATTTTGAGAAGGCAACAATGAAAGGGCTGGGGATATCTCTCAAGAAAATCTGTCAAAGGTGGCTTTCTGAAATGGGTGTACTCCTTGTCCATTCTCTCTGCTTTATCTGGAGGAATTTGTAAATCATAAGCTGTCCATAGCACTGTGGGACTAAGAAATGTTTTTCTAGGGAACAGAAAAATACAAGGAAAAAGAAGATCTGTATCTGTAGGACTGTGTTCCCCATTATTTTAAACTGTGCGTAGGCATATGTAATCTCATATCACAGTTCTCAACATATGCAACCTTAGCATCTTATAGCTGATTCGTAATACTGGTTTTTGAAAAATGACTACAGAATATCAAATCAGTACAAATTCACAGTGTCAGGAGTTGCATAAGTGGTCCTAGGAGACACTGTAAAGTATGTCTCTGCTGATAGGTAATTCTTTATAGGACAGGAGATTTCAAGCTAATAATCAATATCCAGGTAGTTGGGTGGCCTGGCTTCCATTTTAGGGAACATGTTGCTGGTTCCTAGTCTTAAAGAAAATGTAGGAATCACATTATTATGAATGTGAGCCTGATGCAAATGTGTAAGGATGACAACGGGACCATTTCAGTAGGACTTGTTGCAATGTTTCCTTTTGTGTTTCGTCTTATGAGCTCGCATGTCGGGTGAACAAGATCACAGCCTATTCTATTTCAGACTAGCAAGTGTTACTGCCTGTGCATACTTTTCTCAAATTAGGAGCAGAAATTCCCCTAAAAAATGCAAAGTATCTCCCTATTTTCCTCCCTTACTTTTAGTACACATATTCCATCTCCAGGTTTTGAGTTTTCTTTTTGTTTGACTTTGCAGTTTGCTTTGATACCATTCAAAGAGAAACCCGGGGGCAGAATTTTTAGCAAATAACAGTCAAAGAGCCACAGTAAATTCTTCATTGCTCTGTGTCTTTAAATCAAGATTGGGTGTCTTAATAAAAGGTTAGGCTTCTTTTCATCAAGTTATTAGCCTTTCATAAAGGAATCCCTTGATGAAATGTTATGACCTGTGTTTTCCTGGGAAGTAAGACTAGATCATCATAATGGGCCCTCCAGGTCTTTAGCTCGGTGGTGCCTGATTTCTTTCCTGACCTTGAATTGCGCTGAGAAGAGGAAGTTTAAGAGGAACAAGTCAGGAAGTAAAATTCTGCATGAATACTTTTCAGGATTGCTAGCAAACCACTGAGGTGCTCAGGGAGAGAGGCAATGCTAAAGCAAGGAGCTCCATTAGCTAGCAGAAATTGTGTGGTGTGTAGCACTGAACCAGCACTGGTGTGGGAGATAACAGTGGATTCACTCTGAGCCTCAGTGGTCTTGGACAACAGCTACATGTAACTGTCCCCCTGGTGCTGGTATGTCAGCTCCTCATTCACTGCAGGCAATGCCTGGGGAAGCTGTATCCATCTTTGGATGATGGCAGTGCCTGCAGGCTGTTCTTTGCCTGTTTTCCTGTCCTAACAGAAGCCTCCTGGCAGCAATGCCCTGTGTCAGCCATCATGAATCATGGCATGTCATAAGCCAGAGCTTATTCCTGAAAGTCATTCCCCACCCTCAGTAGCAAAATCTTGCCATTTATGTGCTTCATCAAGTGATGTTATGGTCCACTAAAGGCACAGGTTCGTTATGGTGGTGACTCATGAAAGTGCAGAACAGTGTTTGGGAAGCGCATTTCTTCTGGTTTGCAGCTGAGATGTTCAGCCAGTACCTGCCTCAGCTGTCAGATTCTGCTTGGGAAGATATGACTTTACCACTAAGAAGTAGGAAAATGTCCAGCCTCTGCCTCCCCAGGTATTGATCAAGCAGAAGAGAACCACAAGATGCTACCACTTCCTAAAATGGTCATGTTAAAACAGCAGCATTTAAGTTTTGGCCTAAGTGTGGAATAAATACTTCTAAGAGGTGGAAATCCTATGTGGGAGGAAGCTGTAGGAATTGGGAAATAGTTGGTGGACAATGTGCAGGTGTGAGCATAGAGAAGGCAGGCTGGAGAGTGACTTGGTACTTGTAGTTCTTGTGTTTTAATCATAATAGTGGCCTGTAAATTGCGAACTGCTGCTCTGCAACTAGAGCAGCCTATCTTGGCACTACTTAAAGAAGTCAGTGGTTTTTAGGTACAGGAGCATGTCTCCTACATCTGCATAAAGAAAAATTTGGATTGGTGATGTGCTCATCCTGTGCCTCGCTAAAATGTAGCAGTGACTCTGCTCTCCTTTCCCCAGAAGGGCCTCTTTCCACACCATTGGTTCTGGTACCCTGCTACTGAGATCTGCTTTGATGAAGGCGCCTTTCCTCCTTCCTTGCAGGAAGATTTCAAATGAGCTCACCTGCGAAGGACATGTGGATAAGGGTAGGTGACTAGGCAGGAGCACAGGCAGCTGCAACGGGAACTGAAAGTTGCAACACAAAACCAGGCAATTGTTTCCCTCAGAAAAAGGTTGAAGAAAGAGACAGATGAGGCGTAATTGAGACAGAAGGATGTTGAATTCATGGTTTATTGTCACATAAAAAAAGTAATATTACTGATGAATATTTGCTTTTTAATATAAAAGTGCTTATTCTTACAAATCCTTAAGGCTCATTCTGTTACATTACAGTAGGATTTTTCACCATCCCAGAAACTGTGCTACATGAGTTTTGTATGAACTGTGGACATAGCAAAATCTCCAAACAGTAAAACAAGTAATTCATAATTTAGTTGCCTTTGGATGCATTAACCTGTTTAATTGCATAACATAATTTAACATGAAAACAAACAAAAGCAAAACTTTCTTGTATTTTCTAGCATGACTTGGAACTGATCCCCCAAAAGATTTCTATTTTACTTGAGTGAATGGAACAAATACAATTGGTTCTGAATCTCAATTTTTGACTTGTACAGCAAAAGGGAAGGAGCAAGATAGAGAAGCAATACAGATGTAGCATTTACTCTACATTTCTCACTAAAGAGGAAAGGAAGGACTACAAAGCACAAGTACTGTTTATACATGATATATTTATTTTTGTAATGTCCCTGTGTTGTACTTTTGCTTAGGTAAAGCTCCCACTGAAGCCAATGTGAGTTTCGCCTGAGGGAGGAATAAGAGCAGGGCTCTCACAGGGAACATTTTGCATTAAGTAGTTTATTATTTTTGTCTCACAATGGAAGAATGAAATACGTAAAAATTGCTAAAGCTCTTGTTTGTATTGATCACAAGTGGAATATGATTTCTGGCATATACTATGTTACACACAACAGTATACCATAGTTATTTGTAATCATCATCAGAGCTATATTAGTTGGATGGGCTGTGAATTTGCTATTTCTACTTAAATTTTAGATATTTATTTACCGTAAAGACACTTTTTTTCTTTGTTTTTGTCAATAATTGGGTCAAAATGCAGCAACTAAAAAAATAACTAATGCAAAAGATAAAAATAATTTAAAGTATTCTGGAGCAAGGGGGGAAATGCTAACTGAGCTAATAAATAAGGCAGTTTAAAGCATTTGTGACTGCTACCATGATATATGTACATACTTTACAGCATAAATTACTGTACAGAATACTCTGTTTATTAACCTGTGTAAACAATATTGCCTGCTGCATGGGGACATATTGTGGGATTATGGTCAGCAGAAAGAAAAAACTACTGTAGCAGGGTGGGGGAGGTCTTGGGTAGCACATCCTCAGAGAGAAACATGAGTGATATTTTATGAGCTGCAAACAAAGCCATCCTGACTTGAATAATCTTACAAAAAATCTGCTGACGTTTGTTGCTATAAATGAAATATGGAAACGAATCTCTGTGGTTTGTTACAAAAGTTATTCTAGTCATAAACTGGTCTCTGTGTACCCAATCTGGCCAGGGACAGTCGCGTAGGAGTTCCCTGTGTGAAAAGGGGAGATAGGGAAGAGTCGCAACACACAGAGATCTCACCACGCACCATCTGCGTTGCCAATGTGCCCATCAGGAGGACAGCTTGGCTGGATCCCACACTGGAATTGCCACACTGCCTCTTCAGCCACTGGTGCTACAGCATGGGAAATGTTGCAAGTGGCTGGAGAAAGCATCCTGTTATTTTGCCCAACCTGTACTGTCTTCCCCACTCATTTGTTTCCCTCACCCATCCTCACCATGGTTTGTTTTTGGCTTCTGCATGGTGGCAGCTCCATGGAAGAGTCTCTGTAGGATGCCTTCTGCACCATGGCACTGGTCAGCAGTCCAAGTTTCCATAAATAACATGCCCAGGAAGGCAGGGAGTTGACAGAAACAGTAGGTGTGTGTGTCTATGTGTGTGCAGCCATGATGTGTTACACCCTTACCGTCTCTATCTGCCATGGTCAGCAGGGAGCCATGTCCCTGCACAGGAGGACCAGGGATTAGCCTTAACCTGCCTGGAGAGCACTTATCACACTGCCTGGCTCCTCTGCTTTGGTTCCTGCCCCTCCTGTTGCCATCCATGCAGAGAGACAGCGAGCACACCCTGATCTGGTTGCTCTGAAGCTCTCAACACACCACTCCTCTTTTCGCCCCCACTGACAGCAAGGGCAGCCCAGCCCTAAGAGCTGCTAAGGGACTGCTGGTCTGCAGGCAGACCACGAGCTTTCAGTGTTCCTGTGTGGCCTATGGGCTGTTCATCAGGGATAAAACTGTCATTTTGACATAGTGAATTGAAAAATGCTGTTGAATTTCCATAAAAAAGGTAATACTGGCCTCATGTGGGCTCACAGATAACCTCATATCTTTTGTCATCTACAAAAAAACTGTTTCTCCTTTAAAGAAAGCCACCTCGACTTCCAGACAACATATGGAAAAAGTGCCTGCAAGTGTTTAGTAAACTGTAAAATATATTTTCTTGGTATCTCAGTAACCTTTATAGAAGAAAGCTGCACACTGAGTTCTCAAAGAACTACTTCGGATTTAGGCCCGGTGAGTTAGAAAGCGGTCAAGAGATGGTCCAAGTCTAAAATGTACACTTGAAACAGCCCATAAATAAATGTATTTACTGCATACCTATTTTCCTGCCTATCTGCTCTGTCCCAACATGATCTCAGCTCTATCCTGCCTCAGTATTTGCCAATTTCATCACGTACTCTTGTCAGCAACAGGTAGGACTGTAAACCTGGTGTGGGATTTACGGCACTGCTGTATCTGAGCTCATGACCTTAAATTCTCTTTGTAGTCAGCAGACAGAAACAAGCATTTCTAGGGTGTGATTCACTGTGCTTATTTCAGATCTTCAGTTAAAAGGTGAGGCAAATCCCAACTTCTGTGTTTAAATCAGGACCATTTTCTTCCACTTTACCTTCTCTTCCTATTTAATCCCAGTGAATTGTTACAAGCCTGATTGTGTGTCCTCAATGCTCTAAAGAAGGTCGTTGCACAGGTGTGAGACCACCAGCTCCTTCTGGTTCTACTGCAGGGCCATTAAAGCAGATCAGTAAGACAATGCTAGGCCAAAGTGTTGGGTCAGGAGATGTTGCTGGAATCCCTCCAGCAGTACTTCTGTTTCACACAAGGTATTTGAGTCACCAGCACAAAGGGCTTTTGCTTCTCAGACTAATGGTCCCTCCCATCTGCTGCCTTTCTGTGCAGAGGAGAAGACCTGTCAGAAATTGTGTGTGGAGTCATCAGTGCTCACTGTCTCTTCCTCAAGAGGGAACTGAATTATCTTGCTAGGAATAATGGGATGAGACGGCTGCCAGTCCCACAGGTCATGTGGGAACAAGAAGAAAGCAGAAAAGTCCTGAGCTGCTTGAAGTAGCTCTGTACTGATGTTCACCTTTTTCCTGTGACTAATTTCAACTGTACCTTGTCCTGCATGTCACAAGTCCAGGCTGGGAGATGGAGTCGAGGAAGAAAATACCTAGAACTGCAGGAAGATCCCCAAAGGGACCTTGACAGACTTAAGGAAAGGACCCATGTGAACGTCATAAGGTCCAACAAAGCCAAAGTGTTAGCACCTTCTGTTAGTCCAAGCCTCAGTATCAATGCAGATGAGGGATGTACTGATGGGCAGCAGTGCTGCTGAGAAGTACTTGGGAGTGCTAGTGGACGAGAGGCTTGCAATGAGCCAGCAATGTGCACTTGCAGCCCAGAAAGCCAAAAAAGCATGACCAGCAGGTTGAGGGAGGTGATTCTCCCCCTCTACTCTGCTGTCATGAGACATCATCTGGTGTACTGTGTCCAGCTCTGGAGTCCTCAGTACAGGAAAGACATGGACCTGTTGGAGCAGGTCCAGAGGAGGCCACCAAGACGACTAGAGGGCTGGAGCACCTCTCCTACAAAGACAGGCTGAGAGAGTTGAAGTTGTTCAGCCTGGACAAGAGCAGGTTCTAGGGAGATCTTATGGTGGTCTTTCCATACAAAAAGGAGGTTTATAAGAAAGACAGAGAAAGATCTTTTACCAGGGCCTATAGTAACAGGACAAGTGGCAACAGTGTCCAACTGAAAGAGATTAGACTTAGATTGGATCTAAGGAAGAAATTTTTTACAAAGAGGATGTGAGACACTGGAACAGGCTGCCCACAGAATTCGTGAATGCCTCATCCCTGGAAGTGTTCAAGGCTATGCTGGATCAGTCTTTAAACAACCTGGTCTAGTGAAAGGTGTCCCTGTCCATTGCAGGGGACTGGAGCTAGATGGTATTTAAGGTTCCTTTCAACCCAGACTCTTCTATGATAAATCTAAACTGCAAATGAAAATACCCCTTTTCAATATATTCCAAAACGGAAGTGAGAAAAAGAATAAGGAGGGCCTGTCCTTTGGTAAATGTTATGTGTGTCTGGCTTGTTTCTGCAGAAGTGTTTCCTTCTATGTCTGTTGCCAGGGTGAGAATTCCATATCTAAGAATGCCAATGGAAGGAGAAAAAGGATATCCAGTGCTAAGGAAGAGCTTGTTAGTATTGACTGAGTAACAGGAACCACAATAACAATGTTTTGTTGATTTGACTGGTGTTCAGTCCTTGGTGAAATGCTTTATTGATCACTTCCAGGGGTAATGTGTCAGAACAGAGCTGGGAGTTTGACTGGGGATGCTGTGTGATTTGGGAAGGTAAGTCCCTGAATATTGTGCTCCCAGTGCATCTCTGACTTCCCAGTTCTGTTACTTGCAATATTCATCAGGTACACATTTTGTTTTGAGAGACTTTTCATGTTTTGTTAAGCAACTAGTTCTCTCTGCAATGCACCATTCTAAGAGAAGATGTCCATGGATTTGAAATCTATTTGAAGCTAGATTTGGAGTAACAAATGATTTGAATGCTTCTGAAGCTGTTATGAGAAACACACTTTGCACAGGTTTCTTCCACAGAAATATAAAGTGGCTGAATGGCATATAAAGATTTTAAATTCTTTGGATGGCTATGCAGCACTTGCTTATCCTATGCTATTTGTCCCATTATGTATGGATGTGAGCCTTGCTCTCTACCAGGATCAAAGTTATAGATACTCTGGGAATGGCAATTTCACCTAGGCTGTGACTCCCCTCAGCGCTAAGCACAATTTTTATACACTCTGGTGCTTACATCAAGAGCTTACATGGTATTTAAGGATTTGGAGGGTCTTGTAGCTCTGGACTCAGGGGTGAAATTTATCCAGTGTACTTAGCAGTTTTTTCCATAGCTCTTCTACAACACTTTCCTTCTGAGGATACAAAATGATTTGCAAACATTAATTAATTCTCATAAAGCCCTATGAGGCAGATAAGTGTTTAGTATCCCTGTGTTAGTACATATGAGAAACATGAGACCTGACTGCCTTATCATCCATGCTGTTCACTTTATTTACTCCCAAAAAGGAATAAGTGCCTTGGGAAAGAGGAAATCCCAATTTCCCCCCCTAATTCTGTTGTTTTCCTTGGACCCTCCCTCTGGAATCCTTCAAGGGCAGAAAGGATGAGGCAGGGCTTCAAGCTACAGTGTGTGAGGTTCAAGCTACAGAGACAGAAAAAGTGAGGGAGCCTTGCTGTATTTGCTACTGGTTTTGGAGGTGAAAGCAAGGCCCTTTATGCAACCTATGGGCTACTTGCTCTGTGCTCCAGCACCCCATCTGAATGGCAACTGGGACTGCCAAAGCAGCAAACACCCCTGAAAGTGCAGGCATACTTGTGGGTTACCAAGAGCAAAAGAACCAGACAGCAAGTGGAGACAGAGGAATTACTTGGATAGCCCCAGCTGGATCCCACCCATCTCACTGAGGAAAACCATATCCTTTTGAAAGAACAAGAGAGTGCTGGATGCTTGTAATGGCTGACCACAATGCTCTATACCATAGCATTTTTCCTCTATGTAGCTTTAGTCAGGTTAGCACAAACAGGGCCTAAAGTGACTTTCCCTGCTTGTTAATTAACATTAAGAGCAATTTACAGCACGGTGACGAGTGATGCTGGAAATGGAGTCTTGACCTTACTTAGGGCAAACAGCAGCTTTATGAGAGACGTTAAAGTAGCCAAATTTTCACCCTAACTATATTGGCTGAGAGACATTGCTCTGCATTTTTTGAGACAGACTAAACATAAGATTATCCAAATGCTTTTCTGAATGCATTCTGACAAATTTAGCTATGGTTATATGCCTTCCCAGCCCCCAGCACACAGTACATAAGCTAATGCAACAATTACGATACTGATCAGACCAACTAGGCCTTTTTAAGACATGAAAACTGGGCTAATTCCTTAGTTTCAAACACAATGAGTTCAAATATATGATGTAAATGCTAACAAAAATATACCAAAATGAGAGGCATGGTAGGTCTGTGCCAGCCAAACTTCTGTTATTACTTTAACAGGTCTGTATTCTTCAGGCATTGTTTGTATTTCTATTGTGCCAGGAGATTTTATTCTTTAGTTTGAGGATTCTCCCTGAATGGGGGAGGGAAATGCTGCTATCACTGTGAAAACTAGACATTTCTTTCTGACATATTAAGCATTAAGAGGATTATGTAAAGGCAAGGCATATTGCAGAATGAGATGTTCCTAATATAGCTTTTACCATGAACCCATGACCCACCAGAAAATTTAGGAGAGTTAAAAAACCTATTGCTTGACAATCTTTTCTTTTAAAAAAAAATCTTCTTGTAAAAAGATCACGAAATTCATCCACTGTTATTTACATAAAATTCAACCTTTCCTGCTTAATATCATGAATCATTTAATGTCACATCTGCGGGATATTTTAGGCAGACATCATTAATCCAAGTCACTTTGCAAATTCCAATTTCATTTGGATTAAAACCTACAACTAAGTCTGTGAATAGTATACACTGTACATGCATTAAGGCTGGTGACTACTAAAGTCTCTTGGGTAGATAAACTAAGTAAAGATTAGCCAAGTCTAAGTACATGTCCTCATCTAGAGAAGAAAAGATATTCTGACATTTCAGTGATGTATATTTGAATCGGTAGCCACGAGAAATGGTTGAACATTTGTATTACAAAAGATATACTATGGCACAATCCCAAAGGTGCATTTCATATAAATTAATTAGCTACACAAATTATTTTGACAACAGCTGCTGCACTTCTGAGATGATGTGGCTGCTCAGTAATGAGTACTTTGTGATCAGTGGTAGGCACTAATAATATCCTTCATGCTGAGTGACTTGTATTACTGTTTAGATTTACAGTATATACATATATGTTTGTAACTACACTTAGGCCTTCATCTTCTTAACCTCTTTTACCTAAGGTCCTCTGTTCACTATAATCTCTTTATTTGGAGCCCTGTGGTATTTGGACAAAAGAAATATGCAAACAAGGCGTTTGGGTATCCTATCATGTGACAGGAAGGACTATGCCTGACTTTTGGCTGCACTTAAACCTCTGCATATGGTTTGCTCTTACCTGTCACTCATGCCACCATGGAATACTATAAAGGATTAAGGCCAAGGGGTCCATATGATTTTGCTTTCTGTGAGGATCCCACAGGTTGTTCTGTATTTGTCGCATCCACCTGCAATATATGGTTCCTTTGAATCCATCCCATTGCTTTACCAACTCTTACTGATTCAGAAGCCTCTGTTAGTAAGCAAACGTCTCCCTCCAGGCATAATCTGGAGAAGAGGAGACTGAAGGGAGACATTGTGGCCTTCAACATCCTCAGGAGGGGAATCTGAGGTGCAGGGACCAAACTCTTTACCCTCATGACCAGTGACAGGACTCAAGGAAATGGTGTGAAGCTGAGTCAGGGGAGGTTTAGGTTGTATAAGAGGAAAAGGTTTTTCACCCAGAGGATTGCTGAGCACTGGAGCAGGCTACCCAGGGAAGTGGTAACAGCACCAGGCCTGCCTGAGTTAAAGAAGCATTTTGATGATACTCTCAGGCACATGGTATGACTCTTGGGGTGTCCTGCACAGGGCCAAGGTTTGGACTCAATAATCCTGATGGGTCCCTCCCAACTCAGCATATTTTATGATTCTATGATCCTTCTGGATTTGTAGGGAATGACTTCTTATTCTCTCAAAATGAACCTAAGCATTGCTATGGCACAAAGAAGTCTGCATGTTATCAGACTTTTACAACAGATTAAAACAAGTAGTTGTTTTTCACAGAGCCCCAAAGAAGGACAGTCTCCTCTGGTCCTATCCAGAACACACATACCGTTTTTGACTCAGTGTGAAGCGCCTAAGATTATTCAGGTTCTTAAGATGGAGCATAAGCTTAACTGGACCAGACTTAAGTCGTGCACTTTTCCAGACAAGGCCCTAAGAAGATGAAATATTTGTTGCCACTATGCCACATTCAGTCATCTAATCAGCCACAACCATCTAGAGCAAACAGCCTGAAAAGAAGAGTATTCTAAATAACCTCACCAAAATACTAGAGCTGCAAGAAACCTGCTGGAGAGAAGGCCAAACGCTCTAATCCAGTCATCCTGTTGAACTACCAGAAATTAAGGCTCAGCGTGCTCATTAGACAACACAGATGATGCCAGCACAAACACTAAAAACCAGTGTGTTTTCCCATGGAAACAATGGGTATTTTAGAAGAAATAATTCAATATAAGAACAATGTACAGGAAAGGACAATCATCTGCAAGAGATCCTTAATACTTGGAAATGTTAGAACAGTATTCTTGAATTTCTTCGAAGTTTCTTGACATATTATATACATACAAAGAGTTCATGATTAATAAAAATATCCCAATCTTAGTAAAATAAACATGCTTCAAAGTTCCATATTTGAAACTCAAATGTCACATGTGCAATAAAACTAAACTCCATTTAAGGCAAGTAATATATGTAACTTCTAAAATTTCTCAACATTAAATAGCAGAAAGGGCTCCCAAACCCCCAGACTTATCTGAAGATAAACATCATAGGCACCATCAAAGAAAACAGAAGCTAATCTAACTGGAATTTCACTTTCCTGATCTGAGGAGAAATCCCACAGTACCTTTATATGGTATTGAAGCAACTGAAAGAATCCATTGCTGCTAGTCTAGCAAACCTCAACAGACTTCCACAGCTGGAGATCAGGCAAATGATAAACAGAAAGGCACTGATCAAGTTCTCTACAATACTTGTGACAAAAGAAACTGTATTCTTTCTGGGGTGGGTAACAGCCAGGGTTAAGAGTGACAGGAGGACTCAGAGGTTGTGTATTTTGTCATTTAAAGGCAAGTATGTGTTCACTCTCAAAGCCAGCCACACTCTAACACTCAAGTTTATGCTAAGAGGTGACCACAGCCAAGCTCAGGACTTCTTCTGGAGGGGTTGTATCTGAGCACTGATGGGCACATAAATATCATCCCAGGATGGCTTGGGGCTGCCCTGCTGAGCTGCTCCAAAGAACACAGTGAATGCTCTGAGTCTGAGCAGTAGCTGGAGTTACAGTAAGCAGCCTTGCCAAAACTCACAACTATGTGGGGCTCAGGGTGCTTACAAGCCCACTCTTCACCATGGAGGGCATACAGCCTGTGCTTCCAAAGACATTTTACTGAGAAATCGTGCTGCATTGTTTGGTATCTTTTCTTCAAAAGGCAGCGCTTCAAAAATAGTGGAGGGGGAAGGCAGCAAGGACCATTTAATCAATCACTTATATCAATGGCTACTTCTACGTGTATCTTCTATTGAAAGTGTCTTCTGTACTCACATTTCCTTAATATGAAAGTAAATTAGATTAGAAAACAACAATAAAAGGGTCTAACTAGTGACTTGGACAAGAACAGTCACTGGAACTGATGATTTAAGACTGCAAATCTGATTGCAAAAAAATTATACAGACAAAAACCTCCTAAATATGTGAAAATCACTGAAAATGAACAAAAATGCACTGAATGGAAGCACAGTTGATACAAACTGGCCTTGACCTCAGCTGACCCAAACTGAAGTCCAATTATTGTGGGATTAATTCTTCTGGCACAAAAAACACAGCCTGTCAACAGGAACTGAAAACATCCCATAAATCAAGAAACGTTAAAGCCTAGTTGAGGATTATGCATGAAGAGTGAGAGGATTATGATAGGAAACAGTTCTTAGCCTGATGAGCAGCAAACTCGGCTTCTTAGATAAAGGAAATTGCATGTAATGCTGCCACACAGCTCGGAAGAAAATGCTGCAAGCTTTTGCTTGATGGAAAAGATATGAAAGTCAAAATCTGTGGGATGAAGCCTTTACACGCAAACCCAACGACTGTTATAAATATGTCTTTTTGTGTGTGCAGCTGAAATTAACACATTTGATTTCCTAAGTGGATTGCTGTTTGCTGTATTTTTTCACTATCTGTTTACTGTCAGTAACAGAATGCAGTTTTCCACCATGTCTTTTAAGTTCTTTCTATCAGCATAGCTGTTTTCAGGCCTTTTGCTTGATACTGTAGGTTGTACTGTAGGTGAGGAGCTGAATGAGAGGTAAAGTTACTTAAAAAGAGAAGAGATAAAGAAATGCATGAAATTTGTAGAAACTGATTGCACATGAAGGGATGCAGTCTTTCTCTAATTTAATGTGGCTGCACAACTCCTCTCCTGTGCTCCAGTGCAGAAGTAACAGGGAGATGGCACATTAATACTGAACCTTCTGTGATGTGTCCATGCTCGCTGTAAAAATTCTCCATGTCTATAATTTGCCCTCATTCATTCCAGTTCAGGAAAGCGCTTGTGTATGTGCTTAAGCTCTCCTGAAGTCATCCGGATTTCAGGACAAGCTTAAAGTTAAGAATCTATTGTGAGCTTACCTGAATAGGGATCTGTGCTTATTGCACTTGGTTCAACCAATGAGATTTTGTTTTTTTAGTTTTTCAGTACAAGAATAGAAAGGGTATGTTTTGCGCATTAAGATCAGTTCTTTATAGTATTTCTAATGTATGAAAATGTTTGGAGAGTGATACAGAACAATTCATTCTGAAGAGACATCAATATATATTGTACCTCCACATGTCTACAGTCCGAAAAATTCTGCTCAGTATTGAAGAAATATTCATCTTTGTTTGGATCAATGCTGTGGCTGACTATTTCTGTAGCACAGTGTCCAGAATAACTGAATTATCCATGAAAAGTATACTGTCCATGTGAATGGCACACAGTCATTATGACAAGTGAGCGCTATTCCGTACCCAGTGAAGTCCTTGCTGAGTGTACTGAACTAAATGCTCCATACTGCTGTGCAAGGTGATAGGTCCCATCAATGCATCCAAGTCGTTAAAAAAATCTACAGGGAAAAAAAAAAGATTCAGCATCAGAGGAGTGAAGCTTTATTTGCTACTTGTCACCCTTTAATAGATTTTATTCTCTTGCAAATTGAGTCAAGCTGAACATTTCATGGGAATGAAAGTTTAGTGCTGGTGAGATTAATTTTAAAACCCTGTGGTTCATGATGTTACAGGCTGATGCACAACAATTTTCTTTTTAAAGAACAAAACAGTCAGTTCTTCAGCTTTGCTTTTCATTAACTTCCATTGAGTCTTGATAAAGCGAACAGATGCAGGGCAAGATTTATTCTGAGATTAAGGACAACTAAATCAAAAAGTCTACACACAAGTGTCTTACAATACATATGTGATATGAGAGGTATTTAAGCTACCATGACAGAGAAATAGAGGCCTGTACAATCCCTCCCAACTCACCTAAGGAGTAAATCAGCTAATGAGCCACTAGGCACTTGGAAAGGACCTTAAAGATCACCCACTTCTAACCCCCATGCCATGGATAGGGACAATTCAGTTGCCTACTTAGAAGAATGTAGTGCCCACGCTCTCAGGCAGTTGGTATGTACACCCTGGACTGGCAGATCTAACACACGATGTACAGGAGACAGAGTGGCAGTGTAGGTAGGGATACATCAAATGGCATTGGGCAGCTGTAGTTAGACAAAAGAAATGTATCTCTGTCTCCCCTTCAGGGTGAACTGAACTGAGCTCTCTGAGCTCTGCTGTTTGTATTGAACAAAGCTCCATCAACTGCAATGGAAGATAAGCCCCCCCACTCATATTTGCACACCTAAACCTAGGTGTCCTGTTTTGACTTGAACCATGCCCATATCCTTGTCTTAAATAAATGAATGACCCTAAAAACCAGGGAATAATTTACTATCAAGTCAGATGCTGAGGCACGTGCTCAGGGAAACCAGCTCAGCTGTGAGAAGTTTGGGCTGAAGAGGGAGTCAGGCACCTCACTGCCATCTGTGTCTGCTCTGGATGAGGGCGGGGCCAGGGGCTGTTCATTCTTTTTGCAGAAAGAAACTATGCTCCTGTTTTTTTGATGTGGTCTGGCTAAACACATCCCATCCAGAACCATGACTTTGGGGGCAAGAAGCTCCTTCTCTCCAGAATGACAACAGATGGCAGTGAGTGCTACCCACAGCTATGTCTGTGATCTGTCACAAGTCCTGGCCGGACAAATAAAGAAAAAAAACCACCTCTGCAGCCCTACTTTACGGACAGGATTCCTATCAAAATCGTTATTTTCCTGATCCAAATCATGTGACAGTCTTCTAAAATCGTCCATTGCCTTGCCTCACTCACCTCTGTTTTCCTTGGCCAAGTTGTCAGCCAGCTCCCAGTAGTCATAGCTGTGCAGGATGCTGTTGGTGATGCTGACGTGGTTGGCGGCCATCTGATGAATGCGCTGCGGGATACTGATGATTGGAGATGGGGAAGGGGCCCCTGTGCTCCCCTGGGATCCTACAGAGCTGACTGGAGATGGGCTGGGGGACATAGGTGATGGAGTTCCAGTGCTTCTGGAAACAGATGTTAATACAGTTATTTAAGAAGTGCTGGGATTGAAACCACCTGAGCATCAGAACATACGGCAAGTAAGCAACTATGATTTCTGACTGCCAATCTGATGTAAGTTTCTGTGCAACTTACTTTCCACTGGCACCCCAAGGAGATGGGTTCTGGGCAGCTTTTGATGAATTCTGGAAAGGAAAGAGTAATTCACTATGCATATAATTTATATAAGACTACAAAAAGAACACATTAAAGAGTCTAAAAGTAAGAAAATGTAAAGAAAATTATGCAATTGCATCTCATAATGCAATAAACCCAGTCAGCATAGTTTGGCATTGTGATGAAGCTGTGCTGCAGAACAGACTTGAATCTTAGTCTGTTAAACATCCTGGGATAGGGGCTGATTAGGAAAACATATTAGTTGAAAGTAAAAATCCTGGGAATCCACAAAAATCCTGGGAATCCAGAAAAAAAAAAGAGCTAAGGGGAATTTACTGGCAGGTTCCTGCCCATTTGACCTGTGGAAAAACTCCTCCCCTCTCCAAAGTGCAGTGACTGATTTAATCCTAGGCCTGTGAGAAAGGATGCAAAAACCAGAAGTCTAAGAAACCAAGCTTTGCTAGTCCATCCCATCCACAGCCTCACACTCAGCAATGGCCAGTCTTTGACACTTCACAGGAAAGTTACCTGCTTGCACTCCCCCCTGAAACCATACATGCAGGTAATTGTGTGCTGGAGAACAACCCTCCCTTCCTGACATCCATGGGAGATCAACCAAAGTCCTGCAGCTTGAGACCTGTTTATGGATATTGCTTTAAATGCAAGGCTGCAGGTGTTGCAAACTGCAGGAGTTACAAGCAGTAACAGCAGTGCAAAAACTCTTGGTCTCTCATGGCTTAGGAAGGGAAAATACTAATCAAGGGGCTTCAGATGTTCATGAATTTCTAGCCAGGAGTAATCCCCTAGGGCATTTAGTCTGCAATTTATGTTTTCCACCAATCGTGGAGCTTTTACAAGAAGAAAAATGACTTCTAAATTTTATTTTTTTTAAAAAGAGAGCTAGCCGTACAGAGATCCTGAGACACTATTTATCCTCCTTGTTCTCCTCTGTCCCATTTTAGTGTTTTGCAGGCCTCACAGTTAGAAAAACAGACACTGTTTCACATTTTGAAGAATGAATTTTCTTAACTTCAGTGCCAGCTTTTGAATTTTGTTGGTCCAATGCCAGCAAAACTGCATGTCACCTGTTACTATCAGTTCTGTTTCCATATGCACAATTATTATATCCTCTCTTAATCTGTTCTGCACTAAGCTGGACTGTCTCCTGAGGCTCTCTTCAAATATGTTTGCTTTCTCAGTTTCTGATGTGTCCTCTGAACTGCCTCTTGGCTTCCCACATCTATCATGGACACCCCAACACCAGCTGTATTTCAGCAGTGATCACACCAGTGCTGTACGTACCCTGGATTCTTCCTGCATTTTGACACTGGGCCTTCCATGTCCCAAGGAAGTGATATGAAAAGTAAGCTTTCGAGGTTTTTTGTGGTTTTTTTTTTTTTTCCTTTTTGTTTTGTTTTGGATTTTTTTTTGTTTTGTTTTTGTTTGGTTGGGTTTTTGTTGGTTTTGTGGTTTTGTTTGTTTGGTTTGTTTTGTTTTTGGCAGGAAGGGCTAAGGTGTGAAAAGTTTTCATTTACCATCCCAAATAGAACCAACATGATAATTCCTGGCATTTGTTCTTCCTACAGAATAGTTTTTTTCCCCTTTCTTTTCTTATCTGTTGCAGAGCTACTGGCCTTCATTTTTCTGGTGTAATGGAAACTGAGTACATGTTAGTTACTTACAGAGCCGGAGGCAGGAAAATATGGAAATTGGAGTCAAGGATACTTCCACTGTAAATGTAACCAGTCCTGCCTTACTGTACAATTTCCCCCACATCCTTTTACTCATGTTTTAGGCATGCTGCTCCAGCTCTCTCAGTTCTGCCCCAGAAAGGTGTGGGTAAGAATTCTGAACAGTGTAATGTTGTAAGGGGCCATCTCTTATCCCACTCCCATAATGCTCCCATTCTCCTGGTTTCTTGACACTCTCAAATGTGTCTGGCCTCTGAATATCTGTGCCTTCTTTTTAATTCTCTGCTGCATTAATTTTTTTTATAATGGAAATAAAACACTTAAAAGGAGATTTAAATAATAATTTTTTTCTTTTTTAAAGGAAAAGTGTGTCTAATTTTCCCTGCAAGCCTGTGTGACAGGGTTTAAAATCTTTCTTTGATTGATAATATACGTGGAAGTTCTTAATGCAGTCAGCATTTCATGTCACTTGGTTTTTAAAGCTTTTAGATACCAAATACAAAAGGAGTGGAGAATTGGCTTGTTTTCCACTGAAAATTATACCAAATGGATTTTTTTCCATTTTTTCTTTCAAAGGTGAGAATACTTTCTAATATGAAACTATGCTATCATTATATCAGCAGGAGCTCTGAAAAAAAACCCAAGCTCTTCTTGACTACAGCAGAGTGCAAGTCCACTTTATGTTTGCTGTGAAACAGTTTCTATGTGCTAGTAGGAGACATTTTACATGGTTGAGAGCCTGACCATCCTGTTCTTAATGCAGCTACTCTCTGAACTGGTAAAGAAAAATAAAGTATTGTAATAGGCACCTATTTCTTTCTCCTGAAATCAAGTCATTGTTAAAGAAACATAACATGTTGAATTATATATTGTGAAATTTTTGAAGCAATTACATTTACTTCAATTTTCATTTGACAATAACAGATCTGTCATTTCCCTTCACGGTCTTCATGTGCTCAGAATCTGGTCATGAGCATTCATGCTTGTATTTGAATTTTTTTATTAACAAAATGTCAAAGGATGGATGTTTTTCATTTTAAGACTCCTCTGTCTGCAAAATCCCCGACAGATGAGTCCTGGTTCAAAGACATATGGCTGTTCAGGTCTCTGAAAGCAGTTTGTCTTAAAGCACTTGTATGTTAATTTACTTCTTTTTTAATTAGGATGATAAAGGCTAATTTTTGTGTTTGCACATCAAATGCTTGATGGATTGACTACTAGGTGAGCTCCACCTGTAAGGTTTTGCTCTTGAGGTACTTTCCAGGGAAAAGTTGTCTGCCAATTAAATTACATTAAAAGACTTTGACGGACTTCCAGTATTTTTCAATACAACCAGTGTTTGGACTTGGTAGACAGTGAAAAATGGAAGCAAGGGAAGGGGAGGCAAAGCAGGAAGGGGAAGCCAACAGTTCCAAGTACATGCCAGGCAGTCTGGTTGCCCTCTGATGCTTCTGTAGCACTCCCACTGAAGACAGAGTGGGTAAGAAAATGTCCCACTACACTGTCCTACCTATCAGTTCTGCTAAGTGGAAGCCCAGCATCTGAGGACTGATCTAAATCAAAGTCTTCAACTCATAGATAATCTAGTGGGAAGTATAATCCTGGAGTGGATTCTTAGGGCACAATCTGAAAAACCTAAGTGCAACAGAGCAGGATAACACTAGACAATTGACCAAGAATAATCTGAAAATACCTGTTAGTTAGTACAACACATTTATCATCCTTCATGAAGGGACACACTATGTCTTTTTCAAAGAGGGGCCCTTTTGAAGACAACAAAACTGACTAGAGATCTGGTATTGCCATGAGAGCCTATGGTGAAACTCCACTGACTTCACAGGGGCAAAACTATGCCCAGTATAGCTACTGTTTTAGTACAATGCTCTGTCTCCTGTACTGACACAATGATCTAAAACCATGCCATAAATAATGCACCTTGAAATACTCAATAAGCGCTTTCGAATACTTGACCGCGTGGTCCCTCTTGAGTCGGAACATTCTCCAGTACAGAAGGGCCAGACAGCGGTAACTAGAACATAAGGAAGAGCAGAAGGTAAAGAGTGACCCCTAAACAGAAATCCCAATGAATTACCCCTAGTTCTTAAACTAGCACTTAGTGGAAGGCTGACAGGACCTTGCTTACAGCTTTATCACCATTTGTTTGCAGTGCATCACACTTTGCCATGAATTCACGAGCAGGGCTGGATACTACAGCCAGGGCAGGTCACACTGACAAATGCTACTAGTGAGGTACTAAACAGACTGTATTCAAAAGGGTTTGGGTTCCCAGGCCTTGATTCTGACTTGAAGTCTGCACACTTGATCAAAGGATCAGAGGCCTCTCCCATGAAAAGGTCACTACATCCTGGAACCCAACAAATGCATTTTCTTGTATTTCTTCTTGTAAATGCAAAGACAACCTTTTGAGATATATTATCCTGGGACTTTATTTCAACAGTCTAGAGCCTGCATAGTGAACTCAAGTTATAGTGCTGTAGTTTGTATACACCCAGTGGTCTCTTCCAGAAGCTGGAGATGGTCGGGAAACAGGGAAAGCTTGGACCTGCCTGGATTTCAGCGGTCAAGCTCCTCTGTGAGAAATCAGAATGGAGATTATTTTGGAGTCTGAAGGTTATTCTCAGGCCACTTGCCAATTTAGTCTGCAGAGGAAATCAGCAATGGACTGAAAAACTCAACATGCTGTTCTGGAACCATCTGCCCTCATGCTCCTCGTTAGTCTGCACAGTGACACATACCTTTAAAGCTATGTAATTAAATGAGAGTAATAGCTATTGACTGTAATTATGTATCCCAATAGCAAATAGTCAGCATTCAGGACACACAAGCTCCTTTGCTAGTGGCTTTAGGTGTACCAGTCTATTTCCTGAACTGAGAATCACCACCACCTCTTTCCAGCCAATTTTGGATTGGCAAGTGTGGGGACGCCCCACACTGACACCACTTTCGAAGCAAAAACCTGGTGTTTTTTCCTTTTCCTTTGGCAGCAGAGACCTTATTTTTAAAATCGGTGTTTAGTCCTGGAGCCAACTCGGAGGAGCAGAAGGTGCCTTCAGTTTGCCTGTGCAGAGCGCTCCCCATCTCCCCGCGTCCGGGGACCTGCCCAGACCTCAGCGAACCCTTCGAAGGAGCAAAAAAATAGTGCCGGCCAGGGCTGCTCAGCCTTGCCGGCCTCCTGTGCCGAGCGCGGGCGGTGAAATCCCGTCTGCGGCCGCTGGAGGACAGTCTCTCCCCAGGAGAAGCGGGGCCGGGAGCGCGGCGGGCTGGCAGCCGGCCCGGCGGGCGCCGCGAACTGCCGGGGGATGCGGCGGCCGCGCATCACTCTCCCTCTGTCACCTTCACAGGTACAGCACATATGCAAATGGTGTAAGCTCATCTGCTGGCTGGCAGACGGTGAGTTAAGATTGCCATTCATCGCCCAGAGAAGGCTCCGTCTGCTTTCCCTCGCGCTGACCTTTCTGCTGCTGAAACAGATGCAGCAGCTCCCTGAATTTGGAAGTGGTTCCTCACACACGGAAGCGCTCCAGCAGTTCTCAGCAAGCCTTCCTAATATGGCTTTAAATATTCTTTTCTAAACCATTCTTTAGTCATTTTCCCATCTAAGCGGTTTTTTAAAGCAAATGCATTCTGTGCACCTGCCAATGGCACAGCAAACCAGTGACAGAGAAAGGGCATTTAAGAAAAAAAGAAAGTTAAAAAATTGCATCTCAGTATTTTGTTCCCTTTTACACAAATGATTAATTAGGGCTCCTTATTTATGGAGGCTGAAGATGCATTTCATTTGGATTTTTAACAGATGGTAAATAGATGTTAAAAACACACTTGCTGATTGTAAATGTCCACTTACTGAGGCTCAATAACCATGTAATAGGTATTTTATGTATTAACTACATAGATATTAAATTAAAATTTGATTTTAATAACATTCTAGTATTTTACTAGCAATCAGCAACCATCCTATAGAATCTAAGGTGCTTACATATATATCTAGAAAACTCAATTTAGTGGATAATCTAAGAGGCTTAATTATTCCCATCACCACACTGCCCTTCATGTAATATAATTTATTGAGCCTAAAATGTCAGCCACAAAAGAACTTACTGAGCTATTGGTAGAAAAGTACATCACTCATAAAAACAACAAACCATCAGGCATTTAAAAATTAATTACACTGACATACCATAGCCAACCTGTCACAGTCAATAAATAAGTATGAATTGCTTATTTACAGAGACAGAATACAGATCTTGGTACAGTGATACAAGAGCTGGACCTTCCCAAAGCAGAAAGTATTCTCTTAATTTCAGCAGAGAACATAATTCTATCTGGCTGCATCCAGCATCTGATTTTCAAGAACTGGCTCACTGCAGAAAATGAAGTCTTTTGAGGAAAGCTTGATCTACTAACCATAATGCTGCCAGCTGTTTGTCTTCTGGCGTGGCGTTGGGGCCTGAGTGGGTTTTTAGTCTCACTGCATACCTTAAGCAAAAGGGAAAAAGCCAATGTGAGTTAAATGAGACAGCTTTATATTACTGATCAGAGAGCTAAGCTGGCCAATGTCATTTAGTCTGCCCCCTTATGCATATTTGTTCAAGTTACCAGACATACATGTGTTTTTTCTGGTTGTGTTTCAGAGCTATTTTGCCATGAGCGTGCCTCCCTGCACTCTCTGAACAGCAGTAATCCCCTTGAACATCCATCAGTCTAGAGGGGACCCTGGTTGGTGAGATGACATCGTCCCACCAAAATAACCTCCGCTGCTGCAGAGACCCAGTTACACAGAGTTCATGCAGAAAGGTTCTTGGAGCGTTTGAAGGCAGACAGCATGCCTGGAAGCTGATCCTGACCTCAGCCTGCCAGTTCTGAGTGTGTCTACCCGGATTTGCTTCTCTGAGCAGAGTACAGCAGAGGGGGAACATGTGGCTCAGAGCTATTTTTGCTCATATGACATTACATTCAAATTCTATAAATATTAAACATCCACAGAGGTAGCACTGCTGTTTCAAGAGTGTATGTGCTATGCAATCACAAATTGGTTTCTGGAAATCTCAGCTTCCAGCTGAATACCTGAACAACAGACAAGGTTAGGACAAAACACAGCACTTCTGGGCTCACTTCCAGAAAAATACCTGTTCCCCATAATTAGCTGCTTGTGATTTTTTCCTACCTTTGCTTTCAAACTTTAATCCTGATATCTGTGCCTAGATTCAGCATGAACATTTTGTTTCTACAGGCATACCTAGCAAGCTGCTTACTTTTTCTGAGCTGCAGAAAGTGCGATCAACAGCAATTCACACCACACCACAACCACAGCTACACATATTATTGAAAGCTATGGATCTGCAAGAAAAATTCATTTCCAGAGTTGGGATCATATATTTACTACCATGAGAAACGACAGGACAGACAAAGAAAGAGCTTTCTGCCTTTTGGGGAAAAGAAAAAAAAAGGGAAGAATTGCAGAGATAAGAAAAACAAATGGAGAATGTACTATTCTCTTACAGAAAGAAAACAACTATTTGATTTTGTTCAATAACCTTCCAGTTAGAAAGCTGACCTCAAGCCACTGAAATGCATAAGAAGACAGCCCTGAGTGGAATAAAATGCCAGTGGAATTATTAACATGCAAGAAAGTCTTTGCATCAACACTAAGTCCAAAATAATGCATTTGTTTTATAGAAGCTTCAATTCCTTACGAATATGAGTAAAACTGAAAATGTGTTGCTTCCTATGAACTTAATTCTGATGTGAGCTGCATGAGTGACTGTCCTGAGGAACGATGCCATGGTCACTAGCAGTGCAGCCTTCCTCACTGGTGTGTCACTCTCTTGCAGAGAGAGTCCCTCAGCTGCTGGGATGATTTTGACCTTTGTTTTCTCCACCAGCACTGCCAATAATGTTAATTATTAGTACCAACTATAATGGAGAAAAGAACTCAAGAGACATATTTTCTTCATAGGCACTGAATTCTACATTGTTCTGTTTGGAGAGCCATGAAGGTGACTAAAGGTAGGGGTGGCTTTAGGGTGAGCTGGGCTGCTTCTGGGACTCCACTTGCTACATTAGGAGCACACACAGCAAATGGACTTTGAGTGTCCATTTTTCTATCACTGTTCATATCTTCTTTCAGCTAGCCTTTAAACAGCAGTCTTAAACTCATTGCAACATTTTTCAAAGTACCATTCCATGTTATTATGCAT
Source organism: Formicarius rufipectus (assembly GCA_013399695.1). NCBI lineage: Eukaryota > Metazoa > Chordata > Aves > Passeriformes > Formicariidae > Formicarius > Formicarius rufipectus. The sequence continues at coordinate 1,509,118 of VXAU01002216.1, read as the reverse complement.
TACTGTTTGTCTCTATTGAGTAGCTTGGGACTTACACCACAAAACTATTGAAGTAGTTTGCAACTCAAGTAATACGAAAACATTTGGGTGTTATTTTTGTGTGTGAGGTTTTTTTTCTTTCCTTTTTTTTTTTTTTTAAATTCATCACAGTTTCCTGATTTAATTTCCACAGAAATCACAGATAATACATACACATTACATATGACTGACCAGGTACTTGTGAAGATTTCACTTCTCCCCTTTTACTGTATGTAGGAAACTATATGATAATGCAGACGAGCATGTTTGCACAGAGTAACCCCTGATATAATCTTCTCCCTTTCCTACCTGATGAGTTCAACTGTTTCTGAATACATGGTATAAGGGGATTTAGATTCCATTGGGCCTTGTTCCATTGCATTTCCACACTCAATAAATGATAGTGCTGCTTCTGCATAATTCAGTGCTTTTCCAAACTTCTCCACCTAGAGGGAAAAAATAAGGACACAGAAATAGTGTAATCATCAAGATGTGGTTACATTTGATGGGATTTTCTCAACATAAATTGTAAACTTGACACAAGTTGGTATATCTTCAGATTCACAATTTTTCCTGGGAGAAAGCTAAAACCCATCAAACCCAGTGCATGACTGAAAATCATAAGATACAGAAAGCATAGCTAAAAAAGGCTCTGAGATGTTATTTGTTCCACACTCATGTGTCCAAAGAAGGATCAGCTCTGCCTAGGACATTCCTGACAGGTGTTTGTCAAAGCTCCTCCAGTGCTGGATATTCCACAAACTCAGGCCTTTTGTTACAGCTTTCATTCAAAAGGGTTTCACATGTTTTTGTAGATGCAATTTTTTATCACTCAACAAAAAAACGTAAATGAATACCTTGAACTGAGAGAGGATAATTAAATACTTTGACTTATAAGTCATATACAAAGGCTCATCTCTGTCTTCTTTATCCCTACCATTTTCAGCATTGCTCTCGTCAGAAATTTGCTTTCTATGTCCTCTTTCCCAGAGTGCTCTGGTCCCTTGGTGTCTTCTGTTATGCTCCTTCCTTACCCCATTTCTTTTCCTATTTTTGGTACTTCTTTGTATATTTTTGTACTTCTATGCATATATGTGCATATATATATATCCTCAGTGAGAGTGTACATGCAAATGTGCAGATGATGTTCATGTATGTACACTTACATACCACTTATCTGCTCTCTGAATTTCATTTTTGATGTGAAGAGAGAATCATACTAATACCTCTCTGTCCTGACTTCTCTCTCCTTCAGTCAGAACTCCTGCGGTACATAAAGCCCATTAATGGAATGGATGCATTTGGTTGAAATCTGATGCACACAGTGAAAGGTTAATGGACCTTATTCTTTTCCAAGGGATAAAGATTTTAAATAGTAACTTTGGAATGGTACACTGGCTTCAATCTATTTTAGGTTCTTATATGACTCCCACTGTGATCATATCAGAGAACTTCACAAACTTTTTATTGTATTTCTCTCCCTGATGCTCCAGTGCAGGTGGAAGTGCTATTATCCCAATTTCACAGATAGAGGACTCAGAAGCAGAGAGACTTAGAGTCATTTTCAGGCTGCTCACTGTAAGTGCCTGTGTTAGGTAATGCAGTGCCAAAGTAGGGGATGTTGAGCCCAGCAAGGTGATTCAAAGTGCCTGGAGGCACTTTGGCAATATGGCATTTCCTCCAGCATGCCCACACAGCCAGGGAAGGAGAGAAAGTACCTGCAATGGGCAATTCACAAGGTGTAAGTAAGGTGCTGGTCCACTGTGTAGGAAAGTGGAATGTTGAGGATATTTCAACCACCTAATACCAACAGGAGGCTATTTAAACTGTGTGTAGGTGACTTTCATGCAGGAAACTTGTGTCAGAGCAGAGAATAATGCTTGCAACCTCTTTTTCTGTGACTGTACCATAAAAACATTTCTCTTCAGGCTAAGAATTTCCTTTGCATATTAAGTGATCTTTTCCATTCTGTTTAAAGCAACAAACTAAAATGCACCATTTGTACTTCTCCACAATATTTTCTGATTTAAGACTAATTATAAAGTAATATGGAACTGAATAAACCATAGAAATTTGTGCTAATAAACTCAAGTGGAATGTACAACTCCATGTTAATGTCCTAGATTATGAGCCTGGCTCTGCTTCCCTGGCCTTTTTACATTCTGCATAGCTGAGAAAAAAAGAGGTGAAGAAACAGAGGTTCTGAGCCACCTTTCTTCTTTCCTGATGGTGTGACAGGAAAGTGTCTGTCTGACACAGCAAGGCAGGAACACAGCTACTCCCACCTGCAAGACAGCCACACTAACACAGGGTCCCACTCCATGTACTGCCATCCCAGAGACCTCATGTTGTTAGGGCTGTGCTGGCTTATCCATGGTGCTGGACAACACAGCCTTAGAGAAAGCTGAGGGACAGCTAAGCAGAGCTCTCCTGGAGCACGGCATACTTCGTTGCACCCATTTGTTTGGAAAGACAAGTTTAATGCTCCATATAACCTCAGATTCCTGTTTTTCTTACTGGCTACTGGACAGGGCCAATAATCTGTTTGTTTCAACACTGTTGCAACAGTCTTTTGTGTGCTAGGTGTTCCTCTGGGGTTGCACAGATTCCTTGTGTGCTTCTGATTATGTTTGGGAAACATCTGCCATGAAACCAGGATTCTTTTGGTGCTGAAAAACCAAAACTCTTAAAAAAAAAAAAAAAGGTATAAATATCTCAGTCAGCAGATCAGATTTAGGGATGCAGTTATAGGACCTAGCCAGCTACTTAAACTGAGAAGACAGGTATGTGGATCCTTATGCAGCCTCCATTACTATAGTTACTAATTAAAGCAAAGGGATAAACGTAAAGTTTTATTTATCCAGGCCTTTATCTCAGTAAGTCATTATTTGTTAAGTCATAGTTTATTGGGCTATGAACATTTGATTATATAAACATTTCTTAATTTAACAAGCCTAGCCATCCTTATAATAGATTTTATAATTACCCCCGCAATACCACACTGATGAAGAAAGTACATTACAAAAATAATTTAGAGTAATGTAACTGGAAAGAAAATGTTCTCACCATTGCATCTGCTTTATGCTTCTTCCGTTTAGCTTCCTGCATAAAGTAATCTGCATTGTGTGGCCTACCAGGGGAAAATAAGAAGACATTTTATTATTTTCTGAAGTGCAGAATATTTTAAAGTTATTTTCCCCTTACTTTAAACCTGATTTGCAAATATTTTTTATGAAGGAAATACACTTATCGTGTAACCATGCATCTTCTATTTTCAAATTGCTGCCTGTGGAGACAATAGCATTTATGGCTGTTCTCATTCTTTAGAAGTCAGTGATTCAAAGTAAAAAAAGGCTAATAAAATGCATTTTTATGGATTATATAAACTGCTTCCCAAATTAGTGCAGTTCTGATCTGTGAAACGGATATAAGTGTTAAGTGGAACAAAGTATTCTGTCTTCTCCCTGGTGCCTGCTTACCTCTTTTTCTATTCCTCTCTGTACATTGTTATTTGCCTTGGCTTCACCCTCCTCTCAAAACAAGTGTGTGTTTAATCTCTCCACTTTGAAAACAAACACTGAACCTGCTTGCCTCCACTGCTACCATCTCGTTCTTCTCCCTCTTATCTGTAAGCATACTGAGAGCACTGTTTACTTTTGCTGCCTGGAGTTCATCTCCAACTCAGTGCTGGGCTGCCTGCTGCAATTCCACTGGCATTCCTAGTGCCAATTTCTCCTCAAACAGATCTCAGCGATTCCACCCCTTCCTTGACCTACCTGACCTGCAGGTCAACTTCTCTCTCTGTTCTGAAATTCACAAGTCCATTTGTGATCCAGATTTAACCACTCCCATTCAAACTGATAATAAACTGATGTCTCCCTGTCATCACCTCAGTGAGCTTCTTGTGGCTAAAGAAAATTTCTTCATCTCCTCCCACAAGTTCTCCCTTATGGCACCTTTCTCAGTCACTGTGGAAAACAGCCATTTGCCATGTCATTTCAGACCATAACCTTGCATCTGCAGTTGTTGCCTCTCATAAAAGTCTTCATTTATCCTGACCCTGCAGATTCTTTCAGTCTCATATAGGTGGGAGGTGACTTTCTTCTTTCTCTACTTAGCTAAAACATGTCCTGGTTCTTGTCAGCTTATACTTCTTATAATGGCATATCTTTCTCTCTCTCAGAAAGGGAAGTTTTGCCTTGCAAAACAGTTTTGTTAGAGTTAGGAGTGTCATCCCTTTATCCTTATCTAGAGAAAATGAGATATTCCTGAGTAGTCTCAGTAGGAGTTCTGATGTTTTTACCACTCATGCTTTTAAGTGCTTGGTGTTGTAAATGATCCAGTATTATTGCCACTCAGCAATCTGTTCTATGTTAACTCTGATAGGCACCTCAGCTTCACACAGCTACTCACTTCCCTCCAGCAGACTGGGGAGAGAATCAAAAGAGTAAAAGTGTAGAAGAGTATAAGTAAGAAAACTTGTGCATTGAGGCAGACTAATAGATAAAGCAAAGCAGAACAAGGAATTCATTCACTGCTCCCTGTGGGCAAGCAGGTGTTCAGCCATCTCACGGAAAGCAGGGTTTCAGTGTGCTTAACAGTGACTTGGGCAGATAAATGTCATCACTTTGAACATCCACCCTTTCTCATTCTTCCCTATATCTCTGTCTGGCTCTATGTGTCTGTGCATGGCATCAGATGGTGTGGTCATCTGGGATCAGCTCTCCCAGCTGTGTCCCCTCCCAACTCCTTGTGCACCCCCAGCCGACTTCCTGGTGGGGTGAGAGGCAGAAAAGGCCTTGAGGCTGTGCAAGTGCTGCTCAACAATAACTAAAGCATCCTTGTATTATCCACACTGTTTTGGTCATGGATCCAATACACAGCACTACAGGAGCTACTGTGAAGAAAATTGACTCTATCCCAGCCCAAACCAGTTCATATTCCTAACTAGATTTTTTTCTTGAAATTGGGATTTCTCTGCACATATGTTCAAGAAAATGTTTTGTGTCAGTCAGAGAAGAAGCACTTCACTAAAATGTGAAGTCAGTGGGATGCATGAGTAAAACGTTCTTGATGATAGCAGTAAGAACATGCTCAGATCCATAACTGAGATCAGTGGGGGCACAGGGGAGTCTCCTGATAGAAGAGGACAGACATATATCTTCTTTAAGAATGTAAGACTATTTGGCAGTGTGTTTACTTACTCTGTTTCTTTCTACTGATGTGCACACAGTTTTGAAGACATTTAATTGCATCAGAGAGGGTTAGTCAACCTTATTTTGATGCAAAGAAAGGCTAACTAGATGGAAGTGAAATTCAAAGTTTGGCTAATTTAGAGTGATTTCTGTCTTGAAAAACTTGTTGATATGAAAAACAGTTCCTTTGTTCCAACTTTCTTTCAAATATTATTCTCCTGCAGAGTGAAATTTTACCCCAGCTTACTCTACCTGTTAGGTCAGCAAGGGGACTAAAGACAGGGTTGTGTCCCAGGATCTCATAACCTACTGCCACTACTTCCTGTGCCCAGCAGGATGCTAACATTATCTTAATAAGGACCATCTGATTTTGGTCTTGGTCAATTATGAAATATTACACATTGAAACAGTGTTAGTTTGATACAGGAAAATAGCTGTGTTTTCAGAAACACTGAAAGAATTCTTAAAAAAAGTTCTGTCTCGTTTTGTCTTATGCAATGACCTAGGTAAGACAGTTTACTATGAAGTACCAAAAACCAAAGCAAAGCAGAGCAAATCAACAAGCAGTGGTCTCATCCATCTAAAATGATCAAAGTGATGAACTTTTACATGAGCCTTTCAAACTCAGGTCATTAAAATACATCCTTTGCAAGATTTCCCCTTAAATACCATCCACCACTGTATGTGGTATAATTTTTTTTACGTATGGCAAGAGGTTGTAAAAACAATGTGAGATAACACAATGTAATCACAGTTGACTTATTTAAAAGTTAATTGTAAAATGGTTTTCAACTCGCAACAGGTTTTAGTCTCCAAAGTTGTGATTAGCAATGGGGATATTAGCGTGAATATGAACATTACTGGACCAAGAAGCCTGCTTTGAGAACCCTGCTGAGGGGGTGGCTAAGTATAATGCAAGAACTGAAGCCATCAGTTTGTACTAAGTCCAGTTATTGTTTGTGAAGTCTAAGATACAAAAGGGGAAACTATTACAATGCTATTTTAAAACAAAGTATATATATTCTCTATGTAAATGTTTAGGTATTTCCATAGCAAAAATACAAAACCTATTTAGAAATCAGGGGATGTCTAACAGAAATTAAAATGCATTGGGAAAAAATGGATAGGGTATCATTAGCTCCTTAAACAGAACTTCTTCAACAGTGTCAATAAACATGCCAAGTCAAATTCTGGCATCTTCATTCGATCTGTGAAATACCATTCTTCAATTTATCTCTACATGTTAATAACTTTTACATTCAGGTAACTAATGTGCACATTGGGTGAAAATGGGAAGCTGAAATGTCCTGTAGATTCAGTGTACGTTTTTGTACATTGTATAAATTTCTTCTACCATTTCAGTAACAAAATAGTTTAAATTATTATGCCATGAAATAGAAAAAAAAGAGGAAAAAAACCTCTTCCATAGGCTCCTTGAAGATAAGAGGTTGTCTCAGCTCGTGGACATATGAAGACACATGACAAAAATGATGCATAAATTAATTACTCAGAATAGTTCTTTCACATAGGGCACATTTTATATCTATGAAGTTCACAAAAAATTGTTGATCATATTCTGATTTCACAGACTCTGAAGTTATAGTGACCAAGTGACCAAGAACCCATCTCTGTTACAAAGGTGAAAGGTTTTTCAAATTTCCTCTGCATCTTGGCTTATTTAATTACATTGGTGATAATCTCAGACTGGAAAATTTGCAGGCAATCTCACTGAATGCTAATTTCAGATACTATATGTTATGGATGAGAGGCATTTGGAGGAGAAGCAAATCTGTTTTCCCACTGATGAGATTCAGAAAGGTCCGTGGCTAAAATCTTTTTCAGGTCTTTGGTCTTAGCTTTGCAAACCCCCTGCAGATCACAACCTTGCTATAGCCTGAGAAGAGAGACATTTCCACAGAGTTAAAATGGTACTAGGCTACTGGTTGAACTGGAGTGGCTGTGAGGAGCAGAAGCAGCACTGGAGTCTCTTTGTTAGGTTTACTGAACATGAATGTAAATGGAAGTTCCAAGTAAAGTTACTCAGTGATTTCTGGTTTTCAGAAAATTGAGTCAGATTCTTAAGTTATTTACAACTGTATGAAACTATTGGCATCAGCACTGTCACTCCACACTTACAAACAGAATTCAGGCCCCTTTTTAAAAAAATAAAAACAATTAAAAAGAAGTCTGACTTCAAATTAAGGGGTAGAAACAAGTGTTTTATCTCTGTTAATAATCTAGACTGCACAAGAAATTATTTTGTTTCTGAATATCTGATTGTTGGTACTTTTAGAAATATAGTCCTCTTCAACAAAGCCAAAAAGGAGTTCTAATACACTGCTCTAATGCATCTCATATATCTCTCTGAAAGGCAAGAGAAAGAGCGTAAAGCATAAGCGCTAACTAAGTCAGGCCGCTGGTGAATTCTCCCTGGGATCAAGTGTCATTATGTGAAACTGGCTGCTCTCGAGGAGAATTTACCCTACTACGTTGATTGGGGAAAGCAATCAAGTACTGCTGGAACCATTTCAACGCATTCTCAGTCAACACTAGCCAGTCACCTAGGCACTGCAACAGAATCCAGCCTTTTACAGAATAACCCCCCCCCACAGCTAGATCTGATAGTACAAACAAGGCCAGGCTTCCTTTTCAGCAGCGGCATTCAAACCATTTATGACTTTGACAAGGGCAGCCTCAGTAGCATGGCTGTGGCTGAATCCAGGATGAAATTTATCAAACAATCCACTACTGTCCAGAATTTCTCTCGCTCGCCTTGGCACCACTTTCTCTGGGAGTTTGTGGAAAACCAGCGGGAATGACAGCATTTCCATTGCTTGCTATGTTGCACGGGATCCCAGTGTGAGGTGAGATGGCTGCAGGCATCGTAATTACTCCCCTCCCAGGAGCAGCCTTTCAGACTTCCTGGGCTGTTGAGCTCCTAAGAGTGGGGTTGCCATTACCCCGGTGAAATGCTTCTGTGTGTGTACATGTTTATCTCATCCCATTCAGCTCCATGCCCTTACAGTGCATCTTTGCGCCCTTTGTCTTTTGCTGCCTTCTCTGAATTTAATTTACTCCAGTTTAGCAGATAATTGCAAAAATGTAAACTCGTGCAGTAAAAAAAAGGGAAGAGAATCAAACAAAGTGAATCAATAAAAGCCTTGCTTTGTACAGTAATTTATCAGTATCTACTGCAAAATAATCTCCTTGGAACTTGGAGCAAGCAGTGGTATTTACAGAGTACGTTGTAGCTTAGACTCCAATATACAATTTTAATTATAACTGCATTCAAACTCACATTTTTCATCCAATTTTTATATTTTATATGAACTAAATGCTAAACTATAGCATTTTCTGCTTCATTTACATAATCTACCACTTGTACATTATTTCTTACTGTCGTATGGTGCTTTATGAGGATACATTAAAAAAACCTAATAAAAGTTCAATTAAACATCATAAATGTAGCCAAGTGCATATTTTAATACTCTTCAGAGATAATACTGCTGAAGTGTTATAAAAAAACCAACTAGTGCTCCCTCAGTGTACAACAATTGCAAGTAATAAAAGCAGTTTAAATCATAATTCTAAATATAGGACCAATTTCACAACTTTAGTAGTCTAAACCCTGAATAAGTGGGTATGTTGGAAAGAACCAGAACAGCAAAATGCGCAACTTTAAAATTTGGTCAGAGCTAGGGGCAAATCAGAAGAAACTGGCATAGTCAGGATAAGCCTGTGTCCATTTCTTAAGCTATGCCAGTATGCCCTGAGCTTTCACTCCAGGAGGACAAGAAAATCCTGTAAGAGCAAGAAAACCACATAAAGTGAAAGGCAGGTGTACACAACCTTGCCTATTTGCTGCTTCATGCCAGGACATGTGTCAGGAGTTTGTCTGACATGCTGGATCACATGCAAGGGTGTTGTTCTTTGGGGTGAACCATAGAGCCGAGTGGGTATTATTGTACAAAACAGTGCTCTCCCCTGATGTATCATTGCCTCCTGCCCATTGCACAACTTAAAATAAATGCTGTTTTATGGGACATGGCACTGCTGTGTCTGAAGCATGGCACACAGTGGCATACAGGGTTGGGGGAAGAGAGACTATGGTACTGCACAAAGTGGCTACCCAGCTTATGGGAGTCTCATGCTCACTCTGGCAGACCCAGCAGGTCTGGAATTTCAGCAGAGGAGCATGAAAGTGGAGAGGCCCAGTAGAGTATTTGGGAGCCATTTAAATGGTAGTTCTACAGGCATTTCAGAAAGACAGGCACAAAGGATCTCACTGGAGTCAGGCCAAATACAAGAAAAATTTACTCAGTCACAGAACTGCACAACTACTATCTTGTTGGGTTTAGTATATCAACGTCAATGGCATAGCTTGGATGAATAGATGAATAGTACAGATATCTAGAGAAAGAGTTACTGTTGCAAAAAATAGCAGACAAAATTAAAGCCTGGCATCTAACTTAAATGAAATGCGTAAGGATAAAATGAGGACTCCTATTTTGGCAAAAAAATGCAAAATCCCCCAGATTAATGATGTCAATGTAGTGAAATACAAGAGACCATGAGAATGAGTCAAAATCTACTACAAATTCCTGGGTATGACCTAGATTCATGACTTATAGATATCCACATGAAATCAATATCTACACTAAAACATGCAAGGGCAAAGTGTACAAGTGAAGAGAGGGGAATGAAAGAAGTATTCACAACAGGGTCTTGAGTTCTTGTGTAAAAAGCAGAAGGAGAAAACATTGCATCCTTGCAGATACACTACAATTGTGTATCTTTCAATGAATGTTAAACAGATACTCTGAAAGAAACTAATTTTAGTTGAAGATGGAGTGAAAGCCTTTATAATCAGATCTAGGGAGAGAGGGCAGAACTACAGCAGTCTAGATCTATCTTGTTTTAAAATCCCATGGAATGACACCTTGAATTCTTAAGATGCAGCTGAAAACTAAAGGCTGAAAGACCTTTCTGGGAGAGGGATTACCTGGCAGCCAGCTCTGATGTACTCAGCTCTGATGAGGGAGAAGACAAAGCATGGGTGAAACTGCTGGGTGACATAAATGGAGTTATCTACACTGAAAGAAGCAGGTGATCCTGAAACAAAGACTCTATCCACAGGATTTGAAAGACACAAAAGACCAGGTAAACATCTGATAGGGATTTCGGGAATTCATATTCCTCATGTGTGTTAGGTTATCATAGCCCTTCTCCAGCTCCATAACTCACTGTTCACTCTCAAGGTGAACAAGGTATGCCCAGGCTAAAAATGAGCCTGAATAGTTTGCAATTCTTTAACCAAAGAGGTTACGATCATTTGCCCTTGTGGCATGTTATCACTGGAAGATGAAAATATGCTTTGTATGTTGAAGGAATGATCAGGAAAGCTCCCAGCCTTCCCTGGAGGATCACAACTTTTTCACCCTAGGGCCATTACAGTGAACCTTCTAGTTCAAAAGGGAAACTTCTGGGTAATTATATTGTGAAAAATGGACTTCAAACACATTCTTCAGATGTATGTAAAGGTATTTTCCATTGTCCCAGGGACAACAAAGCTGACTTGGGACATAAGTCTCAAAAAGAGGCATTAGAATAACTCTTATACACGTATATGTGAATTCTGGCATTGAGGGTGATGAAAACCCCCACCACTCTGTGATTCAGCACCAGTACACAAACACTGAGATGGACTTCTAGATATTAGAAGAGAAACCAAAGCTAAGGAAAACAAGTTCTGTCAAGTACCAGAAATGCTGTAAAGCAGGAAACACCATGGAAGTTAGCTGGGACTTCCCCATATTCAGCCCAAGACCTACACTACTCAAAGAGCTGCATGATTTGGAGTGTGCTGATCATCTGCTGTAGGCATCTGCTCATTGCTCACCAGTTGTAGAGGTGAGGAAAGACTGGGAGAGACTTGTGGGAGAGACTGTCTTCTCTCACCTGTGAGATTCAGCTCTGCTGCTGGGATCTGGAGGAGAGTTTGCTAAACCTGATTAGAAGACCCATCTTGCCCACTATTATGAATCATTGTGGACTGAAGGTATTTCCTAGTCTGTAGAGTAAGAAAAAGCTACATCAAAGTGAATTGATGCAAACAAATCCTCTTCCCTGAGTGGCAAAATTATTAGAGTCTATTTCAGATCTGAGTCTGTCAGTAAAAACATTCCTTGGCTATACCTGTGTAAGTGAAACAAGCAGGGCAAGGATACCATCTTGATCATCCACGCTGTGTAATTGCTGATACTCACTCTCCCTGGCATAGTTTTGAGCTCAGTTCCAAACAATGCCTGGGCACAGCTGGAGGACAGCACAAGCCAGGGTCTGTTCTCAGGAGGCAGTGAGTGTTCTTTGTTTTGAGGAGTGCAGACAGTTTAATCATACAAAGATAAGCAGTGCTGAACCACTTGCCCACAGGAACAGAGGAGGGGCACCAATGTAGCTTGTAAGTTCAAATGAGGTCCACAGCTCTGATTTTCCTCTAATGACAGGGAATAGTGGCTATAAATTCTATGCCCTGTGAGAATCTCCTGCTAGAGCTGATTAAGCATCTGTTTCCTCCCAAATCAAGCTCTCATAAAGTGTCCCTATAAAGGAAGGGGGCAGGAGGTAGGTGGTCTTGCAGAGAACAAGCAGCTTAATTATCTGATTGTGGGAGGCACGTCTGGCATGGGAGACACTGGCATGCGAAGCAGGGTCTGGCAAGTCTAATGTTATTTTATCACAGGCAGTGTACACATAAGAAAATTTGGTGCCTCAAGTAAGAAGAAAGAAGAGGGACACTGGAATGGTCAGACGATGTCTTGAAATCCCCCAAAGCCAAGAAACTGGGAGCAGTCCAAAGTAAGCACATGAATTTATGAGGAACTTAGTGTGTAGGTGTTGGTCTATCTGACCAGTGATTTTTCAGATTGCTGATGAGAAGAAAGGGGAGCCCAGTTCTGTTCCTTAACTACTCCTCAGGATGAGTTCAGCACTGCAAAAGTATCGAAATACTTCAGGAGTCCCTGAGGCATTTTGAGCAATGCAAAGTGAGATCACTTCCAGATGTCGTATGGGAGTCACAACCCAAGAGCACCTTCTTTCCACTCTGAGGAGGAAGAACAAGGAGCAGGAGACTTTTGAAAATGAGACACTTAGGGTTTCAAGCCAAAACAAACAGATGTACTAAGAAGTCATTTTTTGAGCTCTTCATGAGCTCTCTGTGTAACATCTTTACAATTTGAATGTTTTCTGGATATATGGTTTACTGTTTGACAAACAAAAAGAGGAATTCTATCTCACCACAGGATATGCCCCTTTGTCAATGCACACTGGTGGGTGTGTGTAGCACCAAAATCCATAAAGGTGGAACAGCCTTTCAATAAAATGAGAATTAAAAAAAAAACACAACCAAAAAAAGCTGTAGAAGATGCATTATCTTGCTCCTCCGAGGCCAGATAAAAATAAATGTAAGCAGAGGAAAAACACAGCCCAAGTTTGAAAGAATAACCCACAATGCAATAAAACAATCCTGAAGGAGCATATTCTGATTTAGCCATAAGGAAAACTGGGAAGCTGGGGACACACTGCTCCTTTTTTATACCACAGACACAGTATTTTGAGGAGGGTGTGGGACTGTGCCCTTGGGCACCCACAGCATGTCTATGCTTATCACTTCAAGGACAACAGACTTTGTTCCTAACTGCAGTTATTGGGAATTCTATCGTTCAGTGAAATTACTGCAGGAATCAATTTGGCTTGAAGCATTACTATGTAGCCTTGAAAATATTCTCTTCATGGAGTCTAAAATGGCCAAAATTGCAGGATATCTTGTTAAGAATTACTACTGGAAACAGCACTGATGTCACTTATATATGAGGCATGCTGGGTACCTCTAAGCATATCTAGATCCATCAGTAAACAATGGCAAACCAGGTGAAGCAGAATTTTGCCTGTCTTTTGAAGACTGTTAGCTATATTTACTGTTATACGGCAGTGTATGTGTATACAGCACTCTGCCAAACAAGATATACTTTTTATTGACCTACTTGTGTTCCAATTTATTGCTTGTGACAGCTGTTGTCAATGATCTGGAGAAAATAAATGGAGAATAAAGGAAAGAGACACTGATTGGTCAAAAAAAATAGTTGTTTTAAATCAAACATAAGGGATTTAGTCTCTTGAAAACTTCAGTCTGATTAAGACTTTAAAGCCATGGCTGGATTATAGTAATTCAGAACTTCATAGATTATGAGATGAAAACTTCATAGGCATCATTTTGGACAAATGCCATTAGGATTACTACATAATTTAGACCTACTGTATTGCATTTCTTCAAATCCTCTGCTGTGGTACTACACGAATTTGAAAGACACTGGTTGCCCTGTTTAATTTGATCCTTCTAACATGAGTCAAATTTGTTGACATTTAACATTTACAGCCAGTCTAAACTGCTACATTTCAGTGACTTCTCTGCACAGTAATTTGAGAACGAAGATCTAGTACAGGTGGTATTCTGATGGTGTATCCCAGATACAGGTTGTGGATGACAGCTGTAGTACTCGACCATGTCCTTCCTCTAGTTAGCACAATAAGCTGTTTTTAAGGGCAAATTAAGATATATTTGATTCTGTTTTACCTTATTTAGCTTTTAATTTTTTTTAATGGTCTACAAGTTGCTTGGAGATATTCTACATGGAAGGGACTATATACTAACAGTTTAACTGTATCTCTCTCTGAAAAGTTGACACAGTTTTATTGGAGATGCCTGCCAGAGAAATCACTTCTATCACTAATGGAGAAAGCACTAATGGATAAAAACCTCTCAGATGATAGGGATGCTGACCAAAGCAGATGTCCTATGACAGTATTCTTGAGTGAAAAAGAAATAAATTAGTTCTCCTCTTTTTTGTCAGCATCTTGAGGGAAAATCAGATGAAGATACAATAGTTCTGTTGTAGCTGTTTCTATGTTTCCTTCTAATCCAAAGAGATGAGCACATCCTACAATTTTGACTTTTCACTCTGACACATTTCTGCCTTGTATGTACATATTTAAACTGCAGAAAAATTAAGTTGTTGCAAGTAAATTATAGATGATAAAGTATTTTAAGAGCTGTGAAGAGTTACATAGTACTTTTAAACAGTCTCATATTTCCTCAGTGGAGATTGTTAAATAAACATAGTGGAAGAGTTAAAAACACGGAGGGAGGTGGAGAGGGAGAGAGAGTACGGATATATACACAGGTGACAGTGTTCTCCAAAAGAGGCAGAAAACCTGGTTACATTTATTTAGCTTACATCTACTTATGAATGCCATGAATATACGCAGAAATTAAGATTTCTTTTCTTAACATACAAACCAGTTATATCCTTTAGAAATCCACAGGAATTATTTATATTTTATAGTGGGAAACCTGGTTTCTCTTTATGATAGGCTGCTGCCTCTCCAGTTGCCCTTGAGACCAGATAGTGTGAATAAACATTACAACAACAACAGTACTTGTTAATATTAAAAAATCTCAATTCTGGTAGAAAGCGGTTTCTGAGAAAACAAGGTTGTTATCCCAGGACTAAAATGAGGACTCCTAAATGAGAATGTGGGTGAATGTGAATGAAATGTGGGTGAAAGTCTTTGAGTATGAAAAACATGTCAAGGTCACACAGCTTAATGCTCCAGGCAGTTTGAGACACACCTAGAACAAAATCTCTTCTACAATAAAAAAAAAATCAGAAGTAGCAGCAGCTGTCAAGGGTCAAGGGACCTCTCCCCTTGCTCCAAACGGTGCACAAGAAGATGCCTCTCTCACCCTCCCCTGCTATGGGTATGATACATTCATAGTTTGATGTGTGCATAATTAATACCAGTGGCATTACGATACTAATAAAATATTAATGGCCCTGACCTGCCTCATGTGGGCCCCCCTGCCTTTGCCCATGGGCTAAAGAAATCCATTTAAGCTCAGGTCTGGGCCTTCACTCCCTGTCCAACTCATTTTAAGTGTGCTCTTTACAGCCTATGAGAAACCTGGTCAAAAAGTGGGTGACATCCCCTGCCTGTGGCAAAGGGGTTGGCACTCAATGATCTTTAAGGTCCCTTCCAACCCCAACCATTCTATTATAATAATTCTATGAATTCTACTATTCTATAGTTAGAGGCTTAATTTACAATGAAAAATTATATAGTATGTCTCATTCATTTTTCAATGTACAGTATTACTGTAATTCTGGACATGTCTCAGTTCCTGTTGGACAAATTGTACTTTCTCTTTTTAAATGCAGAAAATTGCATTGTTTGATTTTAAAGTTGTCTGTACTTACATATCATCAAAGATAAGCTTTGTCCTTCTGCAATCCCTGGGTGTGCTGGACAGAGGTGACCACAGTTCTGTTTGGGACTGTGGCTTATTGCAGAGAACATTTTCTGAATTGATGTGAACAGCTTTCTAGACAACAAACAGTAGATAAGACATTGAGAAATTGGCTACTAACTTAAAAAAACTACAAATAACAAAGAAACAGGGTGTCTTTGTATTGTGTTGTAAATTAGTTTTCCTATTATTTGAGCAGGGAATATGTGCAAGTGTCCTGTCACTAAACCCACAAATTCACAGATAATTCTCTGAGCACTCTGTAAAGGGCTTGGGTTTCAGTATGATATACAGAAGAAACTGAGCAGAAATAACTATCAGAACACTCTGAAATGCAGTAAGTGAAACGATCTGTTGAATAGATCTGTTGTGGTCATTTAGAAGGTCAAGTTGTATCTCCAGTCCTCAGCTTCCAAACTAGCGTTGTACCTTGCCCCAGGAGAGCAAGAGCTCACATTTTGACTCGTTTCATGCCACACTGCTGATGTGCTTGTGTGGTATGAATTTGTAGTCCAGGGTTGAGGTTTCTTTCTGCTCTGGGCAGTGGAAGCACATGTCTTCTGGCAGGGTCTCACATGTTCCCTCAGTTGCAGCCCTGTTCTTCGTGGGGCCTTCTGAGCCCTTCATCCTACCAAGTGACGTGCTGTGCTGGGCTACCACAAACTGGTACAGTGCAAAACAGAGGGCTCCGGGCTGTTTTTGGTTGATAACCACTGCCAAAAATCACTGTTCTTTGTCAGATGACGGACAAAAAAGCACCAGGGAAATGGGAAAAAATTTCAAATGGGTAAAAGCCCACTGTGGGGGCAAGCCTGATTGCAGTTTGTGACAGAAATTTGAAGGACCTGCCAGTTAGGTGCCAGATGGGAAGATGGGATAAAACAAAGCTGCCTTAAACATTTATAGTTCATGAGCTCTCTTCTGTATGACACACCCAGATCAGCAGGCTAAGGTTTTCAGATGAATAACCAGATACGTAAGAATTTTATTGCAAAGGTTGTTAAATGTTGACCAAATGGTACATTGCTAGGCTATGCAGAAAATCTCAGCAAAATGCATTTGCTAAGGGTGTGGATCATAAAGCAATCACCCTTTACTTGTGATTTCCAACACATTTGCCTGTGAAGGAATTTAAATTATATTCAAGATACCCAGTGGAGAATCATATCACTGTAAATCTGAATGGGTTATAAACCTCTAAATTTACGTTTTAGAAGTTAAAATGTTTAAAAATTTGCATTTAATGAATAAAAAATAAATTAATAACTATAATATGTTCAAGTCATTTTTATTGGAATATTTTATATAATTAGTTTATTTCAATTTACCAAAAGCATCTGTAAGATATTACTGAAGCACACAATTTATGAAAAAGCATTTTTGAAAAAGTGTTCAAAATTAAAACTGTATTTACTACTTCCTACTCGACTCTCAAAAAATAAGTATATTTAAGTATATGCATATATAATTAACAGATAATGTGGGGCCATTTATCCCCACAGCAAAAGTGCCTGGAAGAGACCACTGCTGCAGCTCAGGTAGATTGTTTACCAAGAAGTTGCTTAGACACAAATACTTAGGCTTTTGAAGCCTCTTTCATATCAAGTAACAAATACTGCAAATAGATATATCATAATATATATGAATAACTTTTGTAGAAGGGAACATGGGCAGAAGAGTGCCCTAACAGCTTGACTAGATGCTCCAGCAGTGGGTATCAAGATGACAGTATCCAAATTGCTTCTTCTAGGAATTTCACACAAAGCAGAACAGTGTCATGGGGGGGATGTGGCAATATTCTGCCCTTGATGTTCTACTGACAGTGTCCTGTAGCCCTGAGGGTATGGTATGATTTTGAGAAACGAGAGAGACACAGAGAGATTCAGAGATGAGAATCCCTTGATTCAAAAGAGCTAACAGGCTCTTTACTCCAGTATCCTAATCACAGAATGCATACATAAATGGAGGCAGCATCTACTCCTCTCTCTCTGTCCTCTTGGAAGGCAGTGGCCACCAAGCAGTGTAGCAATACAGCCTTATGTGGAAGAGTGTTCCGAGCACATTTAGTGTGAGCAAGGCTCTCTGACAAGGACGTGAATACCTGGGCTCTGATGGAGCCAAGCTGTGAGGCTGGTGCTAAGCTGTTCACTGGTGGAAGTAGGATCTGAGAAAGTTCGTTCTAAGACAAGTAGGAGAACTTGTCTGCAGGCACACTTGTGGTTAGGCAATGGCAGAGTAAGCCCTTATACAGTAGGGGCCTCATGTGCCATGAATGGAGGGCCTTGCATCATGCCCAAGCAATGCCCTGGAGGCCTACAGCCATTCGTTTTGGGCCATTAGCTTTTACCTTTTGCTTATGTAGCCTTTGTTATTTGCCCATTTTACAGCCTGCCCTCTTTCCTTTCTTCTGTGCCTTGCTGAGCTCCAAATCGAAAAAGATGAACTTAGAAAATAACATTCATTATTACAATTTTTTTTTGCATAATGTTCTGCAAAACTACCGTAGACTGCAATAAAAAGTGAAAAATATACTGCTAGGTTTTATATTGTGAACAACAGCATACACTCACATTGAAGTCTCCGGGATGTGGCTGTGACTGGATTTCACCCTTATGCTTTTTGCTGGAGGAGATGGAAAGTAATAGACTGCTGCCATTAGGTCTGCTGGAGGAAGTTAAATCATCGTTGGAGTATTTGTGTTTTGATGCATCAGAGAGGGGAGAGATGGGTGACCGAAGCATTTTCTCATTTTTATTTATTGGTATTGCCAAGCTGGAAATGGAAATTACAGTAATGGAGTGTCACAAAGCTGGCTTTGAGAAAGGTAAATGTTTTATATATTACCAAAACTTTGAATTTAAAACCTGCCGGCAGGATAAAGTCTATTGGTATCTGGAAACAAGCTTACAGTATTGGTACCAAGAGTTCATTTACAAATTTGTATCATGTTTCTTCTCTTTCCCTTCAAGGCAAATTGTAATTCTGGAGTTAATACAAAGTCTGTATCAGAGTACTTGAAAAAAACCACAGAGATAAATGACCACTTGCTCACCATTTCTTAAGGGATAGCTGGAGACAAAGATTAGGCTCTGAAGTGTAAGTTCAGGTTATAGAGCCCTATTTCACCATTACAGGTGACAATTTATAAGCCATGGCAATAAAACCATATGCGAACTAAAACAGGAAAAGTGTTTAAAGATGTCTGGCTTGTCTTTGTGCTCAATGCCCAGCCTTTGGTAGCACTGTTTATACTAATCTAATACAGATTTTGAAGACAAAGAAAGATAGACTGGTAGTGCAGACAAAAGGAAGCATATGCAAACAGTAAATGCAGAGAAATGTTAGCTGCTCTGCCTTCTAAAGCAGAAAGCTACAGCATAGACAGTATTTTCAGCTTTCATTTATTCAGGAGAAGCTTTGGATGAAGAGAAGTCATACAGACCATAAAAATATGTCCAGAAATAAACTTCAGATGCATTAATTTGAAGAAAATATTTAGCTGAAAATCTTAAAGCAACACACAAAAAATTCAAGTTTTTTTTAAGGAGATAGTTGGCATTAAGATTGAAATTGCAATTAAGGTCAGAAAGACAATTTTAACACTATACCTTTCCCTGTCACATTCCCCTTTATTCAGACTATTACTTTTTATGGACAATTCTCAGTTCTTTATAGTTACAGTATCCAACAATATACACTTAATGGAATTGCAAAAAAGAATACAGTAAGGATACTTCATCTCTGAACATAATTTCAGGGAACAGAGCTAATTAAATGTGCTCTTATCATACATTTGTCCATTTATCTGGCATATCTTTAAAAACTAGTTGTAAAAGAAGCCATGAATTGTCATTCAGAACCTGTACCGTTTCACAGCATGTAGAACCTTTAAAACACTGTGTCAACTGTTTTGCTTTAATGACCAATGCTGTTTACATAAGCAAGACTCAGGGTGTGTAAGATAGACAACTGTGCCCTTCTTCTCCCCCTAGGAAAAATAAGATCTTTAGCACTAATTTGAATGTTCAGGCTGATGCCGTCACTTCTTTTCCTCTTTTCAAACATAAACCCATACTTTGGCTAACCATGTTTATACATCACTGTCAAAGTTTGGGCCTGAACCATCCAAGAGAAACCACAGCTCTTTGGAAGTGTACCCAAGCCTCAAAATCTTGGCTCTGAGCTTGCAGGGAGTAGCTGAACTTTGCAGTTCCGCAGCACACCTTCTACATGGCTGTTGGCACATTGAGTAGGGCCCTTCTAAAATGTATGGTGAGTAGTCAAAGTGCAGCAGCACATCACCTTTTACTGAGAAGGCATGCAATCTGCAGAAAAGGACAGTCTCAGAGCTGTCATCTGCTGGGACTGTGCAGGCTGTGGCATCTGATACTGGTACAAGATATTTGGGGTATCTCTGCCTGACCCTGCAGCCTTTCTTGTCAAAAATGACCTTGCTTAGTCAGCATCTCAGACTGTAATTCCACAGGAAAAAACGCTCATGTCTGTAGCTAGCTTTGCTCCTCCTTTGCTACCAGCCCACAGATGTGCTGCCAAAACTGTCTGGGCGGCTCTACTGGGAGATAAATAATAATAATAATCTGGTTAAAAAAAAAAAAAAAAGAGAAAGAAAAAGAAGAAAAAGGAGGTTTGGTTTCAAACAAGTTTCTTGAGTGTATTTACAGAAGACCCTCACACGCATTTATGGTGGTGTAACTGGAAAGGGGATGTGACAGCATGAACAGGTGCTGGTTACAGGAGTACCAGGAGGTCCTGATATCTGCACTGCTGGTTCAGCTACAGCCTCAGTAGCTCTTCCTTGGTTGTGGGAGTATTAGACTTTCATATAACACCCTATACTAGCATAAACCACAGGAACATTCTAGAAGCAGAGTAAACCAGGACACAATTAGGAAGCAAATACACATTTCAGACATTGCTTCTTTAATATATAGTTGCTATCAGAAGTCCTGAATATAATGTTAAGAAAAACATAAATTATTGTCCTGCTTCCTGCAAGCACAGAATTAACCCCGTGACACACCATGCTATGACAGCCATGCTATTCTCTGAAAATGAATGCAATGTAAAACATATGACACTGCAGTAACAGGAATGGCATGCCTGCATGCAATCAACCACAATAAACCAAACTGCTCTGTGTATTGTTTTCACTTTGTGAAACATATGTGACATGTCAGGACAAAGAAATTGAATGCATATTTGTGAATAAGAACTCTATATATTAGTTTTCACCATGATTTTTTCAGTACTAATGACAAGAACTGCTAAGCTCATCAGTGATGTG
The DNA here is from genome assembly GCA_013399695.1 of Formicarius rufipectus. NCBI lineage: Eukaryota > Metazoa > Chordata > Aves > Passeriformes > Formicariidae > Formicarius > Formicarius rufipectus. The sequence goes on along the minus strand of VXAU01002216.1, from coordinate 1,488,234 downwards.
CACAACTGAAAAGCCAACTACAGTAAATACAAATATTCTTTTATTTTACATCACTTTCACCTTAAGAGATATCCTGATACTACCAGAAAAATGATTTTAAGAACCCAAAACTGATGACCAGCATGTACGAAGCAGCATGCAGCTGAACTCTGAGAAGATGCATGTCTAAGTTTGACTGCTGGAAGCCTCCAGAGAAACTCAAGTGTGATTGCTCTGACATTGATAAGGCTCTGTGTGCATAAACCATGCCAGCAAATGTGAAATATTCATCTTTTGTTTCATGCCCTACATCCTTTGGAAATACCACTTTTTAAAAAGTCTAAATTCTTTGTCCTAGAATACTTATTAATTACATAGAATGGAATGCCTGTCATCCAAAAATAGTAGATTTCCAATATATTCTGGAACGGAGTAGTTCTGGCATTGTCATGAATATTTTTTTTCAATGTTTTCCACAGAACTGATACCTAAGTCTATTTCTACAGTCAAACTTTGAGCTTGAAATTGGTAGGAGACTGTAAGGAAAGGGCTGTAAAATTGCTGTATATGTGAATTGGTACCTACAAAACAGTGCTTGGGACTATGTCTCAGACAATCAAACTGCTCTAGCTATAATTACTCATTCCATGAGCCTCACACTTGAGCTCACAACTTCTTTGTGCAATAGGACAAAAATGCAAGTACAAAAATATGTCAGGAGCTACTAACTTGTTCATTAAACCTGAAGAACGGAGAATGCAGTGGGTAAGCTTTCAACATAAAATCTGATAATTAAAAAATAAATCCTATTACAGTAAAAAATAACACATGGCATTAAAATGAAACTGTTTGTATGACTCAGTGGTAAATAAGAAGGAAGAGGCTTACCTATTTTCATTTATATTGCAGTGATTTGCTGTTGTGATGCTGTGGGCAGAGGCAGCTAATCGTGAAGAACTCTCTCGCTCTAAGTGAGTCTTCTTGATGTCTTTGCACTCTTCCTCATTCTCACACTGAGTGAAGAGAAAAGTAGTAATTTTGTAGGTTTTGGATTCACTGCAAATCCAAAAGTCTTTCCACAAGTCAGGGGATGGTATTTTCTGTCATTTGTTTCAAATGATGATACTTTGAATATATACCTAACATGGATCAGGGATGATTGGTCCATGTCTTTAGAAAAATAAAATCTAAAGAGGTAGTGTGTAAACAAAGAAGCATAATATAAAATTTGAATTGTTTCCACCACTTCCCCACTTGAACTGGGGCTGCTACCTTTCAGATACTATCAAAAAGAAAAAAAAAATTAGGGAAGACTGCTTTAGATAAATGGTCCTCAAAAATACACAGATCCATCTGGACATATACAACGGCTCAGAGGACAACATATGACTGCACAGCAAAACTGTCCAGAAATTGAACAGATGGCGATTCCAGTTTAGAGTTACTTTTGGGGTCAGATTGGTACAAAACAAACCCTGCTTGGTGGACAGCTGTGGTCATGAAGTGGGGGGAGTCTTCTCCTCAGCACCACAAGGTAGGTAGGAGAGGCAGGATGGAGGGGGGATGTGAGCACCTACTACTAGTACAGAGCCCTGAGGGGAAAGGGTGCAACAGGACGTGAGGGAGGCAGGTTCCAGAACCAGGCTGGTCCCAGGTCTCTTTGAGTGTGCCCACACAAAGCCAGGGCTCCCTGCTGGGGCTGAAGGGTTTGTCTCCTGCTGACAATTTGAGGGGAAAAGAGATGCTACCACTTCTTTTACCACACACGCAGTGATACCGTGCCGACCACAAGAGATGGTTGTCCCTCTGCTGACCTGAGCATAATTTCAATGCTCAGTTTTTGAGAGAAGCCTCAGGAGAGAAAACTGTCCTACTAAAAAAGGCAGTGCTCTCGCTAAGGCACGCAAAGGCATGTGCCAGCAGTGAACGCTGTCTCCAAGGGGCTGTGATCCCTCGTGGTCAGGAGTTTCATCACCTCCTGGCATGGCAACTCCCCTGGAATCTGGCCAGTCCCTACATGGAGAGCAGGGACAAATCCCAACTCTGAAATGCTGTCCTGAAGAAGACACTGGATGCGGGCACAAGCGATGCTTGCCTCCCACTCGCTGTAGCTCCCCTACCCCTTCTTATTCACGCCCCAGCAGCTCACCTTGCGTTTCCTTCTAGATTTCGGTAAACCCTTTTCTGCGGGGGGTTCAGCACTACTACCCTGCGGGAGGCTGGCCGCCTGGTTTGCTTCGGCGCTCATGGCCAGCGGCTCTTCGGGCAAGCGCTCTGGAATCCTGGACAAAAGAGCCAAGTCAATGTTGACCCACAGCGACTTTACCTCATCACTGTCTTTCAGAGGAGACAGGAGCTCATTCCTACCGAAAGGAACCAGGGTGTAAAACTGTTCCTCCAGCTCCTTTGCTATTTCACTACTAGTCCTGGCATTAAGTGAGCCAAAGGCACTGCAGCCGCCGTGGGGTTTGCCGGCGGTGCCGCTCCCCGCGTCCTTGGCACGGGGCTCGGGCCCGGGCGCCGCTGCCGCCTTGGGCGGCGGCCGCTCCTCCCGCTCCGACTCGGAGCCGGACTCGGAGGAGGATGAAGACGACGAAGACTCGGTCTCGATGAACTCCTTCGATTTGGGCGCCGTTTTGCTCGGCCCCCGGGCCCGGCGCTTCTCCCCAGCAGCAGCCGAGCGGGGCTCCCGGCGATGCCCCGCTCTGCAGCCGCCGCCGCCGGGCCGGGCCCTGGGCGCCTCTGCGGGGGCGCCCTCGGGGCAGCCGTGGCTCCGGGGCAGCTCCTCCGCGCCGGGGCACTGCGGGCCGTCTCCGGCGGAGCTCCTGTCGGCCCGCCGCGGTGCCTTCTTGCCCGCTGCCCGCCTCGGCGGCGCGCCGTCGGCAACGAGCGGTGACTTCTGCCGGCTGCCCTTGCTGCCCGGGGCCTTGCTGGCGGCCCTGGCCCGCGGGCCGTCCCCCGCGGGGGCTGCGGGGGCCGTGCGGCTCTCCCCGCCGCGATGCTCGGTCGGGCCCTCGGTCGCCGCCTTCTCGCTCTCTGGGCGCTCCGAGACCTTCACGCGGCCGTAGTAGGGATGCGCTTCCAGCGCCGGGCCATCGTGCTGGGTTAGGATGGGTGCTTTGTGCGTGGTGACTTTATTCAGCCACTTGTCCAGCTGCCACTTGTTGGACGATGGCGGCTCGGGCTGAAAGCGAAACAGATTGCAAGGAGGTCAGTGCCGAGACACCGCTGCCCCCACCTCGGGCGTCCCTCGGGGGAGCAGAGACGCCGCATTCCTCCTGGCATCACTGAGATTCTCCTCTGGTCCAAGAGCCACCCCCGTCCACAGCAAGCCCCGAGCCCTGGCATGCCGTGCCAGTGGGGATGTTTTTTGGGTTCAGAACGGCGTGGGGAAAGAGGATGGCTTCTGTGAGTCATCATTTCCAAGGGCGATTTACACAGCACTACTGGTGTTGGCTTTGCTGGGGGACGCTGCCAAGTTTCCAAATAGAACAAAATGTAATGGCGATAGGAGGGGATGGGAACAAGGTGGAGAGCAGGTGAGGCTCAGGGAGGATAGCTAGCAGGAAAGCTGGGGATGTGTACTTAGTGTCTTGTGCCATCACACTAAACATCGAAAGTATTTAAAGAGGCATTTGGTGGGGAGTTGGAGGGCTAATCAGGCGGTTCATGTAATCCGCCTGGTATTGACTTTATAATCCTGTAAGATCCCACAAACATTTGTTGTGAGGTGGTGCTGTCAAGTGCTCGTTTCATGAGTATTGTGCGGCTGTTAGTTTTTCCTCTCCATTTCTGTCACAACACCATCAAGTTATAAGAGAGCATCTAAAACATAATGGTGTTTGGACAGGGAAGAAGTGGGATAATCATGATTTCAAATGTAACCACAGCTCAGACAATGTTATTTCAGAACAATGTGTGACTGTTCTCTGGTGCTTATTGCAATCAGTAATTAGAATGTAATAAAATGAAGAGGAAAGGAAAAAAAAAAAAAAAAAGAAAGAAATGATGGAGAGGGCCAGCCATAACGTAACCTCAAAGAAGTGAAAAATCTCCTAATTTCCTCAACTGGAACTAAAATTTGATTCACTAGGCTACTGCATATGAATAATCAAAAAGTGTGTCATGAGTCGAACATGAAAGCCATCAGTACTCTGGAAGAAAGTTTGCTCAAGAGAGAATATCCACAGTCTCTTACTTAAAAGAGTCTCATACTTCTTATTTAAAGTAGATGCCTGAGGGCAACACAGGTTTCCTGCACAGCCAATGGCCCCTCCAGAATCACCTAATGAGGGTTGTATTCACTCTACGTGGAGCAAAGGCTCCTAAAGTGAACAAAAATATTAGACCTTGGAATTCATATGATAAGAATATTCCTTCTAGCGAAAGTGTCTAGTTTACTCATTACTGTGTTAGCCAAAACCCATGAGAAGTTAGCTGGATGGCCTTAAGTTTATTTCTTTTAAAGCATACTCCCTAATATCTTACATGAGGAATTTCTTTCCTGAGCTGTATATCTTGAAAATGGATGGTTAATATTTCTCTTGGATGAAGCTATAGTTTTACAACTCTTAACTCTTTATCTAAAGTGAACAACACTTTATTGCTGTTGAAAATACAGATAGATTTGTTTGGTGCCATTCATTGTGCACATACTGAATTTACTAGATATGTAATAAAAGGTTCACAATATGTGGAAGTCTTTCCACTGTTTGGGTATATTTAAGAAAAGGACATACATCAGAAGTACATGGGGAAAAATATACCTCTGCCCATAAGTATAGGTCAGAGTGACTGCCACTTGAAAGTTCAAAAAATTCCAGTTTTTCTGTTACATCCCATTCTGCCTCTTTGCGTACCTTGTAATTCTTGAAAACAGCACTTCACCAAATACAGATTTCAAGAGATCACAATAAACCAGTAGAAAACAGTGATTAAGTGCTACAGTGCCATAACCTGGCAGTGCAGTACTTTTCCTTGAGTAGTATGTCTACTACTTAGGCAGAATAACTATAGTCCCACCAACTAATTAGCCAACTAGGAAGTCTAATAAAAGGGATCAACAGTGTTGCCAGCTTTACTGATTTTGTGAGGAGTTTCAGCTGCACTTTTGGGGTTAATTTAAAAATTTGGATCTTTGTGTCTGCTGAAAAAAACCTTTAAAACCTGTCTGCTAAAAAAATCCCTTAAGATGCATCTGCCAAAAGTAAAATGCCTGCAACCTATCAGGTAAATGAAAAGAATCCAAATTTTAAAAATTAGAATTTTAAAGCTCTTCTCTCTAATTTTGGGCCCTGATATGGTTTTGGAATATTTGAGATTGTCAGTGTACATGAATGATGACAATTCATTTTTGGAAGTAATTTATTCGACTGATTGTTCTACCTGAAAATTGCTGTACTTTGAAATCAAGTTAAAAAAGAAAGTACCTTGTGATGGAACAAAATTATGACAGCCAAGAATGAATAGCAGGCCTGGTAAAAAAAGGGGTTGGGAAAATTCACTTAAAAGTTTTTGCTGGTCCATTTTACATGTCTAATTGTAATTATTTGTGGGAGAAAGAGAAAATCCCTAATTCTCCAGTCCATATCACCTCTCTTAGTATGTCACATACCATTTTATGGAAGAAAAGTTGGTTTCTTTTGAATTGTAAATTTTTCAGCAGCATGTAAGAATGGAAATATATATGAATATACACATATATATATCCAGAGTACTCCGACACCTGAATGCTGTCTGTCTTTTATTTGTGTCATTGAAATATGCTGCCCCTGGGCCTTTTAGAGAACTGGGTAGATTTAAATTGGGGCAATGCCAGTGGTGCCCAGATGGGCACCAGTAATAGGAATAACACTCCGTGATCAGCTGACTTACAATTAAATATAGGCTTGGCTTGAAAACCCAAACCAGAGAACTTAAAAAAGGACAAAGATAGTTTCAGAGATCAATGCACCACAGACATACACATGTGCCAAGTTTCATGGAGAAACAGAAGGATGTGATACATTTCCTTAAATATTGTGGGTGGATTCATCTGTACAACACAGACACCTATATTTGAGCTAGTCAACAAGTTCCTTCTCCAGCCAGTGGACTACTTTTCTAGGGTGTAAAAAATTCCCTCTTGAAATAGACATCTGATATAGACCAGATGAGCTAGGCCCTAAAAACGTCTGTTTTTCTCCACAGACTGTTAAGAGGAGGCTGAGGTGATGAGCAGATGTAGGTATCTACAGCAGAAGTGTGCACATTTAGGTGGGATGACTCCCACACAGCATATCTACATATCTTAGATCTCTTCAAGGCTGCAAGTGCAACCAGAGGTACAAGTGGCCTACATCCAAAAAGCAACTTTTGTCAAAACTATCCAGAAACACATCCTGGGGTAAAGGGCTGTTAAACAATGTCAGTGTAATGGGGTCACTCTGTGCTTACAAGGGCTCTAAGGTGTGGCTAGTATGTGGTAAACTTGAAGCATGATACTACTTTCACTGAAAGATTAGACAGCCTGTAATATGTGCACGGACTTAGCCCACTCTGGGTAGGACTGAGCTATCTGCCGTTCCTGCCGTCTACTCTGCCTATTGTAAATCCACATACTAATTTATCCTTATGGTAACTTGCTTGTGCTGCCCTGCTATCAAATACTTAACTGAGGGCAATCCCCACACCAATCTGGTGCTTTCTCGTTATATTTATGGCATAGACGGCAATGAGATGATGGTGATGAAGAAGATGATGGTGATTATTATTATTGTTACTACTTTACTGCTACTATGAACGCTGCTGCTAGTGCTTTAACAAACTAGAACTGGAGATTCCCATGTGTAAGGCATGGTACACATATACTGGAAGAGGTGGTTCTTGCCACAGAGAGTTTCTTCTGGAGGGAAGTGAGAGTGTAGTTTGCAGTCTTGTCAGAAAGATCACAGGACAGCTAAAGCCCATGAATCCTATTTGCAAAGATAATGTCTACAGTTGGTCTAGTGGCAAAACCCTTTTCTTCTGTATATGTGAATCCTTGAAAAGGAGGAAGAAACTTTAATGGCTGTGAACTATTCACAACAGCAGAGTCTGTAAAGGACATTGAAATCAAGTACGTGGTGCTGCTGGGCTCAGAAAAGAGCCTCTTTGTCTTCTGGATTGGTTTCTGTTGAGTCACCAGTGATCCTCTGTCCCATATGATGGCTTCTCTGATTTCTTCTTGCCCATTCCCCCTTGTCCTCTCTGCATACTGGGAATTCATGGTTGTATAACCAAAGCCAGCTTCACTGAAGGTCGGCAGGATCATTCAATGGAACAAAGAACAAACTCCCCAAATTCTTAGTTTTAGAAACGTAGCTACTTCTATAGACTAAAATCCAAGTTTTTTTTCTACCATCTGAAATAACTGCAAGGACATGATGCCATTGTTTTCCAGATTCCTCATTTATGATGTTAATTAAGGTGATTCAAAGAATTCATGCCTTCAGTGAAGAAACAGGAGATAGGAGCCTCAGACCCCTGTTCATAATTTTAGGTTTGGCAGTCCATGAAACTGTAACTACTCACATTAATGTCTGAGGCACCTTAATTTGTCCACATCACTGATACTAGCCTGAATGTTGTCTCCTGTTCTAGCTCAGCAATTATTCTTAGTTTACTACAGACATAAAGTGTAGACAGCTGAGCTAGTCACTACAGGCTCTAAATAGTCACTGGAAAGAAACAGACACTTTTAGGGTGCAATTCATCTAATCTATTTTATATGTATACTTTACAATGAGCTGCTTTTACACTCCAGGCAACTGCATTTAGATACCTGAGGACAACTTCAGGATCTCAAAATGAGATGAGGAAAAAATTACAGAAGAAATGAACCAGCTATTGAATTGTTATATAACCTCATATGCAGAAGGTACATTGTCCTAGAAATAAAAAATCTTTGAGTATATGCATACAATATTTCAGATTATGGAGGAAAATAAAAGAATGAAAATTGCATAATTGTTTGTAGATTTCTAGATTAAGTTCCTCCTAAACTGGAAATGTGGACTTCTTGCAGAACATTGTGCTGGAGTACTCAAGTTCATTGTCCCTGAATTCACCAGTTAATGCTAAATTAAAAACAAAGATGTATTTATCTTTTTTGTCTTCTCCAATAGATTACATTAATTTTAAGACTAGGTCTGCAATTGAGTCTGCTACTTAAACTTAGGTGGACAGGGCCTTCCTTCAAAGAGTTTCCAAGGACCTGTCTCTTTCCCTTTACTGGGTAAGAAACTGGAATATACTTTAGAAAGATGGCTTCACTGGGTGAATAAATGCAAGTTAAAGCATTTATGCAAAGCTGAAAGGACTTCCAGTCAGAGACATGATGTAAGTGTGTTTGAACTGGTGCCATCAGTCATACTACAGGCTTGAAAAACATTTGCCTTTGGGGAAAACACAGGTATCCTTCTTCCTGGGGACGCCCTGACCCTATCCACGTGTGCCAACTCCCATATTCCATCAAAGGATGAAAATGGCCCATGAAAACCACTGCAGCCATCACATTTTTGAGTAATTTACATTTTCGTATATGCATGTTTCAGACAGCATGTCCTAGAAGACAAACCATACAAATATAATGCAAAGAGACAAGCAATCTGTTGGAGTGGTGCAGCTGTTTCGTGACAATGATCACTGACAACTCAGGCTCTGTACAAAAGTACTTCCAGAGATCTCGAGAGGATATGTATAAAATGCTTAAGAGAAGGCACTTCCTCCTTGTTTCCATGACTCAGTCCTCTGCTTGACTTTATGAAATCCATGACCTGCCTCAGTTAATTAACTTCCTGCATTCCCTGAGGAATTGCTTCTCTTGGGTCCAAGCAGCATGGGTATCTGCTTATATAGTAACCACTTTTCTGTTCCTGGGTTCTATGCTTCTCCTCCTTTCATCTCATGTTTCCTTCCTCTCACAATGATTCCTTCTCTTTCTTCTCTTTGCGCCTTTTCTTCCACCTTTCGAGATCCCACAGGGAGAGGAGAGACTGAGCATGAGATCTCTGCAATACTTCCAGTGGGGAATTAGGCAGAGAGAGAACAAGGTCTTAACGGGTCGGATGAGAAAGCTCAGAATGGGAAATAAGACACGGGGTACCACAGGGAGGGCAACAGGTAAAAGAGACTGGAAGGAAGAGAGAGATGTATGAAAGGGACAAAGTGAGAGAGGAATTAACTGGAAATGGATCTGAAAGTACTGTGAAGAGAAGACAGACAGGAAGGTAAGTGCTAAATAAGGAACAAAAGTGACAGAACCTGAGAAAAATATATTAAGGATGTTTCTGGGAGTGCTGCATTTTGTCTGATTGGAAACGTGGCTTCAAATAACCAAGGAAAAGGTGAGGAAAGGTTTGCTGTTTTTTCAGTGTAATTTTTTCACGGTGACAGAATAGGTGAGGTATAGTTTTTTGGGGAGGTGTCTGGTGATTGGATGCTTTATGTGGAGCAGGAAAGTACACCGACTGTATTTCATGTGTATTTTACAATCTTGCCACTAGATTTTTGAATATTTTTACATACATTAATGTGTGTGATGTGGCTGTGGTGTTCTTGGTTTAATTCTAAAGCTGTGCATTAACCAAATATGTAAAAATGTCAATCCTGGTAGAAAAACAGAGCAGAGAAGGCAGCTTTGTTGTGTCTGTTGAGCTTTCTGCCAAGGTGAAAGCAGGTGGTGTCATAGCTTAATTGTAGTTTGGCTAGGGCTTGCTACATGAGGAAATTTTCAGTACTAGCTTTCCAGATGACAAGTTTGGGCTCAATGTTTTGCACCATGAGTAATTCAGTTTAGTCCATTTTGGAGGCAAATTAAAATAAATCACATAAAGGCAGCAGTAGCAGAGAATAATTCACTTACAGAGTGAGGCAAGGGAAATGTGTGCGTGAAAAACAACTGTTTTGCTTTAAAAATCCACCCTCAAACTGATTTTATAACAGCCTCTCTGTGTAGTGAAGCCTTTAGTTCCCTTGCAGTGCTGGGAGCCCACATCAGGACTTAAACGCTAAGCAAGCCACTGCTATGGAGGCAGAGTTGCATAAAACTTCAAACAAGCTGTGAGCCTTGCAAGGTGCTCCCCTCATCTCCGATTTAAGGGAAATATCACAGGGTTATTTCTTTCTTCATTTTTGTTTCATCTGCCCCAGGATCCCGTGCCGCTTGCATTTCACAGCATGCCAAGGAGGAGGATACCTGCGCCTTTCTCCTCCATTTTTTTGTACCTCTCCCCACAGCCTCCTTGTGTTGGCTTGGCTGGGAAAAAGTCTGAGTGGATGTAATAACAGAGTGCACCCTAGATCATACAGAGCAGAAGCCCTTACCTCTGGGCTGGAGTAATGCGAGGGCTTGCTGCCGTCACTCTCGCTGGAGCTGCTTTCGCTCTCTGAGTCAGACTCTGAGCTGGTCTCAGATTCACTGGAGCTGCTGCTGCTTGACCCCTTGCTGGAGAGTCCCGAGGCTCGGGCACTGGGCTGTGGCACCACCAGGCTGCCAGCCCCACACGCAGCCCATCCAGGAGGGGGGAGGGAAGGAAGAAAACAGGAACATAAAAAAAACCACATGTAAAAACCATGGTGTTTTAGGGAGCATACGTCTCTGAACACCTGTGAGCTTGTCTCACTGCTAATGAATAGTGAAGTGAGTTCAACATTACTTGGCTGTAACTGGGGGGAAAATACAGGGTTGCTCTCATATCCATTTAAATCCATAGCCTCTGCCATCTCTTCTTCCTCTGAGGGAGGCTCATGTTTTCACTTTAGCTTATCTCTTTTCTCATTCGACAGGAATTTTAGGATATACTAAAACCACCAAATGTTAAAGAACAGAGTACAGAAAGCAGTTTTACACCGTCTAATGAACACTCAGGACAGAAGTGGAAGCAGGAGATCAAAAAGGTGAGCAGTTAAGAAATGGAGTTGAACCCCACAGTGCCAGTCATAAGTAGTAATAACAATAACCATAAAAATAACAATAATAATACATCTTCACTGGAGCTTTAAACCCCCATCTTTTGTTTTGCACACTTCTTCACCTACTCATAAATGATGTAGTTACCTGTATATACCATCTTGATATTGACCATTCAAGATCTAAAACTCTCAGCCTGCAAAAACTCAAAGAACTCAGGCTTGTGTTTTTGTATGTCAACAGTGCAGTGCTGTCAGCAGAACTATTTGCCTTCTTTAAAGTTATGTTTGCATGCAAGTGTTTGTATTATCAGACTTGGCAGCAGAAGAAATGTATATTTTCTTGAAATAGTTGACCATGCATATTAAAAATATCACAGTCATAAAGACCTGAGTGTGAAATATCTTATTAAGTCATCCAGCTTATTCCCCAGGCAATGGAAAATTGTTCCCTCTAGCAGAGTGCATTTTCTAGTGAATTGTCCAATTTGATTTTAAATTACTTGAATGCAGCTTTTACTTTTACCCTTGAGAAACTTCTCTGCAAACCAACCCAAATTCCACTGTCAGAAATTTCTCCCTACATTCAACCTGAAGTTGCCCTTTTAAAATTTATTGTTGTTACTTATTATTTCATCCTATTACTAATAGTTACTATGATAAATTATCCTCCTCCCTTTTTGCTTTCACGTTTTTGCAGACTGTTTTTCTGCCCTACTTCAGTCATCTTTCAGACAAGGCTTTACACATTTATGTCTTCTGATCTTCCTTCATAAGTCATTATCTCCAGGGATGTGGGATCATTTTTATGGCTCTTTTCTGAACTCATTCCAATTTGTCTATATCTCTCTGATAACAGAGTGCCCAAAACAGAGTGCAGCATTACAGATGGGTTCTCACTAGAGCCCTACAATGAAGGGCTATTACCTTCCTGCTCCTTGATGCGTTGCTTCTGTAAACATATATCTGAGCTGTGATGGAATGTATAGTCCATTAACACCCCTACCTCTCTTTCAACACTGCTTTCTCCTGAATTCCTCCACTGATAGCTACATTTTAGATTATTTGCTTCCAGGGAGATTAGCTTGCTATTTTCCTTCATACCAGATCTCATTTTCTTCTTTACTGCACAAGTTTCTAGCTCCTTTTGATTTATTTCTCTGCCCTCGGAGGTGTCTGCAGCAACTTCTAATTTAGTATCAAATGCAAACTTAATTAAATGGTTATTCACTTCCTTTTCCAGCTCATTAATGAGACCATTAAATAAACCCCACATGAAACACACTGGTACCCTAATAACCATCTCTTCCCAAATCCATTCACTGGTGTTTATCATTACCCTTGTTTATGCTCCATCAGTCCAATATTGTGGCTAATTCAATGTGATCTTGGAGATGCATTTTATGAGAAATAATATCTAATAATTAATTACAGTTCTGCTATGTTGCACCTAATGAATTGTCTTTACCTGCTAATGGTGCTTTTCATTACGGAAAACATACCTAACACCTGACACAAGCCATGTATGGCAGGCAATTTCGGGGGCTTTGAAAAGAGGCCAGGCCATCAAAGACACAGTTTCGACTGCACAATTCCCCATGGCTGCACACTTTCTGTCCCTCTCTCTGCCTCCTCTAACATATGCCAACCTTTCCCCTCTGGACCACCTGTCTTGCACAAGCCAATACTCCCACCACATTGCTTTTATTTGCAGCATCCCCCTTGCTTTTTGCTAGGAAGCAGCACAGCTGCCCATGGATTTCTTGCTTCAGAGAGTTTCTGGTTACTTGGGGAATCATGCCACTGTTGGGGACCTTTCTGCACCCTTTAAAGCACAGCGGGGCCAGGCAGTGCAGGTAATCTCACCTGTGATCTCACCTTACTAACTAAAAGCAAGTCAAATAAACAGGAAAGGGAGGAGCTGACATACATTTGTATTTTTGATCTTTATTTCTATCCTTGTAAACACTGGACAGTAGAGAGAGGCAACAGTAAAAGCTCATGCTTTATCAGGATGGCTCAGTGCTACACTCATGGTCATATAAGTGCCTGCCAACTCTGGGCAGGCAGGAGGTCCATCTTCATGCACAGGCATTAAATGTACTCATTACAATTGAGTGACTTTAAAAACTTGTTACTCATTACATCTTTTGTCTACCCATGTAGGTATGGTAAAGACAAGATTTTTTGGCAGCCATTTGTATAACATCATTAAGGCACAGAGATGACAGAAACAGCTGATGAGTGTGTAAAAAATTTTCCTTTCTGGAGAAGGAAAATCAGTATTTTGTACACAGATTTGGGACAAGGCAGCCTTCCACTTGTACAAGTTGCCCACTAAACTCTAGCTATAAGCTGCTCACTTGTATTAACAGACTGTGGTCAATCCCTTGCTAATAAAATATTGAGAACTATATAAAAGCCATTTTGAGTAGGTTTTGTGGTCTTGAATATTTTTTTTTCTTTTTCCTTAGGAGAATATGAAAAGGTAACTGCCTTTTCTGATAGTATAGCTTAGGGAATGCTTTTGACAGTGTCCGACTCTGATGGATTTCTAGTCCTCTCCACAATGGCATTGTAACTGTTGCCTGAGAAGTTCTTGAGCATCACAAAACATCTGCACATTTATGCCCTGCCCTTAGTGACTATGCTTTTAATTTTTAAGCCATCATTTTTATTTGGCACTGGCTTAAGTATTCAGAATTGCTGTACAAGGGGGTGAGGGGGAAAAAGACCCATGGTAATATTTCTTTCCTGTTGTGACACGAAATGTTTTTCTAGGCTGCTGAACAGAAATTGTTACTACAGCCATAGATATAAAATATAACTGTTGGACTCTTCACAAACATCTGGAAATGTATGTTTGCTGCTCTATATACTACAAAAATTAAACATTATTTTTTCATTTATTCTGATACTACCGAAGTCTCGTGTCCTCCTTCTGTCTTTTCCATTTTTAAATATAGCATATTATTATAAGGATCCTCATTATACCACTGACCGGGGTAAAAACAGTTACATGCTTCTTCATGCAATACCTTTTTTTTTTTTTTTTTTAACTGGTGACTTCCATTTTGAACTGTTCTTTCTGAAGGATGTAAGCAAAATCATGCAGTCAACCAATTTACATTTTAATGACTGTGGCACATAACATTCATGCATATTTTGCTACTGGCTTATGCCCCAGAATTAATTACCACATCATAAAAATTGCATTTTTATTTTAAGGAATTAAAACCCAATTTGGGTAAGAACCACAATTCTTTAAAACTCTTGATCAGAATATGCACTCTTTCATTTAGGGGAGAGAGTAAATACCTCATAAAGTTGCCAGAAGTTCAGTAATAATACCAGTTAATAACCAACACACCATCTGAAGCTTCTGATCAGATATATCCCATCATCCTGGCTACATGGAACCTTGGCAACTAAACACTGTGCAAGTCTCCAACAGCCTGTTTTCCTGCACTGTCTAGTGGACAACTGACTCTTCTCAGAAAAACTGCTAGATACCTCATAGCCTCAGTTTTTCTCATATGTGCATGTTCAGAAACACAGTGATTTGAGGAGAGCAATACTTCTTTCCCACTCTAACTTGTGATTAAAGTTGAGAGGTGGAACCATCTCAATCCCTGGAGAAGCCTGAGACATTATTTGCGGTGGGGCCAGTTACTAGTGCCACTGGGCTGCATGGGCACGGCCAGCCTTTGAATGGCACCAGGGTGGTTCAAACATTCATGCAAGAAGGCACAAGTGTTTGCTGTTCAGCCAGTGGAGACAGATTCCCAAATAAGATTGCTTTGGTGGCCCTCAGGAGACCTCTTTAGGTTAATCATGCTGGATCTGAGTCCTACTCAATGCTTCATATTAAGCTGCTGTTTACAGCTGCACTGCTTTCCATGGTAATAAATCATGGTGCTGAGCACTGGCCACAAGAAGTTCCCAGGCAGCAAAGCACATGCTGTATTGCAGGAATTCAGTCTCAAAGACATACAGCATGGGCAAAGGCATAAGTAAAAGTGATGCAGTTCTTTACCAAACTGCAAATGTGCAGTTATAATACTCAGTAGATTCAAAAGAGAAAAATCTCTCTGAGGCTAAAGAATTCATGATTCCAGTTCTTTACTGTGTTATAGTATGAAGACTCTTTACACCTGCTTTACACAGGCATGAATGATTATCAAGAATGCAAAGCAAGGCACAATCAGGCCTTGGAAAAATGACTCAGCCAAGGAAACAGATCAGAGTAAGCCTTGGAAATACTCTTCCAGCCACAACAAAGGCTATGTAAATGCTCACAGAGTCACAGAACCAGTAAGCTTTGAAAAGACCTCCAAGATCATTGAGTCCAACCTTTGACCAAATATCATCATACCCACAAAACCGTATCACAAAGTGCCACATGTATTCTTTTTCTGAATGCTTCCCGGGATGGTGACTCCACTTTACCACTTTTTCAGTGAAGAATTTTCCCGAAAATCCAACCTGAACCTCCTTTGGCACAACTTGAGGCTATTTCCTCTTATCCTGTTGCTAGTTGTCTGGAAGAAGAGGCTAATGCCCACCTCACCACAACCTCCTTTCAAGGTAGTTATAGAGATCAATAAGGTCTACCTTGAGACTTCTTTTCTTCAGAGTAAACAACTCCAGCTCCCTCAGCTGCTCCTCATAGGACTTGTGCTCCAGACCCTTCCCTAGCTCTGTAGCCCTTCTCTGGGCATATTCCAGCACCTCGATGTCCTTCTGTAGTGAGGTGCCCAAACCCAAATACAGTACCTGATGTGTGACCTCACCAGCACCAAGCAGAGGGAAAAGGCTTCAGATTTTAGAGTGCAGCTGGACTGTGTAATTTCATTTTGTAAGAACTGCATCCAGAGCTTTCTTATAAGAAAGATCACTGATACTATAAGACACTATCTGCTGTATTTGCTTTTTTGTCTGAAGATGGGACACTACTTACCCAGTGTCATCTGTTATAGCTGTGACCACCTAAAGTACCTTTCTTCTAAATCTCACCCTGTGGTACCACCCATCAAGCATCCTGCAACTCCCAAGTAGCTCTGACTCTCCATAGGAGAGAGGAATGCAACAATTAGATTATTCAACAACTTGAATAATGTAATGACACTATTAGGGATCACACTGTCAGCACTGAGAGGTAAGCATGGAAAAGGTGATACAAATTTGTACATGTCACAAACACATGAAAAAATAGTAAGAAAGGCTGTATGTATACTTACAGTATTTGGAATACCCAGAAAATCTATCACTGTCTGGAAGATCAAGGCCAATTGTGGGAGAACAATACTCTGAGATAGACACCAGTCCCTTAGCTGCTATAAACTGTCATTGCTTCATTGATTTCAATTAGGCTACACTGATTTAAATCTGACAGTAAATCTGACCAAGAACTCTGAAATGATATTTCAAATTCAGTGATGAAAACATATTCCATAATTTCAAGGAGCTCTCTTGGCAGAGCCCCTATTTTTATTCCAGATTAAAGTATTCAAAACACCACTTCCTTCTTCCCTTGGAGCCAACCTAAAACCCATTGAAGGTCTTTTACACAAAACTTTTGTTGTGAGAATCAAATTCCACATGGTGCTTCCTCTAAGCACTGACTGAGAACATCATGCCAAGATCTTTATAATTATCTCTGCTGCCTGGCACTGAAGAAATTGCATGTCTCCCTTGCACACAGTGGGGAATTCCTGTCTTGATAATTATGAATGAATCACAGAGTCAACAGAAATGCCCACTTCTTGCTGCTGCCCTTGTGTATTTTTCAAATTCTCTTCCAGCAAAGACATCTGAAACACGCTTACCATGGGCATCTATCTGGATTTTCAGATCAAGTAATCTCAACATTGTAACAGCATATGGGGATATTTTCTGAGGCAACTGTAGAATGCCAAGGAGCACCGTAAGGATAGCCTACAGAATGACTGTGGACCTCATCCATTTGTTTCAGGACAAAATCATGCTGAGAAAGGGAAATGATACTATAAACTCCAGAATATGCACAGAGGACAGCCAAATACCTCCATGGTTTAAAATACCAGTATGACAGATGGTTCCGTACTTAACATTTAAAGGTGAGTATGATCATAGAAAGGCTTGAGTTAGAAGGGACTTTAAAGGTCATTCAATTCCAACTTCCCTGATCTTTAAGGTCCCTTCCAACCCAAGCTATTCTACAATTCTGTGCTTCTATCATAAGGAGCCTCTGCTCTAGTTTTAGATCTGCCATGTCAAGTCTGAATGACTGACTTGATGGAACCTTCCAGGTCTCTAGTCACCATCTCAGTCATACATTGGTGTGACTGAAATTGCCTGTGTCAGTGAGTTAGATGTCCTTTGTTATTCTTTAAAAAACACTTGGATATCCTTGTTCTGAAGTCAGTATGAAAGTAACACAAATTTATTCTTTTGTACCTTTGCTAGCCATGAGCATGAAACCAATTAACCATCCGAGTTCTTTGGCAGTTACCAACTGCAAAAATTACCTATTGTTCACTAACAAGAAAAGGCAGCTAGCCCTGCCATGGTCTGCTCTTTGGACCTGAATGCAAAAAAATGAGGTTGAATGCTTCCCTTTCTCCAGGTAAACGATTTCCCAGGAGTCTGTTAATATCTTTAGGAAACAGAGAAATGTTTTCATACCTCATTCCTGTAATGGATGAGGTATGAAATGGGAGTCATGATGAGTGAGAGTCCTGGAGGTTGTTTGGCTTGTCACAATATATAACGCTTCTGTGAAAGCACTGCATTACCTTAGCAGCACCACCTTTGCACAGTACAGCTAATAAAGCACAGCTGCCAAGAACAGAGTTCATAGACTCCACCTATATTTTAACACTGTCCTTGGAAGTTGCTTAAGTACTTCGTGCTGACAAGACTACAAGTATCACCAGATAATGCAAACGGAAGGTAAATCAAGCCTCTCTGAAGAGAGTCAAGTGTGCACTGTGCAACTGCAGCTTAATTGTCAGAACAGTCACCAAATGAAAACAAACTGATAGGAAAGATGTTTAGAAAAACAAGCTATGAAACTCATGCACACACACATATTAATAACCCTCAAAAAAATTAAGATGGCAAGGGGCATCTACCTAAGGTCTAGTTGATACTGGAAGAAGCAGAATGACAGCTCCTGCCTTGAAGGAGTATGATGGGAGAACCCCCCAAAAAACCCTGGCTAAAAAACACCTCCTAAAATGAAATGCTACATAACAATTAATAGTGACATCTCTGTATAAATCACTCTATCAGAAGGTGCTAGGGTATCTGAGATGAAAGAGTCCAGTAGACCTGGAGCAGCATTAACGTGGGGATGAAGTGATTAGTCAGCAGACTGACAGCTGTGCTAGGAGCCTGGTGCCAGATTCCAGTGTCTGCTTTCCACTGCTGCCAAGTGTTTGCTTGTCGCTCCAGATAAATGGAGCATCAGCAGTGTTTTATTTGACCTGCTCACAAGAAAAATAAAACAACTCTGACTTCCTTGGTGTGTTTGTCGTTGACCTTGCATCAACTGAATATGAGCAGAGAGAATCCCTGGTTCAGGAAAGTTAACTCTTTAGTAGAAGAGGAGTGATAGAGTCTTTTTACCTTGGTAGTTTAATTAGTGTCTTAATGGCTTAAAGTACAGTGACTTAAAAAATGACAGGCATAGTCTATGTGTCCTATATTGTCCTTGGAACATGGTCTTGAACCAATGACCTGGAGAATGATGAACAGCTTTGAGAGTAGTCCATCAACAGCCACCCTTCTGCCTCACATGTGAAATCAGGAAGTGATCTCTGCAGAGACCTTTTTTCAGGGGGAGGGAGGGTGG